>CM046341.1:6719218-7224640 GCA_025403435.1 Artocarpus heterophyllus
TTGTTATGGTTTTAGAAATAAATATGTTATCCATATTGATTATATATGACAAGGGAGTTTATAACATATGTTTTTGAAAGTTATTATGTTTAAATTGATGAGATATGAATTAAGTTAATTTAAAAGATGGAGGATGTGAATTTATGAATAACATTTGAAGAAATTATTATTGGAGGAGAAAGTTTTTCGCAATGTTTTTTTTTTTAATTTTGAAGGCAAAATAGATGATCGTTTCTGCAAAAATCCATTGTTTAATATACGCATTAAACAATGGTTTTCTTTAAAAACAGTCATCTAATGTAAATAAATAGCGCCCAAGAAGACTTTAGACTATGGTTAAAATCTGTCGTAAAATGTGGACCACATATTACAACTTTGAATAGATAATGACTGTTATCTTTAGACGACGATGGTTAATAATCAGTCTCAAGTAGTTTAATATATTACAATAATTTACTTGTTGCTTAAAACATGAAAAATCTTCTTGATCAAACTCACTTCGGTTTGACTAAAACAATTACCACAACATTTGCATGATCCATATATCTCTCTTAATGAAATCAACTCGAAGTCGGAGATATAAGTTTTGAGTAACAACAACAATAATAATAGTGTTACTTATAAGGCAAGCTATTATGAGATATACTCTTAGGCGAACTCATTTGAAAAGAAAAAAAAAAAAAAAAACCTGAAATTCCTGCTTGTAAGAGTTAGAAAGGCGCATTTTGCATGGAGAATATCATGGACATACATCTCATTAAAAAAAAAAAAAAAAAAAAAAAAAAAAAAAAAAAAAAAAAAACCTATATTGACTTGTTGACGTCGAATGTACTTTCCCTAAAAACTGCTATAAAAATATGACGGAAAAAAAATAAAAACTTTTCTTTGAAGGAAAAAAAAAAAAAAAGCAGTAAGATTGATAAACTAAAAGAAGCTTGTTTTCAAATTAAAATTAAAAAAAAAAAAATCTGGCCTGCCTCTTAATTACTTATGTCTATGACCCACTAATTGTGGTCATGCAGTTATTAATTGGGTATAAGCAAGTTGATGGGACTCCAATCGAGTATCGTTTTAAAATTTTGTTTTCAGACTCGAATGATATTTCAAATGATTGATGAATTACGAAGCAAATAACCGATAAATAAATAAAAAAAAATGATGATATTACTAGTAGCGATATTGAGTCAATTGAACATAAGGCAATCATTAGGCGACTTTAAATTATGTTTTCAAAGGCCCGTTTGAGGAAAATTGCAAATAGTCAAATTGCTATCTCAAAAGAATCCATCAATCAATTTTCTTTTTCATTTTCATGGTCTTTTTTTTTTTTTGGTTCAAAAGAGGGGGGAAAGGGGATGGAGCAATCATATATATATATATATATATATATATATATATATATATATATATATGATAGAAAGGAGGATGCAATAAAATTGATCTCTGGTTTGAAGCCATACACGGTTAATTTTGATGTATTTTGTTGACAAAATATGTATCATTAATAAGCACTGTCCGAGTAATTATGTTAGCTAATCAATCACTTGACACCGTAGATTCTTTAAAAAACTAAAGGAAAAAATGAGAATAAGAGCTTGTAGATTGTTTATTTACTAAAGTGACAATTTCATCATAGGTCTTACCTTGAACTAGTTCTTTAGAACTTTAAGCAATAAAAGATCCATCTTCAAAAATAAAAAATTTTTCAAGAGTGGTACTTAAAAGTCTCATAACCAAAAACATTTCGATTCAAGTTTTATATAACTCAATTTGGGACAAATATCCTTTACTTCTTATGCTAATATATAAGAGTCCATTGTTTACTTATATATTGTGCGCATGCTATTGTTAATATCATAATTAGTTTTTATAGAAAACTAAATAACAAAATTAAGAAGAGAACAAGATATTTAATGTGGTTCAACAATATGCCAACATCCACATACTAGGAAGAGAAGGAGAATTCACTAGCATTTAGAAGAGAATTCACTAGCATTTACAAAATTTAAATTATTTAATGTTATTTTATAATATATCTTCATTAGTTTCAACTCTCTCCATCAAAATGTTGTCCATGAGCTAATTACAGCATTGGACAGTTATCTAATTAATTTTATGCTTTATTTTTTGCTAAACAAATAAGGATGCCTAATTAGTTGTCAGTAATTTTTTTGAGTCTAGATCTGCTGTCCCATTTTCTTGTCCTCTTGTTGTCTTCTTACTATTTTATTGACACGTTATTTAAACTTAAAAATGTAAACACATAATAAGATATAAATATAAAAAATAATTAAACAATTCACTTAGGTGATAAAATTTAATTGAAAGGACAAAAGGAGACAAAAAAAAAATTAGACAACAAATCTTGATTTTATTATTTAAACCAAATTTAGAACTTTTAAGTGTCGGCAAAATGCCAAATTACAACATTAGTCCGCAATGTAAGAGCTTTACAACTTTTAGTTAGTGCAGGCCTTAATATCTATGGTTGGCCGCCAGGTGACAGATTTTTCCCTCTGCTAATCATTCGAGTTAAGACTGAGTATTAAAGAGCACACATCAACCACACTATGATGTGGTACCGAGCAAAGTAGTGTTCCGAATTTTTGATTATTTGCCAACCCCACAAAGAGAATTCATGAAAAAAAAATAAATAAATAAATTACCCCCACAAAGAGTAATAAAATAATAACGTAAGAAAATCTGATTAAAAATCGTGTAATGCCAAATTTGATTAGTTTATTTGATATTTGATACCTATTCAAGTACACGAGGAGATCGATTCCTTGGGCCAACAGTTAAAAACCTTTTAAAAAGAGTGCTGTATATTAATTTAGAAAGTGGCGCAAGAAAGAAGGAATGAGTAAAGAGAGAGAAATACTTCTGTCACTACCTGCCCAATTCTACGTTATATGAATGCATGGCCGTACGCTTTGGTACACAACAAGGTATTTGTACATTGAGAATAACCTAGGCCGGAACACTATTTTGCTCGAGTTAGAACTTTTACGTGAAGCATCAGAATTGGGGGAAAGTTATGCCTTTATTAAAAGATGAGTATATGTGTTTACCATGGCATATATTTGACGCAATAATATTTAACCAAATAATGAGGTCATATATCCTAGTTAAAATCGATAGCATTTGCAATTCTTTTTTGAAAAGGTTATATACCTTTATGTACTAGTTTAGATTTATTCAAATAATATATCGTTCTTTTTTGATCTCGTCGAATGTATATTAATAGAATACCATCATAATGACTAAAATACAAGAATAAGAAAAAAAATATTAATCATCCAAAAATTAATTAGAAAATAAAATCATACAAACATATAGAAAAAACAGAAACTAAAAAGATTGCATCTCTTTAATTAAGGCAAAAAAAGGAAATATTTTAGATAAAGAGGAAGAGGTGGATCAGAGGAAAAGGCAAGTCTTGATCAGAGATGTAGTAGAAAAGGAGGTGGATCACGTCTGGGCAATGGAGATCGCAACTACGTAGCAAGCTCATTGGGCCTCCCTCCTGTAGCCTTACAAGGTTCGTTGCCCCCCGACTAGGCCTTGACGCCACAAGGTTGCCGCCTCCAATTCGTTCACAGTTGCAAGATGATCAGGTTGTTGCATTTCTAGGCAGGGATGGATAGTTTCTTCGAGAGATCGTTGGGGTTAGGGCTGAGGATGTTGTACGCTTATCTGAGGTGGGAGGGGGAGTGTCGTTGCGTGTCTAGATGGGGGAGGACGTTGAGGTGGGAGGCCGTTTGGGTTATTGATCTTTTATTTTTTGCTATTTTTAGATTTTTTAGGTTTTTAAAATTATATTTCTTTTTCTTCTAAAGGTTTTTTTTTTTTTTGGTTTTTAAGGTTAAAATAGAATGTTAACTAAGAAAAGTAATGAATTTGTATATTAAATAAAATTTGATGGTATATATTTGATATGATAAAAAACTGATAGCATTTCTTTTAATAAATCTAAAGTACATGATATAAAAACATAAGTGATCCTACAAAATAGGATATGAAAATGTAATTAACCCTTTTTAAAAAGAAGATAAACATCTTTATGTGCGTTGATTCCTAACGTAATGGCTTTTTTTCTCCTTTTAGGACGAGTTTACTTTTGAGGAATTCAATATCAAGAAAAAGAATTAAATTTTAGATTTTAAATTTGTTGTTTGCTTTTCTTTTCAAGAATTCAATGAGGTTGGTCCCACCTATAAATAACGAATTAAGTTCCATAATATGGGGAACTTATCTCCTATTTCTCACCTTCAGAATTTAATTCCCTTCTCTAAAAAATAGGAACCAACAAACTTATTTTCCAAGTATGCCCTTATTTAAGTTAGTTATTTACTTCACATGAAGGTAATTTTGCCACTACACTTAATTTTTTTTTTCAATTTCTTCACATTCTTTAGCAAAGTAAACAAAATAATAAGAATTTAATTACTCATGTAACTTAATTCCCCAATAAATTAGTAAACACTTTAATAGAATTTTGGAACTTAATTACGTGGAACTTAATTCCTTTTCACATGGAATTTATTTCCTATTCTTCATGTTACTTATTAGCAAAGAAGAGTACCTTTGTTCAGTTGTTTAAATGAAAGATACTTAGAGCCTTAACCGTCTCATCTCCCTTTCTGAATTTAACTGTTGGCCTTGGCATGAATTAATCCGTTTAAGTTCATTTCTTGTCTTTAAGGAATCTTCCAATATTTTTTTGTCACAAAAATTTGTTTTCTGCGTTTTTTTTTTTTTTGGGTTTTCCTCAACGAGATGTCTACATTCATTCAAATTCCATCATGAGTGTTATCCTGATTATAGATAATCTATCAATGTTGGTTTCTACTACAACGGTTATTTCTCCTTTTTATTCTATCGCCTATTTGGAGAGTGGTTAAAACCGTTTTATATGGTTTGAAACTGTTTTTTTTTTGTCTAAATCATGTGAGTGAAAATATTATAACAAAGTGGTCGGAATATAAAAAACGGTTAAAACTGTTTTTGCCAACAGCTTTTAGTCTTTTTCTCCAAACATTCCAAGATTAGGAATGCCTATAAGGAAAACACTAATACACTTAATGTGGAAAGACCTTAAGAGCAAATTGTATGTTATGCCATACTTTAAAAAGTTGTATTTATTCATGGCACACTTAGAAAAAAATTAGCTCACACTATCATTCATATTAAGTTTATGCCACAAATAAATATGCACGGCATTTATTAAAAAAATAAATCTTAAAAGATAACATTTATGAAAATTTCCCCTTAACTTAATATAAGTTACCAAATTTATAGAGTAAAAAAGCGTAACCTTTTCCATTTGTTTTAAATAAAAAATTTTTGAAGTCTTGGTCTCATTTTTCGTTTTAGATTTTAATTTGATGGTTTTGGTCTAAATTAATCTGATCAAGTTTATTTCTTTTTTTCTTTAGGAATTTCCATATAGTCTATCTTGTCCGAATTTGTTGTTAACCTCTATTCTAAGGGCTATTTCTCCTTTTACTTCAGTTTTCGTCTTCAAATAATCATGGATACCTATAAAGGAATTTAAATCCTCAATCCAATTTTGATAACTCAAATGGTGTTTTATCAATTCTTTTATAGCACATCATTAAAAAAAATTTGAAATAGTGTTTAATTAACTTTTACATACTTTTCATTGGATGATGTATCATAACATTATTGGTTAAACACCATTTAAACATCAAAAATTGGACAAATTATTTGGTCCCCTATAAAAAAATACCAAAAATTTTAAGTTTGAAAGAATTTAATGTAAGGTAAATTGCTCTGATAGTCCCTGATCTTTAACAATAGTAAGCATTTAGTCCCCAACTTTTTATTTAATTGTTTCAACCTTTGATTTTAGTAGTTGAGATACGATTTTAACGGTTTTCTATTAAATTTAGCCCACGTAGGGGACACGTGATCACTTTAGTAAGGATATTTTGATTAAATACTTAATATGTTTTTAAAAAATTAAAATTACAACATGAAAACAATAAAAAAAAGGTAAAAAACAATAAATGTATATTATTAAAAATCAAAATCTCCCCTCTATCTCTGCTCCAATCGTCTTCCGGTCCTCAATCCCTCTCCACCAGCATCCCTCTCCCCATAGTCTTCAAAGTAATTACTTCAAAAGCAAAATTAGATTGTTCCCAAGGCATGACTTCACAATTTAGGTACGTTTTCTCTGCAACCAAACTCATGATGTGCTCCAAGAGCGCCCTAAAATTCCAAAAATTCATCCATTCATCTCCCCTCTATCTCTGCTCCAATCGTCTTCCGGTCCTCAATCCCTCTCCACCAGCATCCCTCTCCCCAATAGTCTTCGAAGTAATTACTTCAAAAGCAAAATTAGATTGTTCCCAAGGCATGACTTCACAATTTAGGTACGTTTTCTCTGCAACCAAACTCATGATGTGCTCCAAGAGCGCCCTAAAATTCCAAAAATTCATCCATACAGTTATATGCACAAACAACCAATTCCCTTATATATGCAAACTATCATTCCATTCATCATCAAAAAATAAGAAGTTAATCTGTCACGCTCCGTAGTACGAGAGGTGACGTAGCGAGTTATTTAAGTTAATTAAATGAAAATTTAATTAAAATATGAGGTTAAGTCTTTAAATTTAATTATGAAAATATAGAAATTTTTGAATTGCTTATAATCATTAAACAGATGAGAACATTGAGGCAAACATTAAGTAAATAATAAAGTAATAAAATATACGAGTATAGGTCCCACTGACCCACAACTTGTGCACACACATAGTATTGACAATATAGTAATACAACCAGAGTCCAAGAAAAGAAAAAGTTAAATGTTACATGCATTAATATTATAATTTAAACAACCTACTAGGTCCTTCTACTGAAACTGAATTCTGTCTGTGGAATCCTCTCTGAATCTACGCTGAAATGCACTTAGAAGGAGGAAAGTTTGAAAATAAATAAAATGTAAAAGAAAGAATCAGTAGGGCTATATTTTAGGAAACATTAGATTTTAAAAGAAAATATCATTAATCAAGAAATCACTCAAGAAGAAAATTAAAGAAATAAGGTTAAATAAAACCAATCTTACCAAAAACAGTTTATTGGTCGACCAGAAAGAATATCATTTTCTTTTTCTGGGCAAACCATATGAATAACACCACCGTAGTGGCCCAGCTGGGTTTCAGGACCTGCCCCCAAGGTCGCACACTACATGACCCAATCTCTGACATGGCATCATGCTCTTATATTCCTTTCTATTATCATTTAAAACTCATTTACCAGGTATTTCCATTTGTATTCATTATGGGGTTCATTATGAAGTTCACTTTAATCCACGGTTTATAAAATAACCGATAAAATTTTCTTTTTCAATCAATCGTTGGAAAACATTTTGATAAAACACTTTTTGAAACCAAAATCCTTTTTGAAACCAAAATCATTTGAAAACTTGGCTGCCAAGGAAAAGGGTAGAAGCCCTACCTCAATACTCGTACCGGTGTCCCACATCGAAACCCCGGTCTGCTATATGTTAGCTCCGTAGAACTACGAACGACCTTAAATAGAAACTAGGTCTATTAGTATCTAGTTTAAGATATTCTACGTTGCTAAACTAGTTCATGGTGTCCTTGTGTGCCATTTGTATTCATAAAATCATTTTATAAAGTTGAAATTTCAATCGGGGTTCAAAACAGTGAAAACGGATGAAAAATCACAAAATTTTTCCTTGTTCGGTCGGCCTGCCGGTCACCATGGTTTGGCCTGCCGAACTGTGCAGTTCGGCCTGTCGGAGGACCAGGTCCGGTCGGCCAAAATTTTTCAGGTTCAGCCAGCCGGATATATGAATCCTGCTTGCCGGACACAAAGTTTGGCCTGCCAAACTGAAAAATTCTAGAATTTTCCAAGCACAGGTTCTCGACCATCCCATGTCCAAATCTTCATTTCAACCTGTTTTTCTTAATTCTCAGGCATGAAAAACAATCATAGATGATAGAAAAACATAATAGGACACTTTTAAACTCATTTAAACAAGATTTGCACACAAAATCCTAAAAATTCTAAAAATGGTGAAAAATAGAGAAAAATAAAAAAATCTTGATTTAAATCCGTTTCTAGCTAAACCAAGCTTAGTTCCTAGTAGTTTTGGGTTCCTCTAACTCAGATCAAGGACTTTCTAAGCTCAAATAAACTTAGATTTCAAAATACCAAGAAAATTGAAAAGTTTAGAAAAGTTTTAAAATTTGAAAACTAACCTCGAATTGAAGCTTTAAATCACGTTTTGGGTTGCTCAAACACGTTCCTGAACCTCCAATCCACCTAACCGATGCTTGGGGCTCAATTTGATTCAAAGTTTTTGGGAGAAAATGATAGAGAAAAGGAAGAGGCAAAGTGAGAGTGGGAGAGGCGAGTGAGAGAAAGAAGAAGAGAGAGAGAGAGCTAAGTAAAAGAGAGAAAGAGGGAGAGATATAAATAGACAGAAAGGTGGGCGGTTTTACTGTGCGAAAACCGTGTGCCACCCACAGTTTCGTAAAACAAGATATTTTTTATTTTTGACAAATTGTTATGTTTTAAAACTCAAAATAACAATTTAAAATAATAAGAAATCATTAGAAATCATTAAAATAAGAAAAACAACTTTAAATTCAAATTTTCACCAAATGATCAAATTAAGTTTAAAATATTCATTATGGCACACTAATCCACCATTTTACATCCTATTATCACTTATTAAATTTTGGGCCGTTACAACTCTCCACCCTTAAAAGAAATTTTACCCTCGAAATTTACATGTCTTTTTAGAAACAAAACAGATGTGGATACAACTCCCGCATGCTCGACTCTAATTCCTAAGTGGCTTCATCAACCCCGTGATGCTGCCACACGACCTTTACTAATGGTATCTCACGACGACGCAAGCTGATCACTTTCCGATCAATAATTTGAATCGGCACTTTCTTGTACGTCGTATCTTCCCGAACCTGTACATCGTGGAAAGAAACTACTCTACTCTACTCAGGCAGGCACTTCCTAAGTATCGACACGTGGAACACATCATGAACATGAGAAAGTTTAGGAGGAAGGTTGAGCCTACAAGCGACTACACCAACACGCTGAGTAATCTCGAATGGTCCAACGTACCTCGGTGCAAGCTTACCACTTACTCTGAACCCTATAAATTCCTTTACGAGGCGATACCTTCAAAAGAACAAAATCTCCTACGGCAAATTCCAAGGGTCGATGTCTTCTATCCGCATAACTCTTCTGTCGACTCGGAGCTACCTTCAATCGATTTCGAATTACGGTAACTTTCTCATTGCTATCACGAATCTCATCTGGCCCAAGAATAATCCTATTTTTCGATTCTGCCCAACACACTAGTGACCGACACAGTCGTCCATACAACGCCTCAAACGGTGCCATGCCAATGCTCGATTGATAGCTGTTATTGTATGCGAACTTTGCCAGATGCAAATATATCTTCCAGTTCCCACCAAAGTCTAACGCACAAGCACGCAACACGCTCGGATTGCCCATCAGTCTAAGGATGAAATGTTGTACTAAAATTCAAATCTGTACCTAAAGCCTCCTGAAATCTGCTCCAATACTTAGCATTGAACCTGATGTCTCTATCAGATGTGATGGACAAGGGAACTCCGTGCAACCGCACTATATTCTGCAGGTACAACTCTCCAGGAACCTTTCTCGAACATGTCGACCTAAACAGAATAAAATGTGCCGATTTTGTTAACTTGTCAACCACAACCTAAATCGCATCGTGCCTTTCCTCCGTCCTTGACAAACTTGTGAGAAAATCCATCGTCACGTGCTCCCATTTCTACCCTAGAATAGGAAGCGGCTGAAGCTGACCTACAGGCTTCTGATGCTCGGCTTTCACCTAAAGACATGTCGTACACTTGGCCACGTATTCTCGGATGTCCTTCTTCATACCTCTCCACCAATATTGCCTTTTCAAATCGCAATACATCTTCGTGCTCCCTAGATGAATGGAGAACTGAGACTTGTGAGCTTCGTCCATAATGGCTTTCGTCACCTCTGTGATTGCTAGAACTTCTTAGCGCTCCCGGAAGTACAACGATCTATCCGCATGAACCCTTCATTCTTCAAATTGCTCTCCGTTCTGAATCCGCATCCAAATCCCTCGTAGATGCTGGTCCTACCACTAATTCTGTTTCACCATCTGAACAACAGCTGGGGTCGTCTCCATATGATACACCAAAGCTCGATCATAGTCTTCATAATACTGTAGCCTATACTCACTTACTGTCGCATCTCTTTTCCAATCTTCAAGAGCCAAACAAGCAAGAATCCCTGAAGATTTCCTGTTAAGCGCATCCGCGATCACATTAGCTTTTCTGGGATGGTATTACAACGTGAAACCATAATCCTCCATGTACTTCATCCATCTCTGCTGCCTCAAGTTGTGATCCCTCTGAGTGAACAGATACCTCAAGCTCTTATGATCGGAGAAAACCTAAAATGTCGCCCCGTACAAATAACATCTCCAAATCTTCAGCGCGTGAATCACTGCCGCAAGCTCCAAATCGTGAGTAGGATAATTTCGCTCTTGAGGTTGTAGCTGTCTCGATCCATATGCCACCATGCGTCCATGTTGCATCAATACACATCCAAGTCCATGCCCTGAAGCATATGTGTAAACCTCGTATGGCTCATCACTGTTGGGAATAATCGTACGGCTCATTACTGTTGGGAATAACCAATACTAGGGTTGAAGTCAATCAATTCTTCAATTCCTGAAAAGCAAGCTCACATTCTTCATCCCATTCAAACCTGATGTTTTTTCCTGATCAATCTTGTCAACGACGCTATGATTTTCGAGAAATTCTTTACAAATTTTCTGTAGTACCCCACAAGACCCAAGAAACTACGAATTTCTGCTACATTCCTCGGTCGTTCCCATTCCACTAAGGCTTCTATCTTGGATGGATCCACTAAAATACCATGCTCGGAGATAACATGATCCAGAAACTTAACTTCTATTAACCAAAACTTGCACTTTTCTTTCTTGGCATACAACTGCTGCTCCCGCAGAGTCTGAAGCACGATCTTAAGATGCTGCTCATGCTCCTCCCAAGTCTTAGAATACACTAGAATATCATTGATGAACACGATCACGAACTGATCCAGATAAGGCCTGAATGTCCTGTTCATCAAATCTATGAAAGCTGCCGGAGCGTTTGTCAAACCAAACGGCATCACTAGTAACTCAAAGTGTCCATACCGGGTCCTAAAAGCTGTCTTGGAAATATCTTCTTCCTTTATCCTGAGCTGATGGTATCCCGACCGTAAATCAATCTTTAAGAAGTACCGCGAACCTCCCAATTGGTCAAACAACTCATCGATCCTGGGCAAAGGATATTTATTCTTCACCGTGACCTGATTTAGCCACCGATAATCTATACACAACCTGAGAGTCCCATCATATTTTTTAGCGAACAAAACCGGTGCTCCCTATGGCGATGTACTATTCTGAATATACCATTTATCAGCAAGCTTCTGAAGTTGCTTTCTTAATTCTTTCATTTCTACCGGCACCATCCAATAAGGTGCTATTGAAATTGAAGCTGTTCCTGGAAGCAACTCAATAGCAAATTTGATTTCCCAATGCGGTGGTAATCCTGACAACTCGTCGAGGAAGACATCTTCATACTCATCAACCACTGAAATTACTGCATTTCTTCTCAAAGCATAGGGCTCTATTTCTAAGTTTGCAAAAAAGGCATAACAAGCTAGGTTCTTCCGCCCTCTAAGACATGTTTTCACGAGAAGCTCACACATTAACCGATCACCACCACCTTGGTAAGTGATCATCGTCCTCCTATCAAACACTAGGGTCACTTTTCTAAGCTAGCAGTCTACAACTGTATTATACCTGGACAACCAGTTCATCCCTAGGATTACATCATATGATCTCATGGGAAGTACAATCAAGTCACTTTTCAAAATCTCATCCCCAATCTTTCTTTTACAAGCTTTACATACACACTTTACACACACTTGCCCCAAGGGTGAAGCTATAACTAGGGATTCATTAAACTCTTCTATCTCCAATCTCAAGGCATGTACATAGGAACTCGAAATGAGAGAATGAGTGGCACCTATATCGAATAAAACATGAGCTAAGGATTGAGAAACTAGGATCGTACCATCGACAACTGCATTGCTGGTCTGGACATCTGAACTCTCTGTCGCCATCACATGAACCTGAACTGGAGTTTTTTCTTTTTCTTTACCAGCATTAATAGGTTCTAGATTATTCAGCCGATACTACTGCGATAGAGGCAACTACACACTAGCTATACCTGGTGCTCGATACTGAGGGACATTGCGCTGGAAGTTCTACAGTTGCTGTCCTTACGCTGAATATGGCTGTTGTTGGGGAGAGAACTAAGGAAACTGCAACTGTAGAAATTATTGAGGCAAAGGTAGAGGCTGAGGCTAATGACTGGCTCCTTTTCCAGTCTGAGATCCTAGATGAGCGCTCCTGATCGGGCAATTCTTCTTAATATGTCCTAGCTACTGACAAAAATGATAATGAAAACTATAGGGGTTGCTGCGCCCGCTGCTTGATGAACTGCTGCTACCACTGTTCACGCCACCCTATTTGTTCTTTCGCAGAGTTGGACGACTACTGGTACTCCTCCTACCGCTCCTCTAGGGCCCTCCTAACATCTTCGCTTGATCCTCATAGTACTACGTATAATCATTTTCCACTGATATTGCTGATGACAGAAGCTTTCCAAAATTCCTGAGTCGTAGGGCAACCACCTGATGTCTAATAGGAGCCTTGAGCCCTTCTTGAAATTTAATGCATTTCTCATGTTTCGATGCCACTGCCGATGGAGCAAACCTGGCTAGCTCATTAAACCTTGCCTCATACTCCTGAACTGATAAGTCACCTTGCTGCAACCTGTAAAATTCAGCCGCCTTCTAGTCTCTATACCCCTGCAAAAAATATCGATCGTAGAACAGCTCCTTGAACCTGTCCCAACTTATTTTACCATTGCGTTCCAAACATTTAGTCTGCTTCCACCAGGTATTGGCACCACCTTCAAACTTATATGTAGCAAACTCCACACGATACTCAATTGGTACACTAAGAGTATCCAAATGCTTCACGATCGAATCTAACCAATACTCGGCCACCTGTCGGTCCCTATTTCCATCAAAAGTCAGAATAGATGCACGTCAGAATTTCTTAAAATAGGTATGCCGACGATTAACATCAGAATCCTCCAGCTTAGCGCTGGTCGCCATCTGCCAGAATGCAACAAACATAGCTCTCATCATACCCTCATCATTTCCAAACTCGACATCAGCTATCGAACGTCGTCTAGGTGCCATTCTCTCACTTTTGAAAACAAAATTTAGACTATCAGCGGTATTTTATTGTCATACTTATGTGTGCACAATTCTCAAGGTTTATAACCTTGAGCTCTGATACCATTCTGTCAGGCCCTGTAGTACGGAAGGTGACGTGATGGGTTATTTAAGTTAATTAAATGAAAATTTAATTAAAATATAAGGTTAAGTCTTTAAATTTAATTATGAAAATATGAAAAATTTTAAATTGCTTATAATCATTAAACAGATGAGAACATTGAGGCAAACATTAAGTAAATAATAAAGTAATAAAAGATGCGAGTATGGATCCCACTGACCTACAACTTATACACACACATAGTACTGACAATATAGTAATACAACCACAGTCCAAGAAAAGAAAAAGTTAAATGTTACATGCCTTAATATTATAATTTAAATAACCTACTAGGTCCTTCTACTACTCCTGAGTTCTGTCTGTGGAATCCTCTTTGAACTTACGTTGAAATCCACCTAGAAGGGGGAAAGTTTGAAAATAAATAAAATGTGAGTGAAAGGCTCAGTAGAGCTATATTTTAGGAAACATTAGATTTTTTTTAAAAATATCATTAATCAAGAAATCACTCAAGAAGAAAATTGAAGAAATAAGGTTAAATAAAACCAATCTTACCTAAAACAGTTTATTGTTCGACCAGAAAAAATATCATTTTTTTTCTGGGCAAACCATATGAACAACACCACCGTAGTGGCCTAGCTGGGTTTCAAGACCTGCCCCCAACGTCGCATGCTACACAACCTGATCTCTGACATGGCATCATGCCCTTATATTCCTTTCTCTTATCATTTAAAACTCATTTACCAGTTATTTCCATTTATATTCATTATGGGGTTCATTATGAAGTTTACTTTAATCCACGGTTTATAAAATAACTGATAAAATTGCCTTTTTCAATCAACTGTTGGAAAACATTTTGATAAAACCCTTTTTGAAACCAAAATCATTCAAAAACTTGGCTACCAAGGAAAAGGGTAGAAGCCCTACTTTAATACTCATGCCGGTGTCCCACACCGAAATCTCGGTCCGCTATACGTTAGCTTCGCAGAACCACAAATGACCTTAAATAGAAACTAGGTCTATCAGTATCTAGTTTAAGATATTCTAAGTTGCTAAACTAGTTCATGGTGTGCTAGTGTGCCATTTGTATTCATAAAATCATTTTATAAAGTTGAAATTTCAATCGTGGTTCAAAACAGTGAAAACAGATAAAAAATCACAAAATTTTTCCTTATTCGGTCTGCCTATCGGTCAACCTGGTTCAGTCGGCCAAACTACGGAGGACCAGGTCCGATCGATCGAACTTTTCTAGGTTCGGCCTGTCAGACGTATGAATCCGACCTACCGAACCCTTGAATCTGGCCTACCAGACACGAAGTTTGGCCTGCCGAACTGGAAAATTCTAAAATTTTCCAAGAACGAGGTCTCAGCCATCCCGTGTCCAAATCTTCATTTGAACCTATTTTTCTCAGTTCTCAGGCATGAAAAACAATCATAGATGATAGAAAAATTTAATATGACACTTTTAAACTCATTTAAACAAGATTTGCACACAAAATCCCAAAAATTTTGAAAATTGTGAAAAATTGAGAAAAATGAAAAATCTTGATTTAAATCCGTTTCTAGCTAAACCAAACTTAGATCCTAGTAGTTTTGGGTTCCTCTAACTCAGATCAAAGGCTTCCTAAGCTCAAATAAACTTAGATTTTAAAATACCAAGAAAATTGAAAAGTTTAGAAAAGTTTTAAAATTTGAAAACTAACATCGAATCGAAATTTAAATTACATTTTCGGTTGCTCAAACACATTCTCGAACCTCCAATCCACCTATCCTACGCTTGGGGCTCGATTTGATTCAAAGTTTTTGGGAGAAAATGAGAGAGAAAAGGGAGAGGCAGAGTGAGAGTGGGAGAGGCAAGTGAGAGAGAGAAGAAGAGTGAGAGCTAAGTGAAAGAGAGAAAGAGGGATATATATAAATAGAGAGAAGGTGGGCGGTTTTACTGTACGAAAACCGTATGCCACCCACAGTTTCATAAAACAAGATATTTTTTATTTTTGACAAATTGTTATGTTTCAAAACTCAAAATAACAATTTAAAGCAATAAGAAATCATTAGAAATTATTAAAATAAGAAAAACAACTTTAAATTAAAAATTTCACTAAATGATTAAATTAAGTTTAAAATATTCATTATGGTACATTAATCCACCATTTTATATTTTATTACCACTTAATAAATTTTGAGGTGTTACATAACCATACAAAATTATAAGGCAGGTGTTTAAATTCAAAACAGAATATTCAGTAAAAAAAGTGAAGGCGAGACCTTTTTATTCAAATCAGAAGGAGAGAAGATATAGCTGCAGTACTGCAGCGTACCCTATTTCACCTCGCCGCACCTGCCTCAACCTCAGCCTTAGACCGTCCCACCATGCCCTGATCACTGTACTTCGCCTCGCCGTGCCGCCATCGCACCTTGCTACAGCACCCTTCGTGCTCACCATGCCTCACGGTTACACCTTTCGCCTGGGAGCTTTATCCATGATGTAAGCCTAGTGTTTGGTCTCTGCCATCGGAGGATTGATTGGCGCCATGGATCTGACGAGCTTCCACTGTGGTGGGTCTCGATGGGGGGCCGCAACAGCGTTGGGCTCGTGACGGGAGCATATTTTTGAAGCTCTCCGGTCCAACAAGCTCTTCCTTTAAGTGAAGAAATATGAGTCCCTCTCTAGCCAATTGGTCTTCCTCAGTCTTATGATTACCAAACTTGGAATCTAAGTTGATTCAGCCAAGGTTCGGGCCACTCATGAGCCACCTGTGAGTTGCCGACGTCCACCACCATTAATGAAATTTGAAGCTTCGACGGTTTGGCTACCTTTTATTGTCGATTCATGCGAAACTTTAGTACTATTTCTGCCCCCGTCATGGAGTGTTTGAAGAAAGGGAAATTTCTATAGGGAGAGGACCAAGACCGAACTTTCGCTATCGTTAAAGACAAGTTGAGTTCGGCGCCTGTCCTTGGTTTACCAGATTTCGAGAAGCCGTTTGAAGTTTAAACCGATGCATGCTTGATCAACATCTGCACGGTGCTTACTCAAGAAGGTCAACCGATAGAATTTTTTAGTGAAAAACTCAAAGATCTCTCCAAAATTGGACTATGTATGAGCACGAGTTGTTTTCCATAGTCCAAGCTTTGCACCATTGGGAGCATTACTTGCCTCACTGTGAGTTTGTCTTACATTGTGATCATCAAGCGCTTCAATTCATGAACTCTCAAAAGAGCTTGAATGGGATGCAAGTATGATGGGCCTTATTTCTTAAAACATTCAGCTTCGTTTTCAAGCATAGAGCGGGGCAAATGAATAAGGCTGTCGATGCTTTGAGTAGGCGAGCCAGCATGTTGGTCACTCTAAAAACTAAAGTTGTTTGAGGTCTTAAAACACTTGTATCCTCTTGATGAGGACTTCCACTCAATATGGGCAGCTTGTTGGAAGCATAAGCCGATGGGTGATTGTCACATCGAACGAGACTTTTTGTTCAAAGGAAACCAGTTGTGCATCCCCCGACAAAACTATTGCTCTTCTTGAGGAACACTTCTATTGGCCTCCTACGTAGCGTGACATTGATCAAATTGTTTAACTGTGTGGGGTGTGTCAATCCGCAAAGGGACATAGCCGAAGTGGTGGACCAATTCTCCAAAATAACACATTTTAACCTGTTTAAGAAGACTGCCAATGCTAGTAATGTGACGAAGTTGTTCTTTCGGAATATGGTTAAATTACATGGAGTCCCCCGATCTATTCCTTTGATAGTGATGTTAAGTTCGTGAATTTTAGTAGCCACCCCCAGACGGACGGTCAAACCAAATGTTGTTAACCGGTCTTTGGGTTCCATGATTCAGTGTGTGGCTGGAGACAAACCCACGATATGGGATGTTTATCTTGCTCGAGTGGTGTTTGCTTTAAATAGCATTGTCAATAGGTCCACCAGTCTTTCTTCATTCGTTGTGGTGTATACCAAGGCCTCTAATGCTATTGTAGACCTCATTGTGCTCCCGAAACCCCGCTACAAATCAGCCAAGGTCTTGGCAAAAGACATTTATTGCACGCACCAACAGGTTAAACATAAGTTGGAGGAAGCCGATGCGAGGTACAAGGTGGCTGCAGATCTTCATCAGCATGAGAAGATCTTTAATGAGGGCGACTTGGACATGGTTCACCTCAACAAGTCTCGTTTCCCTGCTGGTTCTTACAACAAGCTGCAAGCTAGAGAGGTTGGTCTGTTTCCAGTCAAGATACCCTTCAATAACAACGCTTACATCCTTGAGCTTCTGCCTCATTTGAAGCTTTCTTGCACCTTTATTGTCAAGGATCTCTTTGAGTTTTTTTCCTCCTGATGAAGCTGCACTACCTAAAAAGTAGCCAAGTTTTTCACTTGTAACGATTCCCCAATGACATTGAACAACACTGTTGTCAGATAAAAAACAATACGAACAACCTCAAAATTTGAGGTCAAGCAACCAAACATACTTGTATATTGGCCAATCAACTCCCTAGCTAGGTTGACATATTGTTCTTGAATATCCTCCTGAGGTTGTATATCGGAAGATTGGCACATCTGAAGTTCCATGTCAGCAAAATATCCTATCTCATAAGGTGGGAAGCAACTCGATGCCTTATGGTGTTCTTCAAATGGCTGCAGACATAATTAAAAACAGTGTGAACCAGTGGAGATCTTTCATGACTGCTCCAGCCAACAACAAAATTGATGTACTAAGAAACGCAAAATGGACACCATATAGGCTATGATTCTTTTTCTGGTAAGACATTAAATAGCTAAAATCACATTTTAAGGGCATCATACACAACACATAGTAATACTTTGAAGCATGATACCACACAAAACAGATGTACATATTGTTGGGTTTGGTTCCCTAAAAGCTGTGACATTGTACATATTGTTAATAATAAATAAAGTGACATTTATAATTTTGGTTGCTTATATGTATTATGAATACTTTTATAAACATCTAGAAAATTCTATGATTATTTATGTGACTATAAATTTAACATATAAGTGTTATATGCTTAGGGATAAAATTTATAGATAATAATCTAAATAGTCCGTAATAATTAATTAAAGTTTAGGATCTTTAATTAAATATTACAAGTATGGTCCAATCTCATTCAGAATGAAATAGTCTTATCTGGGCTATGAATGTAGAAACATTATATTAGAAGTACTTTATATAATGAGATTATATAGGACTGGACCAGATAAATTATAAATCTTTAATAATCATCTATTACAAATAGAGTATTCATATTTATCACTATGATGATCATATATTTGACAGTTTTAATCTTGAGTATTTATTAGACTCCTGTTTATGACATTATGTTTTTTGACTTGCTTGGTAAGATTTTTCTAAACACAGATCATAACTTCACATCTTAGAAATATAATGTAATAAATGGCTGAGAATAATATTATACAGATATGGAATCCATTCCTTCCTTATGAAAGTTAGAAAAATAGTTCTCTTGAGTGATGATTCGAGGTTTGAACAGTAGAGCACTCGTTCATAATAAGAATATGAATTAACTATTAATTAGAGAATTATTGGAATTCAAGGATAAAGATATAATAAGAGAGGTAAATAGAAATTGAACCTAGCTCTTATTATGAACTATTTATAGAGGACTGACTTATATGTAATGATTACATCAATGGGCTACTCGCTAATTTTCTTTGAGTAATTTTACTACAATTTTAAGAGTTCAGTTTTAGGTTTGTAGTGGAGTAACGCTGAAACTAATAAATTTAGCATATTAATTAAAGAGTTTGATTAATTGTTAAATTTATTGGAGCTTGGGTTATAGGTCCATAGGTCCCCAATGCCACCTCTATGACACTATATTGGATTAATGCATAGAATGAATTATATATATTTAATTTAAAATTATTGAATTCTGAATTAATTTTATCACACTTGAGATATTAATATGATACAGAAAAATATTTTCTGTGATACATAATATAATATGATAAATATTATCACATTTAATTGAGCATTAGTTAATAAATTAATTGATTATTTTTAAAAATCTATTATTTAATAAATAAGATTTATTTTTTGAATGTTAATATATATATATATATATTAGATTTTATTATATATTAATATATATATATATATATATTACGTAAACTTTCTTTTGTTTACGTTTTAAATATATATAAATATACATACTTATATATATATATATATATTATATATGAAAAACAAAAAAAAAAAAGGAAACGTAAAGTTTATGTTTCACGTAAACGTTTTTATGTATATATATATATATATATATATGTATATATCAATAAAAGTTAAAACGAATATTTTTTTTATTCGTTTTTACAATAACAAAAGGATAAAGAATGTAGAGTATATCCATTCCTCATATATTTAATATGATGGTTATTTTAAATTTGAAATTAATTAAAAACAATATAGCTAACTGCTCAAATATAAAAAGAGAGAGGTAACAGTTATCTCAACAGATCTATAATTCATGTAACTTTTACAGAGAGAAAAATCGAGAGTTCTTCTCTAGAAAAAAAAAGTCTGCTATCTCATGTGTTGAGTACATAGCAGATTCAAAAAAGTGTGAGAAAAATTCATTCTTGCATTTTGACGCCTACTTGTTTTTCATTGGTGTAGAGGCTTGGCTTGAAAAATCGTGGTGTTAAAGAGGAAAGCTAGGATACCCTCATAGTCTTTAAAAGGTTAGTAAAATTCCCAAAGCTTTCTATTATTAATTTTATTAAAGCTAGGAAAATTCATTCTTGCATTTGACACCTACTCATTTTTCTATTGGTGTGGAGGCTTGGCTCGAAAGATTGTGGTGTCAAAGAAGAAAGTTAGGATTTTCTGATAGTCTTAAAAGGTTAATAAAATTCCTAAAACTTTTATTATTGATTAAAAGTATATATCTATTCCTGATGAATAAAGTTTTTAAAAAAATTTTATTTGTCAATAATCCGTTCTCTTCTCTGCGTTTCATATTTTATTCTAACACATATATGCTAAATACTAAATAGAAAAATTCAAACCCCTTCTTTTACGAAAAAGCGCCGCAGTTGAGCCAAGGTGGGAGTAAGCGTGCTATCATTGTCTTTAAAGCTATCATTGTCTTTAAACACACTTTGAAAAGTAAAAACATGTCGGTCACATGAACAGGGTTCAAACTCTCCTCATTAATGGGACTACACTGATAACATAATAGGGAGACCCAACTTCTATCATGTCCTTTTTAAGAGTAAACTCCTGCAATAGTAATACATTTTCTAAATAAATGAATATAACAATTTCTATTTCATCTACGGATTTCCATAAAATCATAATTACAGTAGAGATTGATTTGAGATAATAAGGCGAGATTACAAGCCTTACGAAACAAATGTAGAACGTTATTGCAAACATTGCTGCCATACGGATTGTAAGCCCATGGCTTTTTGGTTCAGAGCAAGAGCATGAAAAACCAATGTCGTTGTTAACGCCTTTTGAAACAACTCTATGCGATTGGTGTGGCCATCGACAACCAATTATTTTGCTCAAGCAATTGATGAAGGGGAATACCTAAAGTGCTAAATTAATTTGAGATTCTACTTAAGGCTCGGAAGATGAGCAGACGGTGACCCAATGATATTTAGGTTAATCTAGGTTAAATACACTCGTATTGTAAAATTGTGAACATTAGATTAAATATCGTTGTAGTTTAGATTTATGTTGGAAACAAAGTGCGCAGCGAAATTTTAAAAAATATTCATCAGAGTAATTTTTCAACAACACAAGTTTGACATGTTATCTGTATAAATTAAACAGATCTTACTAACCTCAGTGTGCCGAAGACCTCCACAACCTGTGTAGAGAAGTAACGTTCCAGAAGAGCCTCAACCAAACTGGTCTTCTTTCTATTCTCTATCCACAACCGGAGTGAGTGTGGGCTCACACATACAGCTCTTCCACCGGTGACTCTCCTTCCAACCAACAGAGAGAACCCAAAGCTAGTGTTCGTGATTTGTGAACAAAAGCTCTCAGGGAGTTTCAGATGCTCACTAGAAGAGTATCACCTCTTAATCTCTCAAATTGATCTTATTGATCTGAGTAAATCATGAGACTCACTCCCTTTATATAGCTATTGGTCTAGAGTCAGTCCATATCAGATTAGATCTCAAAAACTCGAAAATAGAATCAAGTTTGGATCAATATCTGATAAGATCCGCGTGAAAACGCGTAAATCTTATCTACCGCTGATCGGCAGGCCGAACACGTCATCCGGCAGGCCGAACTCCCGAGAAAAAATCTCCGCGAATTTTTTTATTTTCCACCCGAGATTCTAAAGGATAAAGTCTCAGTTTTGATTCAAATAACCCAATAGAGAAGTTATCTGATCAAAACAAACTTTATCAAGATAATATCTAGGAAAATAAATTAATTCACAATAATTCTACAAGTTTATCTTGTTCTAATTTTGTCCAAAATTAAAATAACCGATAAACAGACAAGAATTATCTGATCGCAATAATTCAACAAGTTTATCTTGAACTAATTTCTTACAAAATTAATTCAACCGATAAACAGACATGAATTATTGATTCTTACAAATTTTAAACCAATCTGATAATCCGACATAGGTCACCAATTATTGAAAAAGTACGTCGTGTTGTTACAGGATTTTGTGAGCTAGCCAAGGGGACCAAAATGGACCTATAAAGTTCAAGCTCATGATAATTATGAACCCAATATCCCAGATATACATTTCACAATTATCAACTCCAACGCTACTCCACTAAAAGCTTGGAGCTGCACTCTCGAACTTTATAGAATTACGAAGCTCGTGTAGCTAAGTCTCCATGACATATCATAGTGTATCGTATCCCCATATGATAATCCATAATCGGCTTAAGGACAAGTTCTGTCTACCTTCCTGATTATTTTTATCTTACGTTCCATTGTCTCACCATTAGAAAACTTACCATCCAAAGATAGTATACCATATCGGTTACACCTATGTATCCAAATGGTTGAGCGCTCCAGTTTTTCAATTACAGGACAACGCATATAAGAGGATATCATTACTCCTAAAAAGGAGCTATGGATTCCATATCTATGAATAATAAGTCTACGCTATCAAGAGTCATGCCTCCAATGTACCGGCATGCATACCACTATAGAGATGTAGGAGTCACCCATTGGTACATCAAAAGACACAAGTCGAGAATAACGGGCCCACTATTCATCTCAGGATTAAGATACAATGCAAATGACTGTCTAAAGTGAATCGATTTGCCAAGATAGAATTATTAATCCAAATCAATTCATTTATGTCCCGATCCAACACATCGTCACCTATGACAACGTACCAATGTTTCTATTCACGGAGTCCAACTCGATGGCCAAGACAAACCATCCCCATAAGGGATATAGACAAACATAACAACCTTTACATGAATAAAACGCCCAACTTTATTCCCTCGATTGCGGATCATATGTTTTAGACCGTCACCTTAAGAATCGTGTCTACCGCATAATCATCCCATCATATGCCCAATTCTTAAGGTTTAGACTGACAGTCCTCAGACTACTATTTGCTTATCATACATTCAACAAAATATGAATGTAAAGAGACAAGATTTGGTATATATAAATGAATAAATTCTTTATTGATAAAAATATCTCCAAAAACGTATTACATATTTTACTCCCTTAGGGCATACATGTCTAACAATTTATTGAAGCGGTAACATGTTTAAATAATTGCAGCAACATGTTGTTATATAAGGCTTCACTACAAGAATTTTTTCCTTTTTGGCAACGACACTTTTAACGACGACATATTTTGTGCTTTTACTACCACATCGTGAGGAAGGAAATGATGTGTCTAACTTTAAGCGACAATAATGCTATCGCTAAAAGTCTATTAATTTATAGTGCCATCAAAATTTTGTTGCGGCGCTATAAAAGAGCCTTTTAGTAATGACACGAAGTTTTATGAATTTTCTTCAAAATATTTGTGGCAAAAATGAAATTTTGGAATTTTCAAAACAACTTTTAGTCGTCGCTAAACATTTTTAGGAATTTTGGGACGAATTCTAATCGGGAAAATCGAGGAAGTTGAAAATTTTAGAAAGACTTTAAGGGGTGTTTTTCCTTTAAATGAAATGATGTCATCTACTTCATTTGTAGCGACAAGGTTTGAGCTTTTATTGAGTGACTGATTGGCGTAGGTTTCTTCTTCTTCTCTTCTTAGTTCTAAGAAAGATCTATCAAAGTTTTTTGTTTTTGTTTTTTAATTTTTAAATAAATAGTTGATTTATTCAAGGGCTTTTTAGTCTTTTCATTCGATTTTGAGGTCATGTATTGCTCATGTGTGGGGGAATTTAATAGACATTGGTTAATTTAGTTCCTTTGCAACTAAAATAAATGTTTGTATTGGTTAAATAAACAAAAGGTTGGAAACTAAATGCTCGCTTTTACTAAAAAGCTAGGAACTATTGGAATAATTTGCCCTTTAATATATGTTACCAAAGTCTCAAGGAGCAAATAAAAGTATCTTTACATGTTGAAGCTAATAGGTATAATTTTATAAATATATATATATATATATATATAACTTTTTTCTGTTGATTCCTACTCCAACAACTATTTCTCTTTTCTTCAATCTTTGTCTCCAAATAATCAGAGATTAAGTTTCAACAATTTTAATACAAGTTATTGAAACCTTAAAGAGCAAATAAGTACACTATTGTGTTTTGTTGAATATGGTGCTTTTGGTATTGGGGAAAGCAAATGTTCCATTTTAAAAGGTTATGGCCATATTGTCTTTATAAGTTAGTGTTTTTTATTATATTGTTTACTGTCACTTTTTTAAGAATATTATTATTATTGATTATCACATACTAAATGTCTCTATATTTAAATGATATGGGCCTCAAGTTTTTACCCTTTACATGCCACTCCTTAAAGAGCAAATAAGTACACTATTGTGTTTTGTTGAATATGGTACTTTTGGTATTGGGGAAAGCAAATGTTCCATTTTAAAAGGTTATGGCCATATTGTCTTTATAAGTTAATGTTTTTTATTATATTGTCCCTATCACTTTTTTAACAATATTATTACTATTGATTATCACATACTAAATGTCTCTATATTTAAATGATATGTGCCTCAAATTTTTACCCTTTACATGCCACTTCTTGGAAGATGTACTTGTCTGAGGTTATTGGCTTTGATACCTTTTGAAAATTCGGGCCTTTTAGGGTTTGTACTATGATTTTAAAAGGTTAACATAGAGTGGCTAATATTCTTATAAATTTATGTTTATTAATATATTTAAATAATATGTGACTTATATTTTTAACCTTTACACTTGACTCATTTCCCTCTTTTAATACTTAATTTTGGTCTGAATTAATGAATATGTGTTTATTTCTATTTTTAAGAAATTCTTTTCTCAATATTTTCTTGTCCAATATTGTTGTTGTTGGTGTTGTTGTTGGTATTATTTACTTTTTCTTGCTTTCACATTCAAACCATCATGTGTGTTCACTTGATAGAGATATTATTTCAATTTACTTTTATTTTTAGTTTTTCAAAAATTGGCTATTCTGCGTAGCGTTGGGGGTTTTATTTTCTCCACTATGAGGCTAATGACCCCTTCCTATTTCTCTATTTTTTGAGTTTTACACTAGACAAGTGAAAAATTGTGTCAGTTTCCTTAGACAAAAGAGTATTCTTTATTTTTTTTAGTGATACTTTGGTTATAATTAAACTTACTGAAAACATTTATGAACACAAGTATTTATGTATACATAAGAGCAGCTTGCAACTAAAAGATACTTAGCAGATGTGAATCTTGTTATTGTTATTGGAGTGCTTAATTAGCATTTGGGAGCTATTTTTTTTTCTTTCTTTTCCTACCAGAAGTAAGCTGCATTTTTTTAGTTTTACATTATGTGGTTCTATTAGTACAATAAAATGCAATTAAGAACCAAAATTTGATGGAGAACTATCAATTAGATAACTTAAATTTAACTTAAAATTCAGATAATTTCATTACTTGAAATAGACCACATGACAAATACCAGTATTTAAAAAATATAATTATACACTTAATCTAATCTTCCAACCAAAGTACATGTGCACTACAATAAATTTGTGAATAAACAATAGACTGGGCTATAGTTTTGTAAAAATCGTTGTCTAAAATCCATCAAAAACATGACACGGACGAAAATACGTAAACCATCATAGAATCCAAATATTTCATGACGATTGTTGGAATCGTCATGAAATTTGAGACACTGCCTAAAATCATCATAGTATCTCAAAATTCTACAATAGTTTGCGAAACTAATTATTTTTCCTAAACATACATACCTTTAATGATGGTTTTTAGCAAAAACCATCATTGAATAGCTGCATAAATTCCTACAAAATTTAAATGCCCGCCAACCTAGCTCCGCATCCCCCAAAGTACTGTCACCCACGCCTTGTTGTCATCACCCTTGGATGTCCAAGCAAAGAAACTACAATATCATTGTAAGTACCCATCTCATTTAATTATTCCTTACCGTTCAATTTGTTGAATTTTGGTTTGTGCAAAATATACAATATATAATGGAACTTTTACATAAAAATAACAAGGTTAATAAATTGATACAACTTAATGAGTATAGAGTGGTATTTATTTTCGTGTATTGATTTGTTATTAAGTTTTTTGGTATTGTCAAATAACTCTTTTTTCAGAAGTGTCAATGATATTGTTTAGGGTGAAATGTGATTTGTGAGACATATATGACATGAATATGTATTTGCGTGTATTAATAAGTGCTTGTGTATAAATTAGATTGAATGGGTATGATGTGTTTGCTTACAGACTGATTAATAGGTCTGGCATGTTGTGTATTAGATTAATTAATGTCTTTTGTAGGGGATTTCATTAGCAGAACTGTTAGAAGCCGCTCCTAAATTATTAAGTAACTACCATGAATTAGGCCTTTTAGCTGAAGCAGAAATAAAGGTAAATATTTGCTTAGTATGACGTCCTTTGTTACCAACCTTACCAAGAGTCTTATTTTATTATATTTTACTATCTCTTAAGCAATATTCTTTTTTTGTTTTATTTTATTTTTTCTGCTTGATACAGCGGAAGACTTCTGTAGTGGCATCCATATCTAACCCTCACCTCTATCTCTGTGACACTGATGTCTTTAACTATATTTACTGGTCTTCTGTAGAATCACTTACAAACATAAGAAACTTATAAGCTTTCCTTAGTAAGTTCAAATCTAATATCACAAAACATTAAATCTTTCTCCTTAAAACTTTCTTTTTAAACACCTTTCTCATAAAACATCTTTTTTGAAACATTTATCATAAATATTTCTTATAAATATTTTTCACAAACGTTTCTTATAAAACTTTTTTGTAAAATGTTTCTCATAAATATTACTCATAAAAACATTTCTTAAAGGAATATAGGCAATATCATAATGCATGATTCCATTTATGCTCTTTTATGAATGTCATTTATGAACTTCTTATCATGATTCCTATCTTTCTTGAACTATGGGCGAAAGTGTACATACCAAACGCGCTTGACCAACAAACACCAAGGTAAGGTCATAACTTAACTTTAGCATGACACTCCCCTTGAATCGGAAGGCTAGAACGATACTTTCTTATCTTAACTTAAGGTTACATTACTGATCTTGTAATCTTAGTAAACAATATGCATGACATGACTTCATGTCTAAATCATTAAATATAGCAATTGCAAACATATTTCAAATTATGACTTGAACTTTTAAAATATTATGCATAACAAATGTAAACATTTTTTAAACATAACAATTGTAAATATATTGTAAGTCTTGACGTGATCTTTAAAACTCCATACATAACAAGTGCAAGCAAAAAATATATTCAAAGCATTTGAAATTCATTTTCTTCATGCTATAGGTGAGATTTTGAACTTATCAAGATAACGCTTTAGCGTTCCAACTCTATCTATTTCCTTCAATTAGTTGGCTTTATATCCTGTTCAAATGATACTTGATTATTAGCTACTTTCTCATTATCGACTTACTAGATCGATATTACAACTTACACGTTTACCCTTCGTTTCTTTTAATTAATTTCATTCCTTATCAATCTATCTCTTTTATTTCTTAATATGCTCATTCCTTAGTCAAATTTCCTGTCTCATTTAACTGTTTCATTATATTCAAATTTCTTGTCTCATTTAACTGTTTATTATATAATGTGTTACAAAACATTTTTTGTCTAAGGACGTCTCACAAATTCGAAGTGCTTAGGTTCCGTTTTAGCAGCTTCTTTGAAAATAATGATTTTACCCTTAATCGATTTTTTTTGTAAATCACGTAACTTTACTAAACTTCTCATTTTACATTATCATCCCTTTACTAGTAGGTTATAGAAAAATTCTTGCTAAGGGGCAATTTTCTAAAGTGAACGTTTCATGGTCTGTTTTGGTTGTTTTATAAAAAATGACCATTTTGGAACCTGTTTTAAAACAAAAATTATGCTTTCTTTTCACTTATAACATTACAAAAACCAAACAGTGGTTTCCTTTTCATAAAAATCTATTTTATTAACACTTATGGTTTTGATCTATGCTATGAAAATCTTGGTGCGCCCTAACCCCTTTTTTTCCCTTTTATTTACTTAATAAAAGCTTTAAATCATTTGAAACTTAACATCTTTGGTTACTCACTACCCATAGTAGTGCTAAAAAACAACATTCCTCAGTAAAAATTCTTATTTCACATTGGTTTTAAAATTTTGGCTCGAAACACAAAAATCATAATCTTTTTTGCCCTTTGGACCAAAATTAATTATCTTTTGCTAAAACATTTAGCTTTTCACAAGGATTAAAACTTACAAAAGGTTCTTGATTGAATTCAAATCATTTCATAATTTTTCCTTTTTACAAAATTTTGTGTTTAAAATCTCGTAAAACTCATAACTTAAAATCGGTAGAGAATTTTCACGAAACGTCAACTATTAATAACTATTTCAATGAGATGTATGACTTTGATGTTTTTAAGTTTTATCAAAGTCATTCATCTTAATGGTGTTTTTGAAAAAGGAAGAACTGAAATCAAGTGTTTACGCTTGTTCTGATCAAAATTCAAGTAGGATTTCTTCATGAAAATTATTTAAATCAACATTTGCAATAAATCTAGTGTTGAATTTAGAGAATGATTCAGCCTCTAAGAGCTTCAAACACTAAAATCTTTCAAAAATTCCTTTAAACATTTTTATGATATAATTTTTGCATAACTTGTTTTGGTAGGTTTTAGTCTCACTTTAACCTTTTTGAACACATTTTTAGGCATTTAATACTCTAAATAATCATAGCATAACATTCATTTAACATGCCTTGGTCTAAAACATTTTATCAAATACCTTAAGTGTCTAAACTTTGTGTTATAAGAAAGTTTATCACACTTTCTCATTTTAGCATTAAACCCTTTTTTTCAACCATCTAATATCATCATCATCCTCATAATCATAAATACAATCATACCATAAAGCCACTTTACATGCCATAGTCCATTTATTTACATCAAACACTTGATGTGCATAGAAAAACATAAACTTAACTTAGTTCCAAGGGCTAAGAATTTGCCTAACTATTCCAAAGTGCTTGTCTTCTCTCTTTAGCACTTGAAAGCTTCCAGAATCCTTTGACAGCAAGACCATATCATACCATGAATATCCCTAGATCACAATAGAAAAAGTTTGAGTTTTTTCCTTGAAACAACATAAACTTGTTCTACATCACTTGCTCTTGTCCCTTTAGATGATTTGGAGGCTTAAATCATCAAAATGTAGAGAGAGAAATGCTAAGGGAGGGGCGGATTCTTGAGATGAACAAACTAAACTTTTATTTCACTTACACCCCTAGGTATTTAAAGCACTCATATTAGGGACTTAATTGCAAATAAAAATTTGCTCCCTCCACTTATCTAAAACCGGTTTCATTAGGAAAGATGTGGCCAATTTTTAACCTTAAAAGTGGCACAAAAGTAGCTTATTTCCAAATCCACCCTTAAACCTTTAAAGTTATCACATTGGGGACTAAAATTGCAAATAAAAGTTTTCTCTTCATCACTTAGTGAATCCGGTCATCAAGGGGGGAAATGTGGAAGATTTTCCACCATTTATGGAAATAAGATTTTTTTTCCACATAAGCCCTTAATTGCAAAAATAGTTAGCCTAGGGGCCAAATTGAAAGTTTTTAAAACTTTCTCTCCATCATTCCTTTATAATAAGTTCTAGAAGGGAAGGTGTGGACAAATTCCACCTTCCAAGTGTTACTTGGTGGGTCCCACATCCATTTTCTACACAGTCTAAATTTACACTAACATTATTTTTCTTATACTTTTGGTACCCTTCCTATACTACTAGTACTCTTTTCATTCTGCTTATGGGGTGCCATAACTTTTCATACTAATCCACATTCTCCAAACAATATAATTCCTATACCGCTTAACTTTACACAGTCTAGTTTCTAAACTACTTAACTTTATACAATATAATTTCTACACTGCTAAATTCTATCAATATAATTCTTATACTACATTATTCTATTACTGTATAATTTTCCATACTTCTTCTTAAACTATATTCTATTTTCAAAATCTGTTGCAATATATTCCGCAACAATTAAGCTTTCTAGCTTATTTTTCCTTGCTTATCATCCAATTCTTATCTTTGGTTCATTCATTATTTACTTAAGATTATAGCATGATTTTTAATCTTAAAAATCTCATTTTCACTTTTATAGAAATTATTATAAAAATTAGATTAAAATAATAATCCTTATAATGCTAAAATCGATCCTTAAATTCTTAATAAATTTTTGAGCATAAACTTTAGCTCACAAAATTTATACTTAAATTACTTAACATAATTCCTTAATTATTGCATATTTAATGCACTAAAAATTCTCGGGTTGCATAGTTCAGTCATTCCCTCTTCTATGACTAATTTTTCTAACTCCACCCCTGTATATATTTGTATCATAAATATTTGATTTTATCACTAGGGCCTTGTAATAGATATCACAAGAGATTGGCCACTAGTACCACAAGGGTTTTTTTTATAGAAACTATGGTGGTAAGTCAATTATCAGCATTTATTTATTTTTTTTTTATAAAAATTGCATATATGTCAATCTTCCATGATTTTTTTATTATAACTATCAGTGGAAACTTTTATGGGGCTAAAAAACCTATAAAAGTTCTATGTTTTCATGACCGTTAGTCATGGAAACTACAATTACCACACTGTCAAGGAATTCCATAAGATAATATGAATTTTTTTAACCATTTTAACTTTTTATGACAGTTTTAACCATCATAGAATTCATAATTTCTAGGAGTGGTTTGTGTGTTAGAGAGAGCATGTGTAGGTATACTTGAACAATTGAACTATTGTCTACAACATAATTACATGAAGAAAAGACTTCCCCTCAACCAATGTAAATGGTTTGTTGGTTATTTCATTAGAAATACTCATAAATTGAATTTTTAATTATTATAATCACCCTCCTTTCTTAAAAGCAGAAGAAAGTGTACAAAATATAATTTTAGGAGCAATATATAACTACTCAATAAGTAGGTTAATTACATAATTATACCTCCTAATTTAACTATTTATCAATCTGTTTTTCTGTTTTAACAAACTACAAAGGCATTCTTTGAATTTAAAAAAATTATCTCAAGTTCCTTTTTATGACTAGAGAAAATTAAAGATAACGACATAATCATCCTGCAATAGTTTACGAAAAAATATTACAGATTTAAAACATAGAAATCCCTACCATACATCAAATTCCATAAAGATGTTGTGTATTGTTTTTTTAAAAATAAAATATTTTTTAAAAAAAATTTTCTCAACAAAATTATATATTTGAAAAAGAAATTCGGAACAATTTATGGTATCTTTGTCTTTTCCCTTGTTCTTTTTGTTAATAAAGTCTATCAAGGATAAGATTGAAACAAGTTTTTCAAATTCTACAAACATAAGGATGAATCGAAAAATAATTAAAACTAAGAGGTATAATTATGTAATTAACCTTTAATAAAGATCTGAAAAAATCATAACACTACACTTGATCAGTAATTAAATTATATTAAAAATATTTACTTTTTTGGCACATAAAGATCTAAATGGATAATTACACAGATAATCTCATCAAGTAAGCTCTGACATCATAAGAACAACTTTCATAAAAAAATTTACCTCCATTTGTCTCCACTAAACTTTACACTCATTTCAACTTTACCTCTAATATTTATAGATTTAGATTAATTTTATAAAAGAGGGTTCTGTTTGCACCTCTTTTAACTCTTTACGCTCCTTTATAATTCTAAAATAACTAAATTTACTTATTGTACACCCCTATAGGTCCGTCATTTCCCCTAAGATTATTCTCTCCTCCCACCTCATATTTCTTTTCATGCCCACCATTTTATTTTTCATTATCTTACCAATTTTAATTCTTTATCTCTCTCTCTATTTTTTTTTTAAAGTTTTAGGCATGAAGTATTTTCATACATAAAGGAAATTAATAAGTTAAAAAATATATATTTCTATGTGTCATGGAAAAATATTATATCTTGTTTTTAAAAAATAAATAAACAAAAAACCCAACAAATAAGTAACAGAGGAATCAACAAAAAACCAAACAAACAAACAAAGGAGCAAATGCATTAGGCATAGAAAAAAAAAATTGTTAATTAATGTTGGCGATAGAACCAAACTCATACCTTATTATCAAACAAAACAATAACCCATGAAATAAAAAAGAAAAAGAATCAAAGGTACCAAATGGGAAAGAAAATTCAACGTACCTCCCTATAGTTTTTTGGAATAGTAATTGAAAGGCAAAAATATGGTTTTGTTCTAAATTTCAAAATAGCAAGGATTTATGCATTAGGAGGTTGCTTATTTAAAGAGATGACATATAGGTAGGTGCATTAGAAAGAGAAAAAATATATAGATAGTTTCTATTTAGCAAAAAAGTAATTAATTATATATTTAGGTGTAATGACCTGCCGTTTTAGGTCATCAGTTAGCTTGCTTAAACATCATTTATAAACTTATTCTTACTTACTGGTAAGAAAAATACTAGGTAAATTTTTTTCTTTCTTTGTAAACATACTTTAAAAACTGTTGCTACATCTATTGCAACGTAAATTTGAAACATAGTTCAAAACTTAGCTTAATAAACATTCAAAATATTTCGTAAAAAATATCTTATAAAATGTCTTTTGTAAAATATTTCTTATAAGACATTTCCTCAAACATTTACTTTCCTAAAACTTTTAAAACATTATTTCAAATAGTGAAAAACTTTTTGTTTAAGCAATGAAAAACTGTCGTAGTAGTATCCATACCTGATTTTCGTATCTGTCACGGCTACATTGAGCTCTTCAACTAGTTTTACTGGCCTTTTGTAGAACTACCTACAGTATAAAGGAATTTGTAATGAGCTTTCACTTGGTAAGTTCAAACATAATCTCACAAAATATTAACATTCGTTGCAAAATCTTTTTCATAAAACTTTTCTCCTAGAACTTCTTTCTTAAATTATTTCTCATAAACATTTTTCATAAAATGTTTTCATCATAACATTTCTTGTAACATGTTTCACAGAAATATTACTTGTAAAGGAAACATTTCTAAATAGGAATGCAAATAATGTCGTAATACATGATTCTATTTATGCTCTTTTATGAATATCCAATTGTGAACTTCAAATTATCATTCATAACTTACTTGAACTTTTATCATCGTTCTTATCTTACTTTATTTTATGAGCTTAAATATTCATACTAACATCATCAATCATGAGATCATAACTTTAACATAACATGATGCTTCCCTAATGAAAAACTTAAGACCATCGAACAACAAGGTCATAACTTTAATGAAACTTATATATCTCACATCAAGGAGGCTAATATGACACTTACTTCTTTGATTTACTTTCTTGTAAACTTTAGTGAGCATATCAAATGCTAACATACCATATGACACAACTTAATAATTAAACATTAAACATAACATATGCAATCATATTGCAAAACATGACTTGATCTTTAAAACAATTTGCATAATGAATGCAAACACATTTCAAATCATGTCTTTGCCTTTAAAACATCATGCATAACGAATACAACTCATTTCAATTATACAAAAAGCATTTGAAAATCATTTTCTTCATGCTATAGGTGATAAAAATCCATTTTATTAAACTTCATAGTTTTGGCTAGCAATACGAAAGTCTTGGTGATATGCCCTTAACGTGTTTCTCTTTCTTTTCTTGATAAAAACTCTTAATCCTTTTAAACTAAAAATCTGTGTTTACTCAATACCGATAGTAATTCAGAAAACAAACATTTTCTTAGTAAAAATCTAGTTTCATACCATTTTATGGTTTTGGCCCAAAAAATAAAAATATTAACATTTTTACCCCTAGGACCAAAACTAACCATTGTATGTTGAAACGTTCAGGTTTTCACACAGGTTAAAACTTACAAAATATCCTTGGTCAAATTCAAACATTTTATACCATTTTTATTTTACAAAATTTTATCTTAAAATCTCGTAAAATTCAACTCTTAAAATTGGTATAGAAATTTTACAAACCATCCGTAATGCTTAACCATTTTGATGACATCTACAACTTTTATATTTTAACTTTTATAAAATCAATCATCCTAATGACGTTTTTGAAAAAACAAAACAAAAATCAATGTGTTTTGGCTTGTTCCAATCAGAATACGAGCAGGATATTGATAGGGTGCAATTTACTCAGGCCCAAATTACGGACAGGCCCAGCGGCCTAATGTTGAAACTAGTCGAATGGATCGAATGGAGTCAACTTACTAAATCCGATCAAATTGGCGATTCATATTGTTCGCTTAATTCGATCATATTGCTTGGTAGAAGGCATTTGTTTCTTAATTGCTTAGGATAATTTGTACTCATTACCCAAGTCTTTCTTTGACCGGATCGATCGCCACGAGTTGACGGTTAATAGCATCAATTGATGGTTATAACACGTCTAGTCATGGATGGAAACGTGTGGTAGGCATGATTCTTGCAACCTATTACCAACCAACACGTGTCCCACTATTGCAGTTACTTATAGTGCATTGTCTCACTCCGCTAGACGGTTAGGAGCCACGATTCTTCTTTATCATCTATATAAAGGGATGGTTGTTTCATTGTTTGATACACAAAAAATAGATACAGAAACTCTGCCCATTTACTTTCTCATCTCTTGTAATCTATAACCATAACATTTTAGTGAATTACAGTGGACGTAGCTCTTCATTAACAGAGTGAATCACTATAAAATCTCATGCATTATTCTTGTTATAGTATTATTTATTTTGCTTATATCGCTCCAATTCGCATATTAACTCAAGCTAACAGGTCCATTTAACGGTGATTTGAGGGCCTAAGTTCTTGAACAACCTAATCCAAAATTTTAACATTTGATTACACATAAACTGTCTATAGTTTGGCGCCCACCATGGGTCCTTCAGGTCATCAACTCTGGGATTTTTGGCTCAATCACAAATGGAGGACAATCAGCACATTTCAGATGCTCCGATTGAAGAGAGTGAAGCGACTTCTCAGGCCAACAGCAGCATAGAAGCCTTGACGGCAAAAGTAGAAGCTCTAAAGAAAATGATCCAAGAACAAATGACTCATTCACAAGAGCACGACACAATACTGGAGCAACAAAGCAGCGAGAATTTGGCTTTGAGGGGTCAAATCAACTATCAAAACTCTCAGATGCTCTCGCAATCTTACTATTACCCGTATTATGGGTACTCTACATTCTCGACGTCGACAATAGCACAATGACAGTTTTAGATGCCACAGCCTAGAAGACAGTAGTCTTTGTATAGCCCAATTGGGAGGATGCAGCCATTATATACTCCCTCGACCCCAACACCAACAACAATGCAAGTAGCTCCATCAGCCACAGCAACTCTGGCTTTGACAACAACTACATCTATAGTAAACACTCGTGTGGAATATAGCTGACGCTACAAAGAAATTGACAAAAACAAAGAAACAAAACCTATCACTTGATCTGAAGAAGCTTCCAACTCTTACTATTTTAACTCTGGAATCGATCCAACAAATGATGAAAGAAATGCCAGAGCAGAACACAAAGCTTATATAAGAGAAAATCAACTAGAAAGTTTCGAAGGTGACGAGTAAACTGGCACTAGATGACATCTCAATAAACATTCGAGATACCCCACTCACGAAGAGGATCACTTCGGTAGTACCATTAAAGTACGAAAACCTTGTGTTCGCTCGATTCAACGAAACATTAGATCCAAAAGACCATTTGCTACAGTACAAGAACGTGGTCAGCATTACCAATATTCCAGACTCAATTCTTGATGAAATTATGTGCAAGCTGTTCATGCAGTCACTCAAAGTTTCGAAGCTTTGATGGTTCAGTAACCTACCTACCGGATCGATCAACAGCTTTAAAGACTTGGGGGATCAGTTTGTCAAAGCATATTCAGTACACATTAGAATAGAAAAGATGACCAAAGATTTGTGGTCAGTTGTTCAGAGCCCAGGCGAGTCGCTACGGGCTTATATTAAGAGATTTAGCAAAGCACTCTCAGAGATTTCTGATTTAGAGGATGAAACAGCTCGAGAAGCACTAAAGAAAGGACTTCTGCACAAGTCTTCTTTCAAGAATAAAATTTGCTCTGATTATCCACACACTATCCGGGAAGCCCTAAACAGAGCAAAAGGATGGATCGATCTGGAAGAGGAAAACGAAAGATATGAACGAGAGCTAGCGAGAACTAGAGACCAGAGTAAGTGGAGTCAGAAGCAAAGGTTACAGTTAGATCAAATGGGATGAACGAGAACACCTCTAGAGTGGAGGCGTAAAGAAGACAAGCCATGATCTATCATGAGATTGTTATCGCCTCCAAAGTATGCCCTCAGCATATCACCGTCTGAACTAATCGCTTAGCTCGAAGGCAAGGATTATGTTCAATGGCCGAGCAAAATGGCACCAAGCCGTTCACGTGACCACTCGAAATACTATGAGTTCCATAGAGTCACAAGACATTTGACGGTTGATTGTAAGGCATTGTGATCAAAAATTGTAGAACTGTTGAAGAAAGGACACTCAATGGGATTTTTGTCTAAAAAAGGAAGGAAAGTTTATGGACTCGTAAGGGGAGGATAGAAGGATCGTCGAACCCAAGATAAGACCCTGTCGCCACCACCTGTCAGAAAGATAATTGGGGCTATTTATAGAGGCTCTGTTTTTAGTGGTGATTCTACCAATCAGATGAAGGCACACCAACGGAGAGCAAGCCAAGCTACAGTCAGTTCTGCATCTGAAGAATACAGCAAACACATCATCTCATTTCATAGTGACGAGGCCTTCGAGCTTGACAACCTGCATGCTAATGCTTTGGTTCTAAAACTAAATATAGCGAATTATGATAACAGCAGAATATTGGTCAACAACGGAAGCTCTGCCAACATATTATTCCTCTCGGTGCTGAAAGACATGGAGATTGGGGACGAAGAGGTGGAGAAATTAGCCACTTTGTTGGTTGGATTTAATAGAGAAGCAACTACGACTATCGACAAAATAAAGCTTCTGGTTTATGTAGCTAGAGAAAAAAAGATGAGGAGTTTTCTCGTCATGGATTGCCCTTCTGGCTATAATATCATTCTCGGGCGGCCATGGATTCATGCCATGAAAGTTGTTCCATCAACATACCACCAGACGATCAAATTCCAAACAAAGTGAGGGATAAAGGAGATTCGGGGCAACTAGGAGGCAACGTGGAGCTATTACGTCACAGCTATGAAGCAAAAAAAGGCTTTATAGCAATTACAGGCAACCTAACAGAACTGGCTTAGTAACCAAAGCTGCGTCAAATCAGTTCTAGAGCAGCTTGATGAAGTCCAAATCGACCCGCTGGATGAAAGGCATACAGTGAAGATCGGTCACAACTTGATACAGGTATAAAATCCCAACTAATTGATTTTCTTAAAGTTAACAATGATTGTTTCGCATGGTCCCATGCATATATGCTTGGAATCGACTCAAGCATAATTTTGCATCATTTAAATGTTGATCTAGACTACAAACCCGTCCGACAGAAGAGGAAAAAGCTTGGAATTGAGCGACACAACATCGTGAAAGACGAAGTAAGGAGACTACTCGAGGCCAGTTTCATACGTCCCGTTCAATATCCCAATTAGCTTGCCAACATGGTGATTGTAAAGAAGAAGAATGGGAAGTGGAGCATGTGCGTTGATTTCATGGATCTAAACAAACGCTGCCCAAAAGACAGTTACCCGTTGCCTCATATCGATCGACTCGTCGACACAACAGCCGGCCATGAGATCTTAAGTTTTCTTGATGCATTCTCCATCTACAATCAAATCCTTTTGCATCTTGGCGACTAGGACAAGACTGCTTTTATAACTAAGCAGGGGATTTTTTGTTTCAAGGTCATGCCCTTTGAGTTAAAAACGCGGGTGCTACTTATCAAAGGGTGTCAATATGATGTTCGAGTAGCAAATCGGTAAGAATATGAAAGTTTACATTGATGACATGTTGGTTAAGTCTTTGCAGACTCGTCTCCATGTCCAGCATCTACAAGAATGCTTCGACGTTCTTCGAAAATATGGCATGAAGCTGAATCCAAAGAGGTGCATTTTTGGAGTAACGAGTGGTATGTTCTTAGGGTATCTCATCACAAAGCAAGGAATCGAGGCAAATCTGGATCAAATAAAAGCTTTTCAATTAATGCCTTCGTCGAGAACCAAGCGGGAAATACAAAAACTTACTGGTTGAGTCGCCGCACTCAGTCGATTTATTGCCAGATCCACTCACAGGTGTCTACCTTTTTTCCAATTACTAGAGAAGAATACAAAATTTGAGTGGGACGAACGATGCGAATCAGCTTTCTAGGAATTGAAGAGATACTTGATGACCTTGTCGGTCCTATCAAAGCCAAAAGATGGCAAACCATTATACCTGTACTTGGCAGTTTCAGAGACAGCGGTAAGTTCGGCCCTAGTCTGAAAGGAAAATACGGTCCAAAAACCCGTATTCTTCGTGAGCCACACCCTACTGGATGCTGAAACAAGGTACGCCTTCATTGAAAAGTTTGCCCTTGCACTAGTCATGTCGACTTGAAAGCTCTGTCTATACTTTCAAGGCCACACTATAGTGGTGTTGTCGTCTTACCCGATGCGAGCTGTTTTGCACAAGCCTGATGTCTCTGGTAGAATGACAAAATAGGCCATTGAGTTAACGGAGTTCAACATCAAGTACAGACCTCGAACAATGCTAAAGGCTCAGGTGCTTGTGGATTTTGTCATCGAATTAACGTACAGGCCTAAAGGACACAGATCAGATTCATGGATTATGCAAGTCGATGGGTCGAGCAATCAGAAAGGGCTGGAATATGAGTGGTATTGAAGTCCCCAACTAGCAAAAAGATCAAACAGAGTTTTCGATTGGGATTCAGGGCCATCAACAATGAAGCCAAATACGAGGCTATGATTGTTGGTACAAAGCTCACTGCCGCATTAGGGGCTAATAAACTTGTTCTGGAAAATGACTCCACGTTGCTCATCAACCAAGTAAATAGAGAGTTTGAGGCATGAGATGAGATGATGCTTCTGTACCTGAGTTTAGTTACTAGGCTCAAGACCCAATTCAACCAGTTTGAAGTAAAACATGTCCCGCGAGAACAAAAGTTAAGAGCTGATGCGCTCGTAAATTTGGGATCTACGATCGAAGTCAGTGAAAGGAGAATAATCCCCTTGGCGCGAATTGATAGTCTAAGTATTGAGCTGGTCGAGAAGGCAAATTATGTTGACCCAAGGGACGATTGAAGGACGCCCATTCAGATGTACATATGTGACGGTTGGCTACCCGAAGATAATCAGACTGCGAGAAAGATCAAAGTTTAAGCTGCAAGATACTGCTTGATCGATGGGAAACTTTATAGGCGTTCTTTCACGGGACCTTATCTTCGATGTCTTGGGGAAGATGAGGTCGAGAAAGTCGTTTGAGAAGTCCATGAGGGATCATGGGGCAATCATTCAGGAGGGAGATTACTGTGCAAGAAGGTTAAGAGGCAAGGATTCTACTTGCCAACAATGCAGAGCGACTGTGAGAACTTCGCTCGCAAGTGTGATAGCTGCCAAAGGCACGCTCCCATCATGCAACAACCAGCTGAAGAACTTTCCTCGGTTAGTTTGCCCTATCCTTTCATGAAGTACTCAATGGACGTAGTCAGACCGTTTCCTCTGGCGCCCGACAAGTAAAGTATCTACTCGTTCTCATAGATTATTTCTCCAAATGGGTCGAAGCTGAAGCATTTGTTGATGTTAAAGAACAAGATGTCGAAAGGTTCATTTGGAGGAATATCATCTGTCGGTTCAGAGTTTCGAGGGAGATCATCATTGATAATGGCTCTCAATTCATCTCCTCGTCCTTCAAGAAGTTCTGTCGCGATTGGGACATTATTTTAAGCTTCTCTACACAAAGGTACCTGCAAGGAAATGTCCAAGCAGAAGCAACAAATAAGATGATCGTGAAGAATCTAAAAAAGAAACTTGAGGCAAGAAAAGGACGTTGGGTTGAGAAACTCCCGATGGTGCTATGGGCCTACCGAACGACTCCGTGGAGGGCGACTGATGAATCCTCCTTTTCACTCGTGTATGACGCAAAAGCAATTATTCCTGCAAAGGTAGTCACTCGAGATCTTTGAGTCAATTACTCACTCCCGAATGAAGCAAAAAACAACGAGATGATGAAGGATGCATTAGACCTGATAGACAAAAAAAGAGACAAAGCCTTCTATCGTCGAGGTTGCTACTAACAAGTCGCCGCCATTTATTACAACCAGAAGGTTAAAGTCAGAAAGTTTCGAGAAGGAGAGCTCATGCTCAAAAAAGTTTTTCTATATGAAAAAGGCTTACGCTGGAAAATTGACAGCTAATTGGGAAGGCCCTTATCGAATTCGGTCTATTGTTCGATACAGAGTATACAAGTTGGAAAGGCTAGATGGATCACTTATTACCAAGAGCTGGAACACGAATCATCTAAGGAAGTATTACGTGTAACTCTCATTTTACTTTCTTTATGATTGATTTTTGTAATTGAACTACATTCAGCTTGATCCCTGCATACGGGTATGTAGGCAACTCGTGGCCTATAAACGAGTGTAGCCACCTTATTAATTTTAATTTTATTTCCCCAAGATCTCAGTGACAATTTGTTCTCAGGATAAACAGAAAAGCTTTACAGCTATGCTTCAGACTTGACTAGCTCGATCCGAATGCTTTTGCATTTGATATTCATTGCCTATTGCATCTAGTTAGCTCAATCTGACACCGAATTTGCAACGCCATCTTCATGGCTCGAATTTGGACTTGACCATTTTGATCCGTACCCTTCTGAATTGCCATCTTTATGGCCCATTTTTGGACCTGACCAGTTCGACCCTAGCATTTTTACATTACCATCCTCATGGCTTACTTTGGACTCAACCAGCTCAAACCGAATGCTCTATCTTCATGGCTCAAGTTCAGACTCAACTAGTTTGATCCGAACACTCACATGGCCATTTTTATGGCTTACTTTGGGACTCGATCAGTTCAGTCTACATTATCTCATAATGCCATCTTCATGGCTTACATTGGTTTTTGACTCGATAAGCTCGATCCGAACTTACATCGCCATCGTTATGGCTCCATTGAACTCAATAAAGTTGATCCAAATTTTCTCATGAAACTTTCATGGCTTTTGGTTTGGGCTCGATCAATTTGATATGCATCTACACTTATGGATTGACAATGCCATCGTCATGGCGTTAACATGGTTCGACCAATTCTTTGAGTTCAATATACGCCAAAATAATGGCACGATTAATCAACTTTGATTCATCAGTATCCGTTTAATAAAATTTTCACCAACATCATGGCATCTCCATGCCATGATAATCAAATTTAACATTCTAATAGCGTGATGGCCTCTCAATTTCTTTGTTAAAATTGGCCAACCATTTGATTGCTAAACACATTCTATAAAAGCATGAGTAATTTGAAACTGAATTAATGAAATTTCATTGGAAAAAAGAAAGCTGTTCGATACAGATTAAACAAAAAGAGATACATGTTGATCAAAATAAACTATTTAAGCCTCCCTTTCCTCCGTAGGTTGAACATTTCCCCCCTCAGTTGGCTTGACAATGGGAGGATCCGCGAGCTCACCACTTAGAGTCGAAACAGTATTAGGCTTAAGGGCAGGGGGCTCGACAGAAACACCTTGACGGGCTGATTTGCATTGAACATTCAAGTCATCCGTCGATAGTAGTTCTTGCAATTCTTTTATTTCTTCGTCAATCATTTTGGTGCTAAGTTGGCCTAACTTAATTCTAGTAAGGCTTCAAGTCGTGCCTTGAAAGAAGAAGTGTCGTGGACCTCGAGCAGCTGCTCCTTGACTTGTCTTTCATAGCCACTATCTTCTTCAGGTCTTTAACTTCTTCCTTGGAAAGTCAAAGGCTATTGGCCAAGCCCAAGACCTTTTCGTTCTATCTGTTCAGTGCGTCAGCCACATCATTAAGCTTTTTTTGCTTGTCATCTCTCTCAGTTCTCGTCTTCCTCAGCTCTTCTCTAAGCTCTCTATTTTTAGCAGATGTTGCTTGTATTTGTGAGCAGCCTTGTTCGCAAAGAGATTGTGAAACAAAAGAGCCTACATAACAAAAATTCAGTATGAAATGATGCGATTGAAGCCAGCCAGATTGAACATGGTTTGCCAATTGACCTGTCCCATTGTTGCAACCGATTTGTTATAGAACCAAGTGAATGGCTTCCTTCTAAGAAGTTCCTCATCTTTGTTGAAGTAAAAATTTATGGCCGCTCTTGTCGCTGCCTCTCTGTCTTGAATGATATTGAGGTCTTCTGGGACGTCGAGGGTCTTCTCGAGAACCCTTCATTTGGAGTCCTTGGTCGAAGCAGAAGGCTCTCTACCCTTCCTTTTCTTTGATGGTGGGGCCTGTATGTTGAAAGGAGAAGGTGGATGGAGATCGGACGGAGCGGTTGGAGGAGTCACCCTTTTTAGTGCTGATGGTTCACCAGTATCACTCCTCTTCTTCGCTGCTTTGTCTGTAGCTTTCTTCTTTCTCATCTCTCCGACTGAGGGCAATGTTATCTTCACGGCTGACAGTGTGGCTTCTACGAGATGAATGTCCTTGTCAAATAGATGTGTAATATATTTGGACAGACCGGACAGAAGTTTGTGTGCACCGTGACATACAAAGACCCAATCGACTCATTTTGGAAATTGAATAGGAATACCTGTTAGGATTTCTTTAAAGCGCTTCCAAATCGAGGACCTCCCAAGTCGATCGGGTTGTGAGATTTCGGCCCAAGTCCATCCCTTCAGAGCAAGTAGTGCGTCCAACCTTGCTTAGAACCTCTCGCCAATTGGAGCTGGATGATTCAATTCGTAATCTGTAGAGAAAGAAAGTGCTTAAGATTAGTCAGAATTACTGCTTGAAATGTACAAAGTAATGATGCTTACCAATATGACTGAAAGCAAATGGAAAAGAAAATCAAGCAATTAATTCGAAGGAATCGCGGTTGATTGACATAAAAAAGAATCGCTATTCCTAGTGCCTATCTGCGTTTACAAATTATGTGATGAGTTGCTTCGACTGCTTGTACACAAAGTAAAAGAGGCCCAAAATTTTATTGTTCGGCTTCAGGTAGTAGCACCTGAGAAAATCGTCTATGTTGAAATCGATTCCAGCCTCCTCTATCAGAACCATAAGGGCAATGAGTAGTCAAACCCCGTTCGCCATAAGTTGAGTCATGGAGATATTGAAATGACCAGTGATCTCGATCATAAATGTTGGAATCGACAGTCGAAGTCCAAGCTCAAACCATTTGGTGTACACATAAAACTAGTTGTCGTTCCATGTATCTACTCACTCCCCCAGATATGGCAAACGCATTTCGATGGAGGTTGGGATTCTATACTTTGATTTTATTGTCAACAAATCCCCCTTTATCATAACGGACTTTGGATTCTTCGTGAAGAAGGATACTCCTTTGGTTGGAGAAATGTACTTCCTTTTTCTGAGCTATTCAGTTTGATTGACATTTATTAAGGTACCTGCTTGCCGGTTTCACTCTTCCCCAGGGTTCGCTAGTCTGCTAGTCCCCGAACCACTAGTTCTGGAACTCGACTCGATTATAGACTATTGGCGAATCATTTCATCGACTTCCCTTTCGTTGCTGCTCAACCTTTGACATTCTTGTAGAAACAGGTTTACCAAAGGAAAACTAGGGTTTTGGAGATCAAAAAGCTAAAGAATCCTAAAATCTGGAAGGTTTTAATAGTTCTTGAGTATTCTAGACTCGCGATAGCCAAACAGGTTCAGCAATCATTGATTTTCTTGGAAAATGAGGCATGTTTAGCATCAAAATGCTTAGAATTGGAAGAAAAACAAGATTACGGAAAGAAAATTGCAAGAAAATTAGAGAATAAGAAGGAAATCTTGCCTGGAAATTGTGGAGAAACTCTTGAGGAGGAAAATCACCTTGAGTTCAAAGAGAGAAAAGCGAAATGAAGAGGTGAGAGAGAGAATGTGGGTTATGTACTACAAAAAGGTGTCTGATCGACGGCTAAGATCGATTTAGGACCATCTGATCCAAAGGCTAGGATTTTATGTCTTTTCAAGTTCTCGCTCAAACCGAGGTGATGTCCTTTCAAATCAGACGCGTACGTCAACACTGCAAAGATATTTTGGGGCTTGCCAATTGCATGATGGCACATGTTGCAAGTAATTAAGTGTCACGGTTTCTTAAGGAAAGGTAATGATTCAAGCCCAGATGCGAGATATCAATCAAGGTGACGTGTCAACAGACTAGAACTGGACCTTCTAATCACTCCTGTAGTCGATCATATTGACTAAGGAGTAGGGGCTAACTGTTGAGGTGTAATTTAGTCAGGCCCAAATTACAGACGAGCCCGGCAGCCCAATGTTGAAACTAGTCGAATGGATCGAATGGAGTCAACTTAATGAGTCCGATCGAATTGGCAATTTGTATTGTTCACTTGATTTGATCGTATTACTTGGTAGGAGGCATTCATTTCTTGATTGCTTAGGATAATTTGTACTTGTTACCCAAGTTTTTCTTCAACAGGATCGATTGCCACAAGTTGACGGTTAATAGCATCAATTGACGGTTATAACACGTCTAGTCATAGACGAAAACTGTGGGAGAGGCATGATTCTTGCAACCTATTACTAACCAACACGTATCCTACTATTGCAGTTACTTATAGTGCATTGTCCCACTCCGCCAGATGGTTGGGAGCCACGATTCTTCTTTATCCTCTATATAAAGGGATTGTTGTTTCATTGTATGACACACAAAAAATAGATACAGAAACTCTGCCCATTTACTTTCTTATCTCTTGTAATCTGTACCCATAACATTTTAGTGAATTACAGTGGACGTAGCTCTTCATTAACAGAATGAACTACTATAAATCTTGCATGTTATTCTTGTTACGGCATTATTTATTTTTTTTATATCGCTCCAATCTTGCATATTAACTCGAGCTAACAGGTCCATTTAACTGTGATTTGAGGGCCCAAGTTCTTGAACAACCTAATCCAGAATTTTAACATTTGATTGTAGATAAACGATCCACAGATATCTTCATTAAAGTTGTCTTAATCAATATTTCTAATAAATCATGTGGTGAACTAAAAAAATAATTTAGCCTCTAAGGACCTTAAACATTTGATTATTTCTAAAATGCCCTTAAAACACTCTTCTTGCATCTTAGCACTCATTAACCTATTTTTTAAGGTTTAATTATATTTAAACCTTTTCAAACATTTAATCAAGTACTTAATACTTCAAATGACCACGCCATAAAAGAAAAATACTTCAAATGACCATGCCATAAAATTTTCTTTTATGCCATGCTCAAAATCTTTTTTCATCAAGCACTTAGAGTGCTTAAAAAATAAAACTTAAACTTTATATTTGACAAAGTTTGTCATAACTTTTCTTTTTAAGCTTAAAACCCTAGTTTTCATCTTATTACTCTCATCATCGTCAACATAGCATTCTATGCCATGGTGTTTATATTACATGCTATAGTCCATACGTTATTACAACACTTAATATGGATACTAAAACTACAAACTTTAACTTAGTTAAAGAGCTAGGATTTTACCTAACCCTTGCAAAGTGCTTGTCCTTTCTTTTCATCACTTAAAATCATTCAAAGTTTCCTTGACAACAATTCGTAACACATCCCATAAAAACCATCTCAAAACTTGCACAAAAACTTAAATCACAATAGTTAAAGTTTTGAGTTTTACCTTGAAACTCCTTAATCTTCCTTTATAATTCTTGTTCTTGCTTTCTTAAATGATTTGGAGGCTTCAATCATCAAAATTTTAATAGAGAAAACCATAGGGAGGGGTGGTTTCTAGAGGAGGAAACTTGGGTGAAAATTTCATGACTTTATCAAACTTTTCCTCAAAAATACCCTTAGGTATTTATAGAACCAAAACTAGGGGCCTAATTGCAAATAAAAAAGACAGCTCCTCCACACATATCACAAATGGTTTCTAGGGGGGAGATGTAGAGCTTTTTCTACCTTTTGATGAAGATATAGGTGTTCAATTTTTTCAACCATATGTTAGACATGTATGCCCTAAGGAGTAAAAATGTAATATGTTTTTGGAGACATTTTTATCAATAAAGAATTTATTCTTTTATATACCAAATCTTGTCCTCTTTACGTTCATATTCGTTGAATGTATGATAAGCAAACAGTAGTCTGAGACTGTCAGTCTAAACCTTAAGAATTGGACATATGATGGGATGATTATGCGGTAGACACGATTCTTAAGGTGACGGTCTAAAACGTATGATCTGCAATTGAGGGAATAAAGTTGGGCGCTTTATTCATGTAAAGATTGTTATGTTGTCTATATCCCTTTTGGGAGATGGTTTGTCTTGGCCATCGGAGTTGGACTCCGTGAATAGAAACATTGGCGCGTTGTCATAGGTGACGACGTGTTGGATCGGGACATAAAGTGAATTAATTTGGATTAATAATTCTGTCTTGGCAAATCGATTCACTTTAGACAGTCATTTGTATTGTATCTTAATCCTGAGATGAATAGTGGGCCCGTTGTCTCGACTTGTGTCTTTTGATGTACCAATAGGTGACTCCCACATCTCTCTAGTGGTATGCATGCCGGTACGTTGGAGGCATGATTCTTGATAGCGTAGACTTGTTATTCATAGATATGGAATCCATAGCTCCTCTTTAGGAGTAATGATATCCTCTTATATGCGTTGTCCTGTAATTGGAAAACTGGAGCGCTCAACCATTTGGATACATAGGTGTAACCGAATGGTATACTATCTTTGGATGGTAAGTTTTCTAATGGTGAGATAATGGAACGTAAGATAAAAATAATCGGGAAGGTAAGACAGAACTTCTCCTTAAGCCGATTATGGATTATCATATGTAGATTATGGTATACATTCTGCTGCTCTATGTAGATGACATTCTGCTAATTGGCAATGACGCTGGGGCGTTGTCATCGGTCAAATTATGGTTGACCAAGCAGTTTGACATGAAGGACTTAGGCGAGGCTAATTTTGTTCTCGGTATCTAGATCTTTCAGGATATGAAGAACAAAATGATAGCTTTGTCTCAGGCCGGCTACATAGATAAAATTCTCAGGAGGTTTGCAATGCAGGATTCCAAGAAAGGTGGGCAACCATCTAGGTCTAGAATTACTCTTTCTAAGAAAGACTCTCCAAAGTCTTATGAAGAAAGAGAATACATGAAGAAGGTGCCTTATGCTTCGGCAGTGGGTAGTCTCATGTATGCCATGCTTTGCACACGACCGGATATTAGCTATGCGGTTGGGATTGTAAGTCGATTTCAGGCGGATCCAGGACCGAACCATTGGGTTGCGGTAAAGCATATTTTCAAGTACCTGAGAAGGACTCGAGGGTATATGCTTGTATATTCAGGTGAGGATTTAACTCTAGGATACACTGATTCAGATTTTCAATCCTGTCTGGATTCTAAGAAATCGACTTTGGGGTTTGTGTTTACTCTGGGTGGCGGTGCCATCAGTTGGAGAAGTACGAAGCAAGATTGCACTTCGGACTCAATGATGGAGGCCGAGTATGTGGCGGCTAGTGATGCTTCGAAAGAAGCAGTGTGGCTCCACAAGTTCCTTGGGGATCTTAAGGTAGTTCCTGGTATGGATAAAGCGGTATCACTGTACTGTGATAACAGTGCGGCGGTAGCTAATGCTAAGGAACCAAGATTTCACAAGAAGAGTAAGCATATTGATCAAAAGTATCATGTGATAAAGGACTTCGTTGAGGGCGGGCATGTCACGGTGTGCAAGATCGCGTCAGAGGACAATTTAGCTGATCCATTTACGAAGACACTTACTGGGAGAGTCTTCGAGAGGCATGTGGAAGCTATAGGGATGCGAAATTTGCTGTATTTACTCACTTAGTGCAAGTGGGAGATTGTTAGACATGTATGCCCTAAGGAGTAAAAATGTAATATGTTTTTGGAGACATTTTTATCAATAAAGAATTTATTCATTTATATATACCAAATCTTGTCCTCTTTACATTCATATTTGTTAAATGTATGATAAGCTAACAGTAGTCTGAGACTGTCAGTCTAAACCTTAAGAATTGGGCATATGATGGACTGATTATGCGGAAGACATGATTCTTAAGATGATGGTCTAAAACATAAGATCCGCAATCGAGGGAATAAAGTTAGGCGCTTTATTCATGTAAAGATTGTTATGTTGTCTATATCACTTTTGGGAGATGGTTTGTCTTGACCATCGGAGTTAGACTCCGTGAATAGAAACATTGGCACGTTGTCATAGGTGACGATGTGTTGGATCGGGACATAAAGTGAATTGATTTGGATTAATAATTCTGTCTCGGCAAATCGATTCACTTTAGACAGTCATTTGTACTGTATCTTAATCCTGAGATGAATAGTGGGCCTGTTGTCTCGACTTGTGTCTTTTGATGTACCAATGGGTGACTCCCACATCTCTATAGTGGTATGCATGCCGGTACGTTGGAGGCATGACTCTTGATAGCGTAGACTTGTTATTCATAGATATGAAATCCATAGCTCCTCTTTAGGAGTAATGATATCCTCTTATATGCGTTGTCCTATAATTGGAAAACTAGAGCGCTCAACCATTTGGATACATAGGTGTAACCGAATGGTATACTATCTTTGGATGGTAAGTTTTCTAATGATGAGACAATGGAACGTAAGATAAAAATAATCGGGAAGGTAAGACAGAACTTGTCCTTAAGCCGATTATGGATGATCATATGGGGATGCGATACACTATGATATGTCATGGAGACTTAGCTACACGAGCTTCGTAATTCTATAAAGTTCGAGAGTGCAGCTCCAAGCTTTTAGTGGAGTAGCGTTGGAGTTGATAATTGTGAAATGTATGTCTGGGATATTGGGTTTCATGATTATCATGAGCTTGAACCTTATAGGTCCATTTTGGTCCCCTTTGCTAGCTCACAAAATCCTGTAACGACACGGCGTGCTTTTCCAATAATTGGTGACTTATGTTGGATTTATTAGATTGGTTTAAAATTTGTAAGAATCAAAGAATTCATGTCTATTTATTGGTTGAATTAATTTTGTAAGAAATTAGTTCAAGATAAACTTGTTGAATTATTGCGATCAGATAATTCTTGTCTGTTTATCGGTTGATTTAATTTTGGATAAATTAGATCAAGATAAACTTGTAGAATTATTGTGAATTGATTTATTTTCTTAGAGATTATCTTGATAAAGTTTGTTTTGATCAGATAACTTCTCTATTGGGTTATTTGAATCAAAACTGAGACTTTATCCTTTAGAATCTCGGGTGGAAAATAAAAGATTCGCGGAGATTTTTTCTCGGGAGTTCGGCCTGCCGGATGACGTGTACGGCCTGCCGATCAGACAGTTCGGCCTGCCGATTAGCGGAGATAAGATTACGCGTTTTCACACGGATCTTATCAGATATTGATCTAAACTTGATTCTGTTTCGAGTTTTTGAGACCTAATCTGATATGGACTAACCCCAGGACCAATAAGTATAAAAAGGGAGTGAGTCTCATGATTTACTCAGATCAATTTGAGAGATTAAGAGTGATACTCTTCTAGTGAGCATCTAAAAACTCCCTGAGAGCTTCTGTTCACAAATCATGAGCACTAGATTTGGGTTCTCTCTATTGGTTGGAAGGAGAGTCATTGGTGGAAGAGCTGTACGTGTGAGCCCACACTCACTCCGGTTGTGGATAGAGAATAGCAAAGAAGACCAGTTGGTTGAGGCTCTTCTGGAACGTTACTTCTCTTCACAGGCTGCGGAGGATCCTCACACAAAGGTTAGTAAGATCTGTTTAATTCATACATATAACATGTCAAACTTGTGTTTTGGAAATTACTCTGATAAAAATTTTTAAAAATTTCGTTGCGCACTTTGTTTCCAACACCATACACCTAACTTACCTAAATACTTCATCAAGGACTAAAATTTCATTTAAAGTTTTCTTCAAACCGCACATCAAAACACTTGGTTGGTGCCATTTTGGAGAGGATATGGAGGAGGTATGGCCTTTTTCCTACCATTTGAGTGTGACTAAGTGGGTCTCATTTGTCTTTTAAATGTATTCCATACTCATCCATATCCTCCACACAATACAAATCCCACACTGCTTAGCTTTATGTAGTATAATTACCACACTGCTTAGATATATGCAGTATAATTTTTATACTGCTTAACTTATCAATATAATTCTTATACTGTATTATTCTAATTCTGCATAATTTCTTTACTACTAAATTCTCATATTGTATAATTTTCATATTTTTATACAGTATTTTTCTTATATAGCATTCCTATTTTGAATCTTTTGCAACACATTCTATAACAATTAAGCTTTTTAGCTTATTTTCTTTGGCTAAACAGTTAGCTTACATTTCATATAATCCATATTTACTTAGGACTTATGGCATGATATTGATTCTTAGAAAATCTCATTTTTATTCTTCTCAAATTTGTCACAGAAATTGGATTTTAACAATAATCATTGTGATGCTAAAATTGCACTTAAAATACTTAACAAATTTTTTAGTACAAAATTTAGCTCACAAAATAGGTACGTACATTACTTAACATAATCTCTTCATTATTACATATATAATATAAAAGAAATTCTCAGGTATCACATTACGTTAATTATAGTTGTTCTTTTTTGTCATTTTATTTAAGGGTTTTTTTGTATAATAAAAACTTAAAATTAAAGGTGTGTAAATAGTCAAGTGGGGGATGTGAATAGAACCACTATACCTCCTAAACTATTAGGTCTTTGAGAACTTTGAACTAAAGTTTGTTTAAAATTCAAAACTTACGAGAGAAAACATTACAATAACGTTGGTTGGAATCATAACTTTGCAGTTTGAACTTTGTTCCCAAACAACCTACATATCCTAATTCAACATGCCTCCCTAGTTATAAAAAAATAGTTCAAAATATCCCTTCCTTCCAAATTTGTTATGATGACATTGCATAATTATAATTCCATAAATATACTCCAAATTATTGATTTAGGTCGACTTGCGCCTCTCTTTTAAAAAGTCAAAGACAAATCGAGAAAAAAATAGTTTAGGAGCATTTTTTTTTTTTTTTGTAATTACATCAGTTCAAAGGGTGTTTTGAATAATTATATAATTCAATAGATAAAATGAACACCTTTAAAATTTTAAGGTGTTTGGAAAGTATGGTTGAACTAAAACTTTTAAACTGAAAACTAAAGTATATAAAAACTTTACACTATAGCTTTTTTTTTTTTTAGTCATTGGGCATGTGAAAGCTTTACACCTCCTAAAAGTTTTGGTTCGAATTGATTTTGAGCATATTGAACTAGGCCACATAATTTAGGAGGCATTTAAGAAAGTAATTGTAAATGTTCTTATTTCTTTGCTTCAAACGTTAAATAAGTATCACTTAATTATCTCTGTACAGATTTAACAACAATTCTACAATAAGCAACTCTCAATTATTACATGATAAAGATTAAATTCGAATTTCAACAAGAAAAAGGATTCTTAGTCTGGATGACGTTGTCTATGGAGCTTTGGGATCATGTTCTATATGTGATGAAATTCTTCCATTCTAAAAACTCAAAGAATTCGTCAAAATGCCTCTAGTACTGTTTGTTTTTAACTTAAATTCTAACAAAGGAAGTCAAGTGAGACTAATTAAAAATTTAGATAGAAAATTGAGGGTTTTTAAAGATGGAGTTACAAAATGAGAATAAGTTTAGCAGTCAAAAACATGAGAATAAGTGTAAGGACATTATGTTGTAAATCTCGAATGAAGACTTGAAACAGGTATAGAATATGTCTTTCTTAAAGCATTTTATGCCCCCTCTCGGTTGAGATTATTTATGAGAATATCACTGCAAATCGCTTACAACGAGCATCTTGTGTTTCTACTCTGAGCATATTGAAGAAAACATAGAGAATAATAAACATTGTTGTTTTTTTGGTGAGAGATAAACAATGCAAACATAGGGATTTTTTTCAACACATTTTTCATTTTATAAATTAAATGATAACCTTTAATTACACCCATTGAGAAGATATATAAATAATGTACGTTGTAATTTTTTTAGGTGAGAGATAAAAAACTTGAAAATAACAATTTTTTTCTGAACTCTGTTTTTTCAATTTATAATTAAATTAAATGACAACCTTCAATTACACCCTTTTAGAAGATATACAAATTTAAAATTTAGAATATATTTGAATTAATTTAAGTTTTATTTGAATTTAATTTTAAAATAAAACAAAAACAAGTGAGCATTTAATAAGCGTCTCTTTAGTCTCACAACCTGCACACTTTATGCGAGCCATAAGAGTGTCTAAAATATATATGTCATCAACCTTTCCACATGACTAGTGCTTTATAAAATGCCACTCCAGTTTATAAGTTTTCAATGCGGGATAATGAACTGCCTACAATACACTCACTTTACATTAAGACTTGCAACATATAGATTAGTAGTAGTAGCAATAACAATAATAATAATAATCATCGTAGGAAAAAAAAAAAAAAAACAACCCTCTACTCAATTACAGACCAGAGTAATTTGTCAATCTACTAATTACCTTAACCTTTTAACTCCAAAAGGGTGAACCAAAAAGGTGTTCTCAAAAAGGTGAATCTGAAGAAAGGTTCAAACTTCAAACTTGAAAACCAAGAGGGAAAGGACAGGAACCCCACTAGGCAGCTGCAACGGCTAGCTTCATATATAATTCGTTTACAATAAGCCCAAAGCTCGACCGACCGCACCGACTTTTTCCAGCTTGGCTCTCCACCACTAGTTAGATCCTTAGCTTCCTCAACTTTCATCAAACCCCCTTTTTCTACCTTAAAAAGCTCTTCTATTTCTCATAAGGCTTCACCAGAACACTTCCCCAACCCCCAGCGTTGGACAAAATGCCTAGAAAAAAATTACCCAGCTTTCATAAGTTCTCAAAGATATTCAAAGTCTCCATTTTGGTTGCCAAGATGAGAAAACCAGTAATTCCTAGACTGGTTTTGTTCAGGAAGTCACAGAAGCTGAGGAAGTTGAAGCTTCTTCAGAATAGGCATTATAACAATTATGAGTTTATCACGGAATATGAATTTTCTCCTTCCAAGACTCGTCCTCTTATTCGTAATTATCAGAGAAAAGAGTTCAAGTTCAGCCATGGAAGCTTTCAAAGAGTTTATTGTTCTATGCTCTTTCTCTGCAGCTGTTTGCGGGCCCAACTTGACGCTGGAGATGCTGGAGATTTCTCTCTGCAACTTGAAGCTCTACCAGCCGTTGATCATGAAGACCCTGTTAAGGCTGGGGCTTTGTTTAAGCCGTTGGATTGGGGTGGTGATGATGATGACGGAGAAGGAGAAGATTCTGTCGATTTGCGTGCTGAGAGGTTCATAGAAAAATTCTATGAAGAGATGAGATTGCAGAGACAAGCGTCACTGTGAAGATCAAATCTGTTTGTTGATTGTTTGATTAGTTCATTATTTCATTTTTCTTTTTGCTGGTTTTGGTTTGTAATTCTGTTCTCCACGAGATTTTTGAGATTGTGGAGATGGGTTTTCTTTTCTGTTTTTTCTTTTTTTTTTTCAGTTTTCACTTTTTCTTTTCCGTTTGTATTGAAATATTAATTGTGTGAAGGATTAAAAAATTTTGCATCCTTGAAGCAAAGGCAAAGTAGTTGGCTTCAAAATAAAATTAGAGCCTGTTTGGGACTTTCATCTTTAACTAAAAATTTTGGTACCAACTAAAGCTTATTATAGTTATTTTTCTCATAAAATTTAAATTTTTACAATGTTTTGAATCAAAATATTTATACTATTTTTTAAACGTAATTTTTAAAAGTAAAAGAGTTTTTTAATTTTTATTGAATTTTTTCCTAAAAGGGTGAAGGAAACGTTTGTCGTATGGAATTTTTCAGAGTCAAACGATCCCTGGAAAGTTTGATGATCATCTCTGATTCTACTGGCATCTTGGTCAATCAGACTTATAAGCGGTCAAAGTGTGGCAACCAGTAAGATGTAACTTTCTATTCATTTTTCCTTAGGGTGCAGATTGAAGAAAAGGAGAAACCTTTGGACGTTACAGTAGTCAAGTCTGAATGGGTCTTAACGCGCCTAAACTAGGCTGGCCCCCAGCAAAAAGCTTCGCCACCAAAGTAGGCCAGTGAGAATTCCAAATGGATATACTGTACAACTCCACGCGCCAAAATGGCCCAACTGAAGCATATTAAATTGTCAAGGACATGTTGAGAATGAGGATTTTAAAAAATAACTTTAAAAAAAAGAATTTTTAGATAAATAATTTTTTTTGACAGTTTTTTTACACTAAAAAATAAGTTTTTTGAGCATAAAAACTGTTCCAATTTTTTTTCTACTCTATTGAAGTTTATTTTCTTGCTACAATTTTTTTTTCTTATCTTTCTGAAAAAAACTGAAACAGTTTTTCTATACAAAAAAACGTATTTTTTTGTACCAAGAAAAAGATATCATTTCTCCAATTCAAATTTTTTTTGGCTTTTTTTTTTTTCAAAATATCCCGTAGAGAATGCACCTTACATGTTTGGCAAACAGATTAAAAATAGAAATTTTATAAGGTATTTAAAAAGTATGATTAAAATCGATGGTCTAAATTAATTTTGCTTAAAAATATAATAGCATGTAAGAGGTTTATATTGTGATAACTTTTTTATTTTTTTACTGCAACTGCTGAGAGTTTTATACTATTTGTTAGTGGGTGCGTGGCGAGCAGCTTGGGTGGTTATTGGGCTGTTTGAGAAAAACCTAAACTATAACTGTCCAAAATTTAAGCAGCTTGGGCGGATTTTTTGGTAAGTGATTTGAGTTTCATATTGGCGGTTTGGTATTTGTAGCTATTTTTTATATAGACTTTTTTTAATGTCTCAACATGCTTGATATAATCATTAAAAAGAACTAAATATAATTATTGATAAATAAGCATTTACAAGTACAATTTAAATTTTCAACTAAGTATGTAAATGTAAAATTATTGTCCAAAATATACCATTATTTAAAGTAGAATCTTAGATATAATTAACATCCAAATGTAAAAAGCTTAATAATAAAAGAAACATCCATATTCCAAATTCTTATGTCTAAATATTAAAATTCAAAATGCTAAAAAAAATTTTAAAAAAATTCAATTTCATAATATTATGTAAAGCAAGAAAACTCAAAAGTCAAACATGAAACTTTCATTTATTCTAGAAAATTTTAAAATATATATTATACATATATAATATTTAGACGGACAGGATGGTTTGAAATCGTAGTCTCAAACCCCAATTCGTAAAGACCTACAAAAAATGGCAGATTGAAACCGCCCCACCTGCCAAAAGAGCAGTTTTGAGATATAACCACCTACAACAGGACAGAGCGGGCGGTTAGGCTTGTTGCAGATTTTTTGTGCAGCTATACTGTTTGTTAGTTAGAACTAATTAGTTCTAATTGAGAGTTAAACATCCTAGCTTAGTCATTCATTAAGAGTGATTGTCTTGTAGATTTTTACTGGAGAGATTGTTATTAAAGGTTCTATTATGTCCAATAACGTTATATTTTTACCTTCTGTTTGTGATGGTTGTTGTCATGTTATTCTCAGAGATGGCAACAAATTTACCCATACATTAGTTAAACTAGCTTGGTCTAGATAATTATTCTGATTGTATTTTTCTTATTATTTTGGATCATGTAATGAATAATAACTGGAAGATACAAGTTTATCTTAAGAAAAGGAGAGTGGCAAATTATAATTTTTGATCACATACATGTAATGTACTTCTATACATATTTAACTACGGATATGCATTAGGAGTTTTTTTTTTTTTTTAACTTGAGAATGAGGGATTCAAACTCTTCATTTTATGGTAGAGTTAGATATAAACTGCAGTTAGGAGTTTTCACACTTGCATGAAAATGAAGTTTTCGTGGCAATGTCGTCATATATTTTCTTCCGTTAGTCCGACAAAATACGTACATTTTTAATTAAACCGCGAGATTTTCTTGAGATCCTATAGTTGAAAACTTAATAAAATAAGAGGAAATTCAATTAATATTGCATGTGGGTCAAATTTAACAAAATATATGCCTTGTTTGTTTTTGTCCTTAGAATTTTTGAAAATGTTTTTGCATGTATTTGAGGAAAAAAATTTAAAAACAGCCTCAGTATAATTCTCAAAAAAATTTTATTTTTTAAAATAAAAATATTTTTACTTATTTTAAAAACAATACCAAACCACTCTATAGTTTATAGGGGGAAAAGAAAAAGGAGACCTTTGACAAATTGGCTACTTGAGCAATATCAACCAAATAAGAGGAGGATGTTGTCATCTTATGTTCCTTAAATTAACGAACGACGAACAAGTCATGTTTCCCAGAATGAACGCAAAGGATGTTGGATTGACACATGCACAAAGGATGTTGAATTGACATGTGTCAATCCAACACAATCATTAAGGAATATGATATTAGATGCCGGATAGAGAGTAGGATATTAGAAGTCTTCATCAAGCTTCGAATTCTGTGAGACAACTAGAAATATGGCTTTTAACTAAATTGATATATCTGTCTTGGTTAGCTTGTGTCCTTGTAACTTTTGGACATGCAGGATGTGGCAATCTCTCTCTCTCTCTCTCTCTCTCGTATTTTTTAAGTGTGATTAGTACTTTCGGACCCTGAACTATTAATATGTGATATTTTAAATCTTAAACTTTTATTTTACACGTAGTATTTGTGTAAATTAGATGGAATCCTTATATAAAGTACTACTTATGAAGATTAACCCCCATTCGATTTGTTTGTTGGAATTATGTTGATTTGAACAAAAAATTCAAACTATATAGTTTAAATTGCATTTTGATTGGCATTTAGAAGTGTAATTAAAGTGTAAATCTAAACTAGAAATCTAAATTAAATTTGTGTTGAGAAATCTAAATCTAAATTTGTGTTTAAATTAAATTAAATTGGCATTTCTCTCTTTTTTTTCCTTATTTTTTTCCAGCACAACGTACCACCAAGCCCCCACTCTCTTTTCCTTCTTTGTCGCTCTTTGTTGTCTCCCTCTTTCGCATGATGATAATTGGAAGCAATAGATTATTGTCGTCACGGTTGCCACACAAAGGAGATCTGGCCAAGTGTAGGGCGAGATCTTTCCATCGCAACCACATAGCGGAGGTCCATCTTCGATGATGGGAGATCCTTCTTGTCATGGCCATTGCAACGAAGGAGTTCCAATGACCATCGTGGCCGTGCGACAAGAGATTTGGTGAAAACCAAACAGAGTCCAGCTTTTTTTTCCCTAATTTTGTGTTATGTGAAAATTTTTGTAATTTTAGGTGAATATTATGTGATTTTTTTAAAAGGAGTATTTTTTTGTGTGATTTAGTTGGATATTTGAGGGTATATTTGGTATTCTAAAATGTAGAGTGATGATGTGGCGTGACATTCTCTGCGATTATTTTTTGGGTGGCAAAGTCAATCCAAGCTTAATTTTAATGACATATTTGTAAAGAGCTCAATGAAAAATGCTGTATGGTACAATTTCTCATTAAAATAATCTCTTTCTACATGAAAGATAAATTTGAAAACCAACTTTCGAAGAGAAGTATTCTTTGGTTGCTCACAAAAGTCCCTAAGTAAGCATATGTGACCTGGTGATTTTCAAAGAAAATTAAGTCTAATTTCACTTCTTTAACACTACTAATATTTTGTAATTTTTTTTGAACATTTATTCATACCATTTTTGACATATAATATGCCTAAATTACCCTTACAAAAAATCTTACCACCCAGCTCTTTCGCTCTCTTCCCTCATTCTATGTTTCACACTCTTCCCTCTCTTTCATTGTGTGTCTCTCTCTCTCCTCTCGCTCTTTTTATTTTTAAAAGTAGTATGTTTTAAATTTTTTTTACAGAAGTGGTATAAATTAAAAGTGATACCATATAAGCAGGATTTATCAAATTGGCCCTGATTTTCCAGGCTCCGCTCCATATTAAATGATTGGGCCATAGGGCTAGATAATAGTTGGGCTGGCCTGTTAATTAGGTCCATGTTGGCCCATGTCTAAATGGATTATGATGACGGCCCCACTAGCAACAACGAGTCCAAGTGATGGTTTTGACTTATTCGGTGTAAAGGTTCCGACCAGCAGTTCACATTATTCATTGTTAAGCTTCCCTTGAACCTTAAGGGCCTGTTTGTTTGAGTAACCAGAAATTAGGGAAATTAACATTTGGCTCAAAAATAAGGGTTGTTATAAGCCTACAACATTCGTCTTGTAAACTTTCTTTTGGAAAAGAAAATTCCAAAAAAAAATATTTTTATTTTTTATGACATTATAACCGATTTTACTTTTGTAGCATTGTGGAAAATGAAAAATATATTTGTTTTTAAATTTCTAACACCTTTTCACTTTTGAAATGGACGATTATTTTCATATTATAGGACCTTCATTACAAAACTATTCCGTGTTGTATGTCGTAGTGAAAAATATCTCTTTATTTTGAAAATCTCATAAAAAAAAACTTGCCGGCAAGAATCAAATTTAAAGGAGAAAAAAAAAAACCACAAACACCCTTACAATGTTGATATTAAAATATTTTTTCATTTAAAAAAATGTAAAAAAACAAAACAAAATGAACAAACAAGAGTTTGAAAAAAAAAAAAAAAATCCTTGCCTCGTGCAATATCCACATTTCGCTTGACTAGCACATCGTGCCGACGAGCCCTCACTTGAGACCTACTCCACCACCTTTTCTTATTATTTTGAATTTTTATTCATACTATTTTTTTGATTCAACGTGTTTTGTTTTATCTCTTTAATTTTAAAATAATGTCTAAAGGTATTTTAGATGATATTAAAAACATTTGTACTAATTTCAATATTTCAACGTGTTTTGTTTTATTTCTTTAATTTTAAAATGATGGCTAAAGGTGTTGTAGATGATTTAAAAACATCTATACAAATTTCAATAATTCAGCTTCTAATTTCTATACTTTCAAAAGATAGTGTTTATATATATTTTTTGTAGCATTAAAAAAATCAGTTAGCTTTCATTTAATTATTTCCTTTGGTGTTACTGTTATGTTAGCTTCTTGTTTTAATTATAATAATTGCTAATAGTCATAATTTGCATTGTAGTTACTCGATATAATCAATTAACCTAATTTTTTTCATTAGCGCTACAAAAATTTAATCCATGCTTTTTTTCTTTCAAAATAATACATAACCACATCTTTTTAATTTGCCAACGTAGTATATCAATATAAGTTGTGAGAATAATCATAAAGTGTTCCTTATATTTTTGTTTTAAAATTGAAATGTAATACAACTTTATGATCACTATTTTTTTTTTCTTTGAACGTCTATTATTCATTGTCTAAATCTATTATCAAACATTGAGAAAAAAAACTATGCATTAATTTGTTTGTGGATATTTTCTAAAATTGCTATGGTTATTTTAAAGAGACTATTGTGAAAAAAGAAAAAGAAAAAGATTAAAAGGACAGCCCTAGTCCAAACACCATTAGCAACAGAAACGGCTTCAGTAGCTAGTTAAATACAGCTGCTTGTATGTCAGCATTTCCCAGTCCTCAAATTTTGTTCGAAAACTAAGATTTATTTGGTTCGAGTATTTGAATAAAGATTTAAATTTTTATAAAAGAAAATACTATGACAAAATAATTCAAACCGTGATTCAAGTAAAAAAAATACTTAAACCAACCACACCTTAAATTATTAGTTATAACTATAAATCTTTTTGTTTGTTATAGGGAAACTAAAGTTGTTTAATTTTCACCTGGGCCTGTTTCATTTTTTAGCTATTCCATTCGATTCCGCGCCCAATTGACGCCCAGTCTTTTGCCCTTTTCCCTTTCCTGGAATCAGGGTTAGGGTTTTCCCCAATTTCACTGTAGAGCGAGAGACAGTTGTTTGCTTTGTCCGAGAATGGCGAAAGAGGAGTTTAAGATTTACAATTCGATGACTCAACAGAAGGAGATCTTCAAGCCCATGGTTCCTGGTAAGGTCGGAATGTACGTCTGTGGAGTCACCGCCTACGATCTCAGCCACATCGGCCATGCCCGAGCTGCTGTTAATTTTGACGTCCTCTACAGGTCTCATATTTTGAAACTTTTTTTCTTTTCTTATTTGAAGTTCGATTTTTCTTTTTTGTAAGATTTATTGTTTGAGACTTTGAATCTGCATATGAGGATATGGAATTAATAGACTTCATTTGAGATTGTGCAGATATTTACAGCACATTGGCTATGAAGTCACGTATGTTCGAAATTTCACAGATGTTGATGACAAGGTGAGGATGTGAACAATATTGTTTTTAACATTGTCTTGTCTCGTTTTTATATTTTCATCAGATTAGACTAGGTTACTACTGGGCAATCGGTTGCTAATGAAGATTTTGTTAAATTCTTGGAGGAGTAAGAGACTTGTAAGGTTTACTTTATTTTCCCCTTTTAAGGAGATTCGTTTAGTACGACCATGCTTAAGATGAGACGTAATTACTTTCAATAATAATTCGATGTTCTATTAGAATTTTTAACGACATAATGTTAATAGGTCTCTTATCCAAGTGATCTAATTGTGAGAGATGTTATATATCAGGTGATTATTACCCCTTGTTTTTAACCAATCACAAATTCACAAACCCTTGAGTTATTCCAGAGGGACCCATATAGTGTTACATAGAAATTTACTACTTTTTGAAAAATCAGTGGTGAATGGTGATCAGTATCAATAGTGATACTCAGCATTGTTCTATTTTTCTTTTCTGTTGTTTTTCTTTTGCTGAATCCTGCTGTTGTAATCTATTGGTTTATTTATGATGCATACTCGTAAATGCATTCAGCAATACGCTACTAACGTAGAAACCTTTATCAAAAGGTGCCAATTGTTTTGTGTTGGTAGGCTACAAGTTTAGGAAATTTGATTTGTGGCAATAACTATATTTGTAAGGCAATGAATAATGAACAGGATATGGATAAGTTGTTGATAAATATTCCAGTTTTAGGTATGTTGGAAGGAGTAGATTTGTGATAATGCAGGAGCACAAACATATATTCCGCTGGACAGTTGGGCTGGATTTGAAAGTTGTAATGTGATTGACGATATGATTGAGCAAAATTATTTGTTATAGTGCTTGGTTAGCATTCAGTATACCATTTGTGCTTTGTTGCTGAAATTGTATGTATCATCTGTAAGAAGGGTATATGAGAAGAAGGGAGAAAGGAACAGTGTAGAAATTTTGGGGGGGGGGGGGGAGAGAGAGGGGGTTCCATTTTATTTTTGTTTTATTACTTTGGTTTGGCAATGAAAGTGTTGTTCCACAAAAAACCCATAAAAAGAAGAAAAAAAATGGTTGCCTTTTCCTCTCTTTATACAATCTGCCTCATTTTAGGATTATGGATTCGGTTTTCTGGTTACCAGTGTGTATTTGCTTGCTTGTTGGGTAGTTAGTTCTGAATCTTTTGAAATAGGAACAATGATTAAGTGCTGCACCTTTGTGTACTTTAGTGCCTATATCATATGTGCGTGGTATAGAAAAAAGTTCCAGGGAGGTAAAGTGCCTGTCAGGAATATATTTATGAGAGTTTTGCTTAAATTATTTCTTTCTTCCCTCCTTAACTGTCACAAGAACGCAGTCTATTGCTGCTTGGCTTGATTTTTGAGCCATGTTATTGAATTCTAGTTTTGTGATACTCAACATGGGGACCATTGCAGATAATTCGGCGGGCAAATGAGCTTGGAGAAGATCCAATAAGTTTAAGTAATCGTTATTGCCAAGAATACCTTTATGACATGGATGCTCTTCAGTGCCTCCTTCCTACTCATCAGCCACGTGTATCTGATCATATGGAACAGATAAAAGACATGATAACTCAGGTGCCTCTCCCCCTTTCTGGGCAGGCTTCTTTTCCTTAGTCCTTGTGAAAAAGGAGAGATTTAGATCACATTTTCCATGAATAAATAAAAGAAAAACAAAAAGTGTCAAGAATTTTGTGAGGAATTCTAGATTGAGAAATTTTAAGATGAAAGAATGGTTTTAATTATAGCTTTCTAAAGGTGTAGGATATTTCCATGCTTGCTTCATAAAATATGTACATTACGTTTTCTGTTTTTGGTAGTTGTTTATTATATACTTGAATGTGGCACTTTGCTTTGGCTGGAATTGATGCTTCTCTGTACCTTGCATTAATTAATCTCAGTAAAAAACAATTCATCAATGGGAATTAATCACTCTCTTTTAGATTTTATAAACATTTTGTTTTCACTTATGCTATATGGTGGCTCTTTTTTGTAAGTTGAATATCTCTGTCTTCTTTTATTTATTTACGGATTCTTGTTGTATTATGCAGATCATCAATAAGGGCTTTGCATATCCAGTTGATGGAGATGTATTCTTTGCTGTTGATAAAATTTCAAATTATGGTCAATTGTCTGGACAAAGGTTGGAAAATAATAGAGCTGGTGAACGAGTAGCTGTTGATTCAAGGAAGCGTAATCCAGCTGACTTTGCATTATGGAAGGTCTGAAATTCCACTCCAAGTTTCCTTATTTCTAGCTTCTGGTCTGGTTAAATATCTTGCAATAAATTTATTATTTTTGCAGGCTGCAAAACCTGGTGAGCCCAGTTGGGAAAGCCCCTGGGGTCCTGGAAGACCTGGGTGGCATATTGAATGCAGTGCTATGAGTGCCCAATATTTGACATTCAAGTTTGATATTCATGGTGGTGGAATTGATTTGATCTTTCCACATCATGAAAATGAGATTGCCCAAAGCTGTGCCGCATGCCAAGAGAGCACTGTGAGTTACTGGATGCATAATGGACATGTTACTAATAACAATGAAAAAATGTCGAAGTCCTTGGGAAATTTTTTCACCATTCGCCAGGTAAATGATATCTTTGTTGTTGTTATTATTATTTAGAAGCTTCAACATAATTTCAATAAAATATCAGCATCTAATTTATTTCTTTTTCTTGTAGATAACTGAAAGGTATCATCCACTAGCTTTGAGACACTTTTTGTTAAGTGCGCATTACCGATCACCTCTCAATTACACAGTCTCCCAGCTGGATAGTGCTTCCGATGCGATTTATTACATATATCAGGTTTGAAATCTTATCTATGTTTTAGTGGATTTTGTTTGAAAGTACGATCTATTGGGAACACAAGTATCAATTAATTGAAAAATTCTTGATTTTGTATGAAATTACGACACAAGTATCAATTAATTGAAAATTTCTTACTTTCTTTATTGGGGACTAGTGCTCCTTTTAAACCTTTGCTTTAACTTCAATAATCTATTTTAGAGGATGATCGATCAAACCTTGGTGAGCTCCATACTAGAAATCCAATTCTTTGTTTTTTCTTTAGTGGAAGGGCTTATATCTTCCTGTTTTGTCGCAATTGGTAGAGCCAATTGCACCAATCTTTTAGATGACTGTTACTTATTGTTTTTCTTCCTGAAAGTTCTATAGGATGGCATTTGGTATCTAAATATGAATTTTCTTCTTGTCCTTGATTGTTTCTTTAGATGTTTTGGATATGAATAAAAGTGGAGGCATAAGGCATGAATATATTGCCTTTTTTTATTTTTTTTGTTTTGGAGCCTTTATTCTTTGAGTACTTGCAATTTCAATTAGTGTATTATTTTGTAAGGAGTTATTTGTGATACTTTCATGATGAACACTCTCACATGGTAGGACAGGCTCACATTGAAATATGTTTGTTGGGAGTGACAGCCTCCCTCAATTTAGTAAATTGGGCGCAATATCGTGTGTTGTGTTGGGAGCTACTAAGTAAAAATAAAGCTTCCAATTTTGTAGCGGTTGATGGGATACCAGGCTTATAGCCATAATTGAATTTGAATATGCGTGTAACCTCCATGTATAGTGCTCAATTGCATCATACCCAATGGCCTATATTCTATAGGTGATTACATGTCATGAGTGTCGTCTATTTAGGCGGATATCTTAGCCAACAATGTTTTGTTATTGGAAGGATATATATATATATATATACATATATATATTGTTGGAAAGCTGACAAGGATTACCAAGATTAAAGGAATCCCAGTTAAACTTTCTTGTTTTTTGTATATGCATTTAGTTCTGTAATATTTCCTAATCTTTAGGCTGATTTGATTGGTTAGTTGCCTAAAATAGGACCTAGAATGTTTGTAATCATATATAATGTATAGCAGATCAATGGAATAAAGTAAGAAAAGAATTCAATCCAATCTGATTACATGGTACCAGAGCTAGGAATTGAAATCACAGTTTTTTGTCCGGAACAAAATAGAGCATTTTTTTTTTCAGCTTCCAAGCCTTGATGCAGGCCTGAGAAACTCAATATATATATATATATATTTTTTTTTCCATTCATCTCTGTTTTCTGCCCTTTCAAAGCCATGTTTGGAACCAATCAGTCTTCCTTAATAGAGCAATCCTCCAATGTTTCAACGAGGCCCATTAGCAGCGTCACTCCCTTCTCATCGGCAGAGATAAACCACTCATTGCAAATTACCCCGCACAAATTAAATGGGTCTAATTTCCGCGAATGGTTTCAATCTGTGTTGTTGGTTGTTCGAGGAAAAGGGAAAATGGGGTATTTGAACGGAGAAGCCTCTGCTCCAGCAATTACTGATGCAAACTACAGGACCTGGGAAGCAGAAAATTCCATCATTATGGCATGGTTAGTAAACTCCATGGAGCCATAGATCGGACGAACGTATTTGTTTCACAAAACGGCACACGAAATTTGGAAGGTTGTCCAGGAGATGTATTCGGACTTAGAAAACACGTCTTAGTGTTTTGAAATTCGGTCTACCCTTCGAAACACAAGGCAGGGAACAAAATCCGTTACAGAGTACTACAACAAGTTGATTGAACTCTGGCAAGAGATGGACTTGTTTTACACAATTCCATGGAGGTGCCCTGATGATGGAGTGCTCTACAATCAGGTACATGAAAAAGACCGAGTCTTTGATTTTCTTCAGGGTTTAAACAAAGATTTGGATGAAGTACGAGGTCGTATCATTGGAACTAAACCTCTTCCATCACTCCGAGAAGTCTTCTCAGAAGTCAGACGGGAAGAGAGCAGGAAGAAGGTAATGCTGAATGCACCTTTGTACGCAGCTCCAGAAGAACAGTCATAGAGTTCTGCCTTTGTTGCCGCTCGCTCCACGCCTTCTAATCCAAAGCCGGAAGACAACCGTTTATGGTGTGAGCATTGTAAAAAGCCATACCACACCAAGGAGACTTGCTGGGACATCCACGAGAAGCCACCAGATTGGAAGCCGTGGAGTCAACGGAGAAACAATCCAAATGCTCATGTGGCCGAATCTACTGCAAAGAACAAGTCCAACACTGCTGCATTCACTCCTGAGCAAATGGAGATTTTGAGGACCCTCCTATCACAACCACTAGCCCCTGAGTCTTCAAACTCAACACCTACTACCTCCATAGTACAACGAGGTATTATCTCTTCCTCATTGTTATCACAGAAGGATAATCTTGATGGGTGGATTGTTGACACGGGAGCATCAGATAATTTGACGGGATCATATATTGTTCTCATGAACTACAAAAAATGTGTTGACAATATGAATGTCTCTGTGGCTGATGGGAGTACGTCCATGGTGGCCGGGTTTGGAGATGTTATTTACCGTGGACTTTATTTGAAATCAGTTCTTCATGTTCCCAGTTTAAGATATAATCTTCTTTCTATTAGTAAGCTAACTAAGGATCAAAATTGTATGGTAACCTTTCTCTGTAATTGTTGCATTTTTCAGGACCCGCTTTGGGGAAGATGATTGGCAATGCTGAGGAACGATACGGTCTCTACTATTTCACTGGTTCTTCTCCAAAACCGACAGCACCTATATCACTTTCTTTGTCTATTTTATCTAATTTTGATGTTATTTTATGGCATAAACGTTTGGGTCATCCTGCTTTTACTTATATGAAGCATTTGTACCCCAAGTTATTCAGCAATAAAAATCTTTCTTTATTTAGTTGTGAATCATGTATTCTGGCAAAACACCACAGGAAAAATTATCCTACTCAAAAATATAAGTCGTCTAAACCCTTTCAGCTTGTCCATGGTGATATATGGGGAACATCTCGAACTGTAGATTTGATAGGTAGGAGGTGGTTCATTACTTTCATAGATGACCATACTCGTGCGTGTTGGGTTTACCTGTTAAAAGAAAAATCTGACGCAGGGCAAGTTTTTCAACAATTCCACAAAATGATAAAAAAATGTGTTTCAATCTGCTATTCATATACTCCAAACAGATAGTGGGGGGGAATACTTTGCGCATATTCTAGGAAACTATCTCGTTGATAATGGCATTTTTCATCAGAGTTCATGTAACTCTACCCCACAACAAAACGGAGTCGCAGAGAGAAAAGATCGTCACCTACTGGAAGTTGCCCGATCTCATGTTTGCCAACCATGTTCCTAATCAATATTGGGGTGAGCCTGTGTTAACTACTTCTTACCTGATCAACAGGCTTCCATCCAAACCCATTAATTTTCGTACTCCTATCAGTTACCTTCAAAAAAAATTTCCCCATATTCGTCTACTCAATTCACTTCCTCCAAGGGTCTTTGGATGTCTTGTCTTTGTTCACAATAACAATCCTACTCGGGGAAAACTAGATCCTAAAGCCATTAAATGTATCTTCGTGGGTTACTTTCCTACTCATAAAGGGTACAAGTGTTACAATCCAGCCTTAAAAAAATTCTATGTTTCCTATGATGTTACCTTCCTTGAAGATCAACCCTTTTATTCTCATGCTTCTCTTTAGGGGGAGAATTCAAGAGAAGATAACCACTGGCATCCATCTATCTCACATCCTATTTCTTTACCACTACACCCATCATCTGTGTCTCCTCTACCATCTTTACCAAACCCAACCATATCCGCAGGTGATACAGGTCAAAGGGGAGAACCAACCCAACAGCAACAACAGGGTGAACTACTTGTTTACTCTAGGAGACCCCTAGTTGTTTAGCAAAACCAATCATCAAAACCTGAAACGGATCCAATACCACAAATTCCAGAGCCACAAGAGAAAGGTACTGTTACAATCAATGATATAGACATTCCCATTGCTATCAGAAAAGGGGTAAGATCTTGTACTGAACATCCCATTTCAAATCATGTGTCGTATTTTCAATTATCTAACACTTACAGGGCACTTGTGTCGCAACTTGATGATGTGAAAATTCCCACAAGCATACATGATGCCTTGAGAGATTCAAGATGGAAAGCCGCAGTCATGGAGGAAATAAAGGCCCTGAACAACAATGACACATGGGAGGTTGTTGACTTACCAAAAGGGAAGAAGCTAGTGGGTTGTAAGTGGATCTTTACTGTGAAAGTTGGCTCAACTGGGAATATAGAGAGATACAAGGCACGATTGGTTGCTTAAGGATATACACACACTTACGGCCTCGACTATGAAGAAACTTTTGCACCCGTAGCAAAACTGAATTCTATACGGGTTCTCTTGTCTATGGCCGTCAATTTAGATTAGGAGTTGCACCAAATGGACGTATCGAACGCATTCTTGAATGGAACACTTAAGAATAAGTATACATGAAGTTGCCTCCTGGATTTGAAGATAAAGAAAAATCAAGTTCCGTATGTAAACTAAGAAAGTCCCTATATGGTTTGAAGCAGTCCCCCAGAGCTTGGTCTACTCGATTCAGCACAGCTATGAAGTAGTTTGGTTACAAACAAGGGCAAGCAGATCATACCCTATTCATCAAACAGTCCAAGGATGGAAAAAAATCAATTTTGATTGTGTATGTCGATGATATGGTGATCACAGCAGATGACAATGATGAGATAGCAAATCTCAAGAGTCTTTTACAATCTGAGTTCAAGGTCAAAGATCTGGGGAAGCTTCGGTATTTTCTTGGAATGGAAATAGCTAGAAGTAAGACTGGGCTTTTCATTTTCCAAAGAAAATACACCCTAGATCTATCGAAAGAAACTGGAAAACTTGGTTGTCGACCGGCTAGCACACCATTGGAGAGGAATTGGAAGCACAAGTCCTCCAATGATGATCCTCCAGTAGACAAGGATAGATATCAGCGCCTTGTTGGAAAACTAATCTATCTATCACTCACTAGGCCAAACATTGCCTATAGTGTTAGTGTGGTTAGTCAATTCATGCATGCCCCCACCAAGAGACACCAAAATGCCGCAGATTAGATTCTTAGATATCTGAAAGGAACTCCTGGCAAAGGGCTACTGTTTCGAAAGAACGAAAGCCGAGAAATAGAAGGATTTGCAGACGCTGATTGGGCTGGTTTAGTTGAAGTCACAAAGTCCACCGTAGGATATTGCACAAAGCTTTGGGGAAATGTTGTTACATGGCGAAGCAAGAAACAAACTGTGGTGGCAAGGAGCAGTGCTGAAGCAGAATATAGGGCGATTGCACAGGGGATTTGTGAATTAATTTGGCTTGAAAGACTCCTAGTAGACTTGAGTATTCCGTTAAACAGTCCTATGAAATTGTACAGTGACAGCAAGTCAACAATTGCTATTGTTCGCAATCCCGTACAACATGATCGGATGAAACATGTTCGGATTGACAGGAATTTTATCAAGACCGAAGTCGACAGTGGGAAGATTCATTTGTCTTATATACCAACTACATCGCAAGAAGTTGATATCCTCACAAAGGCATTCCTCAAGGATGGGTTTGAGTCAAATGTGTGCAAGCTGGGAATGATTGATATACATTCACCAGCTTGAGGGGGAGTGTTGGAAAGCTGACAAGGATTACCAAGATTAAAGGAATCCCAGTCAAACTTTCTTGTTTTCTGTATATGCACTTAGTTCTGTAATATTTCCTAATCTTTAGGCTGATTTGATTAGTTAGTTGCCTAAAATAGGACCTAGAATGTTTCTTTTGAAATCATATATAATGTATAGCAGATCAATGGAATAAAGTAATGAAAGAATTCAATCCAATCTGATTACATTTATATATTTATCCTTTTGGTGCCAAGTCGATAGTAAGATATCCGCTTTTGCTTTATTTTTCATGAAATTGATGGAGAGGGAATATATTTGTTCTCATGTGCGGCTTATTTTTCTTTGCTATATTTGATGGCTCGGTCTTTTGATTGCTAGACTTTGCAAGACTGTGAAGATGCATTATCGGCGTTTCAAGAAGAGATCCCGAAGGAGGGAGTGGAACAAAATGGCAGAACAATCCAGATCAACCCCACTGATGCTGCAGAATGCATCAGGAAGCTATGTAGTGAATTCGAGACTAAAATGTCTGATGACTTGAGCACTGCACATTTATTGACCGGTGCATTTCAAGATGCCTTGAAGTTGATAAACAGTTCCATCAACGCAGTCAAGGTATACATATGAACAACTTAAATAGCGATTCATGTTCTCTCTCTCTCCCTGAGGCACTTTTGTCTTTGTTGATATAATATGTAAAATAATTGAAACTTGTGGTACTCGGCAGAAGAAGCAACCAAAGAAACAGAAGCAGCCGAAGCAGAAGCAGCAGGAGCAACAGAATCAAGAAGAGCTAGAAAAACAACAAAAGTTATTGATGATTCAATCCCTTGTTGAATTGATGCAGGAAGTTAAAGAAGTTCTTAGTATTTTGGGTTTACTATCGTTGGATACTTACTCTGAGGTGGTATAGATTCTGGGTTTTTGTCATCAGTTCAAAGCTGAATTATAGTCTTAAATTGACCAAATTTTCCCTGGACAGGTTTTACAGCAGTTGAAAGATAAGGCTTTGAAGAGAGCTGGTTTGGTTGAGGATGATGTCGCGCAATTGATTGAAGCAAGAGCAATAGCTAGAAAAAACAAAGATTTTTCGAAGAGTGATCAAATCAGAGCTGATTTGACTGCAAAGGGCATTGCACTAATGGATCTGGGGAAGGAAACAATCTGGAGACCTTGTGTTCCAGTGGAACAACAACCAGCATTGCCGGTTGAACAAGACCAACAGGCACCGCCGCTATGACTGCGACGGCAATCATTGACAGCCTTGTTTCTTCCTGAACCCATTAGCTGCTTGACCGGTATAATTATTTAGCAATCCAGAAGCTAAAAAAATGCCTGTATAGGCATATGTTACATCCTCCATATGGTGAGCAAGTCATGTGGGGTGTCTTATTTTTGATACAATTGAAATTTTTGTTTTTCTTTTTTTCCTTTTTTAAAAAATTCTTCTGGTTTGAGAAGCTGTCTTTGGAACAAGCAACTCAATCTTGCAGCTGTGCGCCATACAATACTTAGGCATTAGTAACCCTTTCTCATTATATAGTGTTGTTGAAAGAAATCCAGACTTGTTCATTACTTTTTATTCCCTATTCAACAATTTCATTTTTTCTCTTTATCTTTTTTTCGTGTATGTTGAGAACTTGAGATATCTCGAGGTACTGAAATAGAAAATACACATTTAAATGAGTTTTTATTTTTCTTTGCTTTGTTTTGTTTTTGTTTTGTTTTGTTTTGTTTTTTTTTTTTGGAATGATAGACATTTATTTTTGCAAAAAGATGTATACATGAAGCTTGCTTGTTGAGTTTGCTTCTTCTTTCTCCCGTTGTGTTTTCCAGAGAGTAAATTCATCGTTCATGTTTTGGGTTCATACCTCAGTGTATAGTCTGGCTTTTTTTTTTTTTTCTTCACTTAGCTTGCTTTTTCTTTCTTTACTTTGATTTATTTATTTATTTTTATTTCCCTCTTGTTGGGGCTAGAATCATTAATCTTTTTTGCCAAGGAGGGTAGGCTTCTGCTTCAGCCAATTTTTAGCTCAGCCGGAGTGCGATGAATTTTTAACTAAATTTCACGTAAAATTCTAATATGAGTATACGAATCCTTTTGTTTTGTGCCACTGAGGTTGCTTGTTTATTATGTTTCAACATTTTAGCTTAAATAATCCTCAACCCGCTTCCTAGGTGACTATTTAGTTCTCAAATTTTAAATTTAAGCAATTCACATAAATATTGCCTTTTTTGACCCAATTTTTAATTTTGTTATAAATGTAAAAAGTTTTTATGTCACAAACATATTTTATGTCATTCCAAGACACGTGTGTTACTTCCGGATATTTTTTGTCCCTCCAGGACGTATTGTATCATAATATTTTTCGCATCTTTTGGGACTCTTTTTCCCTCACTTTCTCTCTCCTCTCTCTTTCTCTCTCTGTGTAGGCACTGGTTCATATTTGGCGGTGGTATGGTGGCGAACGATGGCGACGAGTAGCCAAAGGTGAAATTGGACTTTGGGCTCAGCTGCACACCCCCCCTCCCCCTCTAAATTGACTCTCCTAAGTCTGAATATGGTGTCAATTTCAAAAAACTTGGACCATACTTGAATTGCATTTAGATATTCTCGAAAATCTAGTGGCAGCGTTTTTGCTTTTTGGACAGCCAAAGCTCGAAATTAATATAGGGGTTTCGATCTTTGGTCTCCTATGAGTCTATAGTTAGTGGTGGTGCTCAACAACGTTGCCTATAATGGCAGATTTGTCCCCTCGAAAGCAAAGGTTGACAGCGTCTTCCATTCTTCATCCACTGACACTGTCGGGAGGTGGTGAAATCGGGAAAACATTCCCAGTCACCCTTTGAACCTTTTGGCAGACTCAATTGCATACCACGACGCTAAATTTGACAAGTTCACTCTCCTGGTGGCGCAAATGGTGGTGCTTTGTGTTTCCAGCTATCGGCAGTTTTCGGCCACAATTGAAGTGGGGGATTTGATCGTCAACTTGCCCTAGTTCGAACAGTGGTGGCAGTGTCACTTACCATCACTAATAGCAGCAATCTCAATGGTCGTTGGCAGCGGGAATGACGATGGCTCTGGGGAGCAGCGCTCTTGTGTAGAGATGCAGCAATGGGTCGGGGCCCGTGGGCTGGCCCGAACCCGTCCTGATACAGTGATGGCACGGCCCGGCACTGTTCACTGCCCAACACGGCCCATAAATACTTGTGGGTTGGGCTGGGCCAATATATGTTGGCCCATGGGCCGGCCCGGCACGGCCCCATGGAAAATCATGGGCCGGGCTGGGCTGGGCCTGGGTCGGCCCGGCTCGGCTCGTCTAGGCCCACAATGGGCCGGCCCACCGGCCCAGGTTGGGCCGGCCCATCTAGGCCCACAATGGGCCGGCCCATCCCAACCCATAATGGGCCAGCCCACCGGCCCAAGTTGGGCTGGCCCATCTAGGCCCATACAGGGCCACAAGAGGCCCATTGTGGGCCAATTTCATATATATATATATATATATATTTAGATATATTTTTTCATATTCATTTACGGGTGAATATGGCTCAGTATGACCTTCTCCAAATAAGTCATGTAAGGCTCATTGTAAGTCATGTATTGTCACATCAAAAGACTATACATTTAATATATATATTGTTTAATTCATATAAGAATTAAATATTATATAATATATATACATGCCATATTCACCCGTGAATGAATAATTGAATATGCCATGAGATTTTCCCAATGCAATCACATCACAATACGTCTGCCAAGTTCTTTTTCTTCTCTTTTCATTTCTTTTTATTTTTTTATTTTTTCCTTGTAGGCATGCTTTGCTTTTGAGAAGTAAAGTTGAGAATCAGATGCTGAATCTGTAGGTTATGTATTATCACATCAAAATACTATACATTTAATATATATTATTTAATACATGTAAGAATTAAATATTATATAACATATATTCATACCATATTGAACACATCACATTGCAATAGGCCTGACAAGCTCTTTTTCTTTTCTTTGCATTTTTAAAAATTTTTTCTTGTACGCATTATTAGAACATGTGGAGTTTAATTATTACCCTGACGTAGATTGCCCCTACGCAGAGGTTGTAAGCGAATCGACCTTGGTGGTAAGGTCGACGTGGGGGTTGGAGGGGGGGTGGTAAACCCCCCTCCCGGGGGTTGTAGGGGGCGGAGCCCCCTGGGCAAAAATTTTATATGCAAGTTTATTTTACATAGGGGCAGTTTAGGTTTTTTATATAAGACATGCTTTGCTTTGGAGAAACAAAGCTAAGAATCAGATATTAAGTCTATAGGTCATGTATTATCACATCAAAATACTATACATTTAATATATATATATTATTTAATACATATAAGAATTAAATATTATATAATTTATGCATGTCATATTCACCCGTGAGTGAACATGGCATTAGATTCCCCTATGCAATTATAAAGGGGCAGGCCTAACATAGAGGCTCAGAAGGAAGGCCTGCAATGTGCAAAGCTGAGACGTTAAGTCTTCAGCGAATTGTCTAATCAAGTTACACTTGAAAGAAAAAAAATTAAAAAAAAAGATTTAAAAATAAAAAAAATAAAAAAATAAACTTTTTTACCTATAAATAAATGTAGAACATTCACAGAGATACTCATTCAACAAACTTCTAAGATCTTATGTATTGTCTTGTTTTTTAGATTACTTAGAGTTCTTCAGAAAGGAAAAAAAACTTGAAGGTATAATTTATTTCATTTATTGTTCATTAATTTTGTATTGTTATAAGTTAATTTTATTGTGTAATTATTTTATTTAATTTTTATGTTACGTTAATTTATTGTTATTTTTTATTGAAGCTATGGCATCATCACCTAGAGGGAGAGCCAACATTTCACATTTGGTGATCAACGAAGAAGAACAATTTAATGATCCACCAGAAGAAATTGGAGTTGACTTGCTATCTCAAGTTGATGGCTCCTCTGAAGTCACTCGTAAGGGCAAAAGGAAAATTCAACGAACTTCACCAGTTTGGAATTACTTTGATCTCGTAACACGTACAAACGAGCATGGTGCAACAGAAGAGCGCGCAATTTGCAAAGTATGCAAACAAGACTACACAGGTAAATCCTCTTCTGGCACTGGTCACTTAGAGAGGCATCGCAAAAAATGCGAAGCTAAGCATGGTGTAGGTGGTGTTGATTGCCGTCAACAAACACTTCAATTTAGCCCCGATGGTAGTGTTACCAATTGGTCATATGACCAACAAAGAGTAAGAGAATGGCATGCTAGATATTTGGCTAGTGCTCAACAACCAATTAGTCTTGCTGATGATCCAGCCTTTGAGGAGTACATTCAAAATGCCTATAATCCACAATATAGGCGTGTTTCAAGAACTACCACAAGAGCTGACACCATGAAAGTTTTTTATTCAATGAGAGGAAAGTTAGTAACTGAATTTAATTCATTCACTGCATCTGTTGCATGCACATCTGATTTGTGGGAAGGTCGTACCAAAACTAGTTATATCTGTGTAACTGCACATTATGTGGATAAAGATTGGTCTTTTCAAAAAAGATTAATTGCTTTTCGACCAATGCCTTATCCGCATGATGCCAAGGCCATTCATGATGTCATCATGGAAGTTTTTGATTTTTATGGCATTAAAGAAAAGGTTTTGAGCATCACATTTGATAATGCATCTGCTAATACTGCTGCTATTAACCTTTTCAAAACAACATTGAGACCACAACATGACGAAACACTTTTTCACCAAAGATGTGCTTGTCATATTATTAACTTGTGTGTTCAAGATGGCATAAAAATTTTTCAAGGTTATTTGAAAAATATTCGAACTGCCTTGGGTTACATAGCAAGTTCTGGCTCTCGAATTGAAGAGTTTGCTAAGCTTTGCAAAAGAGCAAGCATGAAACCCAGAAAACTTACAACTGACATAGGACACCGGTGAAATTCAACATATTTGATGCTGAATGCATGCTTACCATACAAAGAGGTCATAACCGCGTATTACAACTTGAAGAATCCAACTGTGCTGCTTCAAGAATTCGATTGGCAAATTGCTTTATGCTTTTACAATTTCTTAAAGGTTTTTTATGAAGCCACTCTCCAACTCTCAGGTGTGTACTATCCCACCTCTCCTCATGCATTACATAAGTTGTACGACATTGATGCAACCTTCGATATGCATAGAGATTTTGACATGTTTAAGGAATCTATTGAGTTCATGGAACAAAAATTCAAAAAATATTAGGAGCGTGTTCCACCGTTGTATTGCATAGCTGCTGTGTTGGATCCGAGAGTTAAATTAGCTGGTGTTGAATATTTCCTTAAGGGTATAGGGGAAAAATTAAGGGTGCATTCTGACATCATAACCATTCAAAATGTGCAAGCAAAAGTTAACAACATATTTACTGCATATAATGAAAAATATGGAGGAGGCCAAACAATATCCCCTACACCTTTAGCAAATACTACTTCTGTTCCACATGGTTCTTCATGGGCAAGTATGATTAGCTACACAGGATTTGGTTTCGGTGCATCGTCTACATCTTCAACACGCAGTGAATTGGAAAATTATCTGGAAACAAATTTTGCAGCATTTATTTTCAATGAGCAAGGTGGTGGTCATGATTTCAATAAGTTTGATCTTTTGTCATTTTGGAGATCACAGTCAAGAACTTTTCCTGTGCTCTCTAAAATGGCTTGTGATATACTAACCATACCAGTATCCACAGTTGCAAGTGAACAAGTATTTAGTTGCAGTGGTAGAGTACTTGATGAACGGCGTGCACGTATGAGTGACGATATTCTGGAAGCAGTAATGTGCGTCAAAGATTGGGAGGATGCTCGTAGAAGAAGCCAAGAAGTTCAAGATGATTGGGTTGATGACTTTGAAAATTTGGACATTTCTGATACTCCCACTGGGAGTAATACGTTGTAATTAATTATGAACAATATTTTTTTTATTGTTTTTAGTAATTTTGTAAACATCTAATGTATAATTATCCCGATTGTACTCTTTTTTCCTTACTAAGGTTTTGTCCCACTGGGTTTTCCTTGGAAAGGTTTTTAATGAGGCAATCGTAAATAAAATATCCTTTTTTATATTTATCTTAACTATTCAAACTTTTATATTTATTAACTTGTTTAAAAATTAAAAAATTAAAAAATTAAAAATTACATATTTAGATGGGCTGGCCCATTTAAACCCATGATGAGCCAAGATGGGCCGGCCTATTTAAGGCCCACGGCATGGCTCGGCACGACCCACGGCACGGCCCGGCACGACCCACGGCACGGCCCGGCACGGCCCACGGCACGGCCCGACACGGCCCACGGCACGGCCCGGCACGGCCCACGGGACGGCCCGGCACGGCCCATATAAAACTAGCCCGCGGGCCGGGCCGGGCCAAGTTATTTTTAATATGGGCCGGCCCGGCCCGGCCCACGAAATTCATGGGCCGGCCCGGCCCGGCCCGCGGGCCGTGTGGGCCTAAGGAGAACGGGCCGGGCCGGGCCGGGCCAGCCCGTTCTTGCAACACTACTCTTGTGAGAATTATTCATAGGAGATGATTGGGTTTTTTTACTATAACATATGAAAGTCTTGCACACCATTTAAGTTTAAACCAATCCTCCAAATACTTGAAATCCTCAAAACCAATGCTCTAGCATGAGGATTTGAGTATCTTACAACATTCACTTGCAAATAGTAGCCGACTATGAGTAGAGTTTGGGCTTTTGGGCCAAGATTGAACCCAAAAATTTTGCGGCTTGGATAGAGTTTGGGCTTTTGGGCCGACCTTGAATTTAGGATTTTAATCCATACAAATAGAAGACTAGTGCACAAAGCAATCATTTTCAAGCAATTAGTCACTCGATTGTTGAATATCGTCTGCGGGACTAAAAGGAGCTGGTTGACAATACATCAGAGACAGAAAGGCTGGAGATCCAAGGATAATATCACAAATTAAAATGAGGCTAAGAAAGAGCCCGTAAACCTTAAAGAGCCAGAGAAAACATACCGGGTTAAAGAGCCTGATATTGTATCTCAAGATAAGTCTCTTCCTGATAAATTTTACATTTTCGCCACTCTTGTTGATAATTATTATGCCTTAGGGTTTTAGAGGTAAACCGCATTTTTAAAAGTACTTTTAAACTAAATGTCTACAAATTTTCTAAATTAGAGAAATGCCTATTTATTAGTGATAAACTTGAGTTTATTTGATAAACTCATTGCTCGAGAAATTTATCATTGATAAACGATCATTTGCCTAATTTAAAAAACTTATAGTCATTTATTTTAAAGAGGCTATTAAAAAGGCCACCAAGCCCAATTTGCCTCATGTTCTCTAATTAAGAATGACAAACAAATCGACGGATAAAAATAGTAGTTGATATGGATAAGAACCCTGTTTAGATTCCAACGGTTGACAGTTCTGATTCTAACGAGGATGGATTCCTTCAAGATTCTTAGGATTCTTTAACAAGAAATCCAATAGCTAGCATCAGTGATAGTCATTAACAATAACAAGGGGGTATCAGATTCTTCTTGTTCCAGGTCCACTCGAATTTAATTGAAGCTATATATATGAAACACCCCTAAGTGGGGGTTAACAGTTTTTAATAAATAAAATAAAAATAAAAAATAAAAGTAAAAATTCAAAAATATAGTTGCCTGGACTTAAGTGAAAACTCTCAAATCAAAAATAAAAATATAAACGACAATTAAACCACAATATAATGTAGCACCTTAAATTTAATAATATAAAATATCGTCATCATCATTTCAACCCTCAAATATCTTAATACAGTCACAGAAAATAGCAATCGATGCTTACATTTTCATAAAGAACATTCTCAACAAATGATACAATTCCATCGTAATACAGCTATATAGCTTCTACAACTATGTATCTTGTCACCATCTCACATATTGTGAGTCTTGAAAAGATGAAAATATGAGGGAATGAGTGACAACATGCTCAGTAGGGAAAACCATTACTCACCTTTAGGTTTTTATCCTTACCACATTAAAACCTGCATGATTAGTTAGTTCTCATCATTATTCATCAATTTTATCATGTTCAATTCCGGTGGATATCTTATGATCATTCTTACCAAGTTCCATACATATATATATATATATATATACATATTAATTTAGGATTTAATTATGCTCATCTGAATCCACCAATAGAATATCATATCACTCAACTCAATGAAACCCAAATGGGCACGCTTGATCACCCTCCAAACATTCCAAGGGTGTTCTGGTGAGGGGACATCAAGCCCCGAGTCCTCACCAAGTCAATTCCTGTACAGTGCGTTCTGGGACTTTCGACCTAAGGGAGCATCATCACCTCCCCCTATTTTACCTTTTAGGGTATTCGTGCCCAAGGACGTAACCGCCACCCTCTTTACGTCTCACCATTTCTCTATATTCATCCATTATTTATAGAGTTAGTTTTCCTAACCATGCTTCTCAATTTATAACAACATGTGTCAAATCATTATGTTCATCGCTGTACAATACAGGATGAGTTCTACATCATCATGTTATAGATATAATCATATATATTCAAAATATTATATACATATCTTGCAACATAAAACAATAAATTTTAATTTACTAAAATCTCACAAAAGATGAGTAATAGAATCCCTACCTTTTAGTGAATACTATGCTAATAACTTCTAGCTCACGATACCAAGCTCATCACGTAAGCACAAAGTACTTCGTTATCCTATGATGCATAAAATTACCATACTTTAACTCAATTCATAATCTATAGTCATATTGATTACCATCTATTCTACTATTCTAATTAGTGTGCCATAATCATTTATATGAAATCCTTGGAACATTGTATAACACAAAACGATGAAAAACATATGAATTTGGATTGTCCGATTAGCCTGCCGATTGGCATAGTCCGGTCTGCTGATCGAGGCAAAATCTAGAAAACTCCAGCTTTCTGTTTTAAAGATTTTGAGCTTTAAAGCTTAATTCGACTTGTTTTAACAAATCCCAGAACATGAAAAATACATAGAAACCATAGATTATCATATCAATAAAACATATAAATCTTTTTCCCCAAATTTTTATGCATTAAACATGTTTAAAATTCTCAAATGTTGATTTTTACAAAACTTTACAAAAACGTGATCTAAATAGGAAATTTTTCAAACCCAAAACCAACACAATTCAATTTGCATGCATATAAAAGCACAAGCCCAAATCACGAAATGAAGAACAATTATATAATCTGAACATAGTAACTTGAATAAAGAGAAGGTAGAGAACAATTTGGGTTTTTGGTTAGAAACTCTACCTTGTTTCCTTGAGAAATTGTTATTAGGCTTGACTTTTTGCTTGAGGAAAGAGATCCTGAGTTGAGATGGAACTTTTTGATCAGATTGAGAAGGTGAAGGAGAGAGACAAAATAGAAAGAGGGAGAGAAAGGGTGAGTGGTGTGAAATGTGGGGGAAAATGAGTTGTCTAATATGTTTTAGGAGTTGGTGGCTTTGGGCATGTGAATGAATAGTCTCATTGGGAGACTCAGAAAAAGAAAGAAAAGAAAGAGGATAAGGCCTTTGTGGGGAACCAAGGCATGTGACTTGTTTGATTCAAGTCTTATCTTCTCTTTATTTGTTTATTTATTTATTTATTTTCTTTTTAACAATTACACGTGAAAGACAATAAAAGAGGGTCTACCATGGCATTTTGGTAAATATACTAAATAAGTATAGAAAATTTTCAAAAATTCTAAAAATAAGTAGAAATAAATATTGTGAAATAGATTTTAAATGAAACAAATTTTTGATTGGCACACTAACAATTAATGTAATTACTTTAATACTTGTTAGGAAAAATAACGGTTGTCATAACTCTACCCCCTTAAAGAAATTTCATCCTCAAAATTTCAAATCTAGCAATACTAATAAAAATCACAATTCCATTATGATTCCGCTTTCAACTCTAAACCATTGATGTTATTTGTCTTCAATGTGGATTACCATATTTCCACTTATTTACTTGAAATATCAATCTCACTCTAAATACTAAATCCTTCAACAAGAATATTTCTAGCATGCTCCAAATTGACAACACAGTACTACGGTTTAAGAAATCTGATAAAAAAAGGTACACATGTTGACCATTCTATTTTTCCAGTCCTTCACTGTCCATGGACTGTGATCTACAATTACATTAAGGTGATTGCTCGAGAAATTCTACATACTTCATCTTTGAGTTCCTTTTCCTTTCTGAATAAGGAAAAGTCAATGATAGTTGATTTCATATTCCAACTAATAAACTAAAACATAATCATAAAACATATAACACAAACACTTCTATTTAAAACCATAGACTAAACTTATACATAGAAATATCAGATGGAATCTCATAGTTGTAAACAAACTTGACAGATTCTTCATTAAACGACTACCTTCATGACACACAAACATTCAACCCAAATAACATACTCATATCTTCTATAGAGTATTCCACAATTGATTTTGGTACTTCCACAAAACATTAACTGACTACCACACAATACAAACATGATACGGATACGTTTCGAGAGTACAAGGCACTCCGTATACCAGCTATCTATCTCACGCATGCTTGGAGAATACAAAAACATCGATAAACAAAAGATCAGACCTTAAATAGGATGCATTTCAAGAGTATCAAGTATTCCGTATCATCAGCCATCCCGGCATAAGGTCAATGAATCTAAAGGTTTTAACAACAACATACCATAAGAAATACAAAGTGTAGGGAAAACGGTTAATCATGACACATGAAACATGGACATACAAGCCATAGGTAAAACCAAAAGATTACAGACTGAGATTCAAATTAAGTGGCCACTCTCGGCTTTCTTTCTATCATTTAAGCTTGGACATTGCAGTGTCGGACTCCAGATAGATGATTTGCATCTTATCTAACAATTCCTCGGCTGTTGAGGCGGTAATAAAGATTTGTCTCCCTAATTCTACATTGAAGTTTTCTCCCACAGCATAATCTAAAAATTTCAAAAGATCATAAAAACCATTTACATTTAAAAGCCCCAAGGTTTTAGAATGAAAGCCCAATAATAGTCTAGTAGCAACTACGAATATTTCCTCAAGGGTACCTAGACCGTCAGGTAATGCTATAAAAGCATTAGAATTATCAATCATGACTTTATGATGTTCAAGGGTGTCCAAAACTCTTTCCTCCCTACTTATTGTTTTTCCACAAAGGTTCCTTTTAGCTAGGAGTCGAGGAATAATCCCCAGGACTTCGACACCACCAGACTTAGCTGTTGTTGCTACATTTCCCATTAATCCTAAACTACCACCCCCATAGGTCAAGTTAATCTTCCTGCGTGCTAAGACTTGCCCTAAGTGTTTTGTGGCTTCTAGATAGACTTTTTCTTTTTCAGGTTGGAACTACAAAAGACACAAACATTCTTTATTTTCTTGGTGGATTGGGAGATAGACATATTTGGTTTATGTAAGTGATTGCTTTATGTCTGCCTCACTTAGACTTGAGAACCTACATGAGATTTTAAAGAACTTTTGAAATTTGAGACATGAATCTCGAAATATCTAGATAAGTTTTAAAGATTCAAACATTTTAACAGTAAAACATATGATGTGTTTGACAGGATAATATACTTTATTATATATTTTTATATTAAAGAAAACCATTAGTTAAATAAAATACAAACACTTACAGTATCGATCTAATAATCACAATTATTTCAAACACAAAGGCAAATACTCTGAGTAAAAGAAAGACATAGCCTATTGAACATCAATTGAAACGATTCAAACAAACAAAGACTAAACAACCTTTGTAGAGCAATAACTTATTCCCCATTCAGTTTTCTTATGACTTGACAAACAGGATCTTGAAATACCATATTCCTAAGACGTTGCCTCTCTACATGGAATTTCGGTCAGAATTTAAAAATACCTCCTTGAACATATCTACTAGGGTGACCATGAAGAGGAGGATGGATGCTATCTAAGTTCTCCTTTGAAAGTCCATCCCTGTAAAACCTTATTTTATCTTCTCTATTCGTAGACATATAACCAGGTGAAGTACATTTACCGTTACAATTTTGTCTTCCACATTTGTTATAAGTGACCGCGATAACACGAGCTCTTCTTTTCATCACACTACGACCGGTATCCTTTCCCAGTAAACTGACATCTTGGCTGAAGTCATTCGGATGGATCTTCCCCTCTATCAGTATCCTCACATCACCAGGGATATCAAAGCGCATAAGAATCCATAACCGAGTGATCCTAGTCTTGTATTTCTTTCTAAGAATCTTTTGGGAAAGTGATAGAAAGTACTTTCTTAGGTGCTGGTACTTTGGGTCCATAATAAGATGAAAGAAGAGTAAGTAGAAAAGAGGATTAGAAACAGTAAGTTGCAGAATTCTAATATTCCTTATTCCTTTAGAAATAAAAGAAAGAAGTTCTAGAGAAAAATGAGAGGATTTACAATTTAGAAAGAGTGACAAATTAAGGGAGAGAGAGTAAGCTCGAAGGAATAAGCTCCTATGCACAGTAGACGTATATGTAAACAATGATTGAACCATTGTAAGTGACACATATAGAGGCCATGTGTAAAATACAATGTGATTTGAATTGATTCAAATTCTGGACTAAGCCCAAAAGTTGTCAATTAAAGTGGGTCATGTTGTTTCAGGTCTTAACATATTTAGAACGAGTTGAACAACAAACATGAAATTGAAACACAAATTGTATAATTCTTAAACCCAATTCGAAGCCCACTTAAAAGACAATTGACTAAAATAAACGACAAACTTGATTTGATAAAAATCAGAAGTCCTCTTGAATGTTATCCAAATCATTCCATAGCAACAAAATCCTCTTGTAACCTAGATAATTTGTTTTCATCAAAACCTTGTTGAACAATACATACATTCCTATCTTATCCTTAATACTCAGCTTCTGTCATCATAGATCTACTATTAATGCTACCAAGAGTTTTGAACATGACTATTCTTGAAATCAATATACTTTCTATCTTTCAACACAGACCACATCAATAAACAAAGACTATTGATGTTACTACTTAAGAACATCTACAACCCTCACAATTCTACTTATACAATCTTCAATTTTCTTCATACAACAAAACCTCAAATAACCAAAAGATTCACATCTAAGTATCCCAAAATCAAACTTTTCATTGTAAAGGTCCAAAATCATCACAGATGCCTTAAGTATTATAACCTATTTAAGAAACTTCTATTGGTCATTTTCACATTTTATCTATTCATAAAAATTAAGATTACGACTTAAATACAATATACATAACAGAAATATTCCAACTTTGAAATTCATAAATCCCTTGCCTTTACACATTCTCAACAAGCCAAAAGACTAACATTTACCCCACTCAAAGTTCAATACCATGGATTCCTAGCTTATCTCATATTGCTTAAGCAATTTAAACTTTCAATAAAGGTTATTGACATCTACGTACTCTATCGAGTTCACACACAATCACTATATAGGTTTGAATCAATTATGGAGAATTTGGCACAACCATGCCAAACTGTGAAATCAACAACTCAAGCCTTATGTTTCCCATCACTTCTTACAAGCCAAGATGTTTATAGATCCTTTTAACTATACAAATCTACCTTAAACCAATCTACGCAAAATTTCATTCCATATAATTATCGTACCCAAATAACCATTAATACTTTTATTATATGGATACTCTACGTTACATTCTCCTGGACTGTATAAATCAACCTGAAGGTTCATTTTGATGATAACATTGAAAATTTAGCTTCAAAACCATCTTGAAAACAGATTTTTAAAATGATGCTACACTCCTTAGGTTAACCGAACCTAGGCTTTGATAGCAAAAATTCTGAAACGCCCCTAAGTGGGGGTTAAAAGTTTTTAATAAATGAAATAAAAATTAGAAATAAAAGTAAAACTTTAAAAATATAGTTGCTCGGGACTTAAATGAAAACTCTCAAATCATAAATAAAAATATAAACGACAATTAAACCATAATTTAATAATATAAAATGTTGTCATCATCATTTCAACCCTCACATATCTTAATACAGTCACAGAAAGTAACAATCGATGCTTACATTTCCATGAAGAAAATTCTCAACAAATGATACAATTCCATCGTAATATAGCTATATAGCTTATTCAACTATGTATCTTGTTACCACCTCACACATTGTGAGTCCTGAAAAGATGAAAATATGAGGGAATGAGCGACAACATGCTCAGTAAGGGAAACCATTACTCACCTTTAGGTTTTTATCCTTACCACATTAAAACCTGCATGGTTAGTTAGTTCTCATAATTATTCATCAATTTTGTCATGTTCAATTCCGGTGGATATCTTATAATCATTCTTACTAAGTTCCATACATATATATATATATATACACATATTAATTTAGGATTTAATTATGCTCATCTGTATCCACCGTGCAATAGAATATCATATCACTCAACTCAACGAAACCTAAATGGGCGCTCTTGATCACCCTCTAAACATTCCAAGAGTGTTCCGGTGAGGAGACATCAAGCCCCGAGTCCTCACTAAGTCGACTCCTGTACAGTGCGTTTTGGGACTTTCAACCCAAGGGAACGTCATCACTGTTGGAAACAAAGTGCGCAGCGGAATTTTAAAAATTTTTCATCAGAGTATTTTCCAAAACACAAGTTTGACATGTTATATGTATAAATTAAACAGATCTTACTAACCTCAGTATGCCGAAGAACCTCCGCGACCTGTGTAGAGAAGTAACGTTCCAGAAGAGCCTCAACCAACTGGTCTTCTTTGCTATTCTCTATCCACAACCGGAGTGAGTGTGGGCTCACACGTACAGCTCTTCCACCGGTGACTCTCCTTCCAACCAATAGAGAGAACCCAAAGCTAGTGTTCGTGATTTATGAACAAAAGCTCTCAGGGAGTTTTTAGATGCTCACTAGAAGAGTATCACGCTTAATCTCTCAAATTGATCTGAGTAAATCATTAGACTCACTCCCTTTTTATACCTATTGGTCCTTGGGGTCAGTCCATATCAGATTAGGTCTCAAAAATCGAAACAGAATCAAGTTCGGATCAATATCTGATAAGATACGCGTGAAAAACGCGTAATCTTAGCTGTCGCGGTCGGCATGCCGAACTGTGAGATAGGCAGGCCGAACTGGCCAGTTCGGCAGGCCGAACTTTCTGATCGGCAGGCCGAACTGCCGAGAAAAAATCTCCGCGAATCTTTTATTTTCCACCCGAGATTCTAAAGGATAAAGTCTCAGTTTTGATTCAAATAGCCCAATAGAAAAGATATCTGATCAAAACAAACTCTATCAAGATAATCTCTAAGAAAATAAATCAATTCAAATAATTCTACAAGTTTATCTTGTTCTAATTGTCCAAAATTAAAACAACCGATAAACAGACAAGAATTATCCGAACGCCATAATTCAACAAGTTCATCTTGAACTAATTTCTTACAAAATTAATTCAACCGATAAACAGACATGAATTATTTGATTCTTATAAATTTTAAACCAATCTGATAAATCCGACATAAGTCACCAATTATTGGAAAAGCACGCCGTGTCGTTACAGGATTTTGTGAGCTAGCAAAGGGGACCAAAATGGACCTATAAAGTTCAAGCTCATGATAATTATGAAACCCAATATCCCAGATATACATTTCACAATTATCAACTCCAACGCTACTCCACTAAAAGCTTGGAGCTGCACTCTCGAACTTTATAGAATTACGAAGCTCATGTAGCTAAGTCTCCATGACATATCATAGTGTATCGCATCCCCATATGATCATCCATAATCGGCTTAAGGACAAGTTCTGTCTTACCTTCCCGATTATTTTTATCTTACGTTCCATTGTCTCACCATTAGAAAACTTACCATCCAAAGATAGTATACCATTCGGTTACACCTATGTATCCAAATGGTTGAGCGCTCCAGTTTTCCAATTACAGGACAACGCATATAAGAGGATATCATTACTTCTAAAGAGGAGCTATGGATTCCATATCTATGAATAACAAGTCTACGCTATCAAGAGTCATGCCTCCAACGTACCGGCATGCATGCCACTATAGAGATGTGGGAGTCACCCATTGGTACATCAAAAGACACAAGTCGAGACAACGGGCCCATTATTCATCTCAGGATTAAGATACAATACAAAAGACTGTCTAAAGTGAATCGATTTGCCAAGACAGAATTATTAATCCAAATCAATTCACTTTATGTCCCGATCCAACACATCGTCACCTATGACAACGCGCCAATGTTTCTATTCACGGAGTCCAACTCCGATGGCCAAGACAAACCATCTCCCAAAAGGGATATAGACAACATAACAATCTTTACATGAATAAAGCGCCCAACTTTATTCCCTCGATTGCGGATCATATATTTTAGACCATCACCTTAAGAGTCGTGTCTACCGCATAATCATCCCATCATATGCCCAACTCTTAAGGTTTAGACTGACAGTCTCAGACTACTGTTTGCTTATCATACATTCAACGAATATGAACGTAAAGAGGACAATATTTGGTATATATAAATGAATAAATTCTTTATTGATAAAAATGTCTCCAAAAACGTATTACATTTTTACTCCTTAGAGCATACATGTCTAACAATCTCCCACTTGCACTAAGTGAGTAAATACTGCAAATTTCGCATCCCCATAGCTTCCACATGCCTTTCGAAGACTCTCCCAGAAAGTGTCTTCGTAAATGGATCAGCTAAATTGTCCTCTGACGCGATCTTGCACACCGTGACATGCCCGCTCTCAACGAAGTCCTTTATCACATGATACTTCCGATCAATATGCTTACTCTTCTTGTGAAATCTTGGTTCCTTAGCATTAGCTATCGCCGCACTGTTATCACAGTACAGTGATACCGCTTTATCCATACCAGGAACTACCTCAAGATCCCCAAGGAACTTGCGGAGCCACACTGCTTCTTTCGAAGCATCACTAGCCGCCACATACTCGGCCTCCATCGTTGAATCCGAAGTGCAATCTTGCTTCGCACTTCTCCAACTGATGGCACCGCCACCCAGAGTAAACACAAACCCTGAAGTCGATTTCCTAGAATCCAGGCAGGATTGAAAATCCGAATCAGTGTATCCTAGAGGAGTTAAATCCTCACCCGAATACACAAGCATATACCCTCGAGTCCTTCTCAGGTACTTGAAAATATGCTTTACCGCAACCCAATGGTTCGGTCCTGGATCCGCCTGAAATCGACTCACAATCCCGACCGCATAGCTAATATCCGGTCGAGTGCAAAGCATGGCATACATGAGACTACCCACTGCCGAAGCATAAGGCACCTTCTTCATGTATTCTCTTTCTTCATAAGACTTTGGAGAGTCTTTCTTAGAAAGAGTAATTCCAGACCTAGATGGTTGCCCACCTTTCTTGGAATCCTGCATTGCAAACCTCCTGAGAATTTTATCTATGTAGCTGGCCTGTGACAAAGCTATCATTTTGTTCTTCCTATCCCGAAAGATCTGGATACCGAGAACAAAATTAGCCTCACCCAAGTCCTTCATGTCAAACTGCTTGGTCAACCATAATTTGACCGATGACAATGCCCCAACGTCATTGCCAATTAGCAGAATGTCATCTACATAGAGTAGTAGAAAAACCACCTTCCCATTCTTAATGTGTTTGTAAACACATGGTTCATCCACATTTTGTGAGAACCCATAAGTCTTGATCACTTGATCAAATCTTATGTTCCAAGAACGAGAAGCCTGCTTAAGTCCATAAATAGACTTTAGCAACTTACAAACCTTACCCTCTTGACCCGCGACCTTGAACCCGTCTGGTTGTTCCATATAAATGGACTCATCAAGATAGCCATTTAGAAAAGCCGTCTTGACATCCATCTGCCAAATCTCATAGTCGAGAGCGGCAGCTATGGACAAGAGAATCCGGATGGACTTAAGCATGGCTACAGGCGAAAAGGTTTCCTCATAATCGATTCCTTCCTTTTGCGTATAACCCTTAGCTACCAGTCTAGCCTTAAAGGTTTCGACCTTTCCATCCACTCCTCTTTTCCTCTTGTAGATCCACTTACACCCTATGGGTTTTACCCCTTCGGGAAGATCCACAAGCTCCCAGACCCGATTAGTCTCCATAGACTTCATCTCAATGTTCATGGCCTCTGTCCAGAGTCTTGAATCAACATCCTCCATAGCTTCTGCGTAAGTATAAGGATCCCTGTCATGTTCATCCGGTTCAGCCAAAAAGACCTCCCCATTGAACATATACCTCTCAGGTTGACGCCCGATCCTCCCACTACGCCGAAGCCCCTGAGGTTGTTGTTCAGGTTTGTTTGGTTTTTCTACACTGATCGGAATGGTTTCGTTCGGAACCTCCGGAGTAAACGGATTACCCCTCAACTCCTCAAGCACCACTTTGCTTTGAGGTTTAAAGTCGTTCATGTAACTCTCCTCAAGGAAAGTTGCATTAGTTGAAACCATGACTTTATTTTCCTTTGGGTTATAAAAATAACCCCCTTTAGTCCCTTTTGGATATCCTACAAACACGCAAACTTCTGAACGTGCTTCCAACTTATTCGGATCCTTAAACAGGACATGAGCTGGACATCCCCATATGCGAATATGGTTTAAGGATGTCTTCCGTCTTGTCCACAACTCGTGAGGAGTTTTAGGGACCGATTTTGAAGGCACATTGTTCAAAAGATAACATGCGGTTTGTAGTGCATATCCCCAAAAGGATAAAGGCAATGATGAATAACTCATCATGGACCGAATCATGTCCAACAAAGTCCTATTCCTTCTCTCCGCTACGCCATTCTGCTGCGGAGTGCCCGGCGCAGTCAAATGGGATAAAATCCCATTCTCTAACAAGTGTCCCAAGAACTCATCAGAAAGGTATTCCCCACCTCGATCAGATCGAAGTGCCTTTATGGGTCTACCCAATTGCTTTTCCACTTCAGCCCGAAACTCCCTGAATTTATCATAAGTTTCGCTTTTGTGGTGCATTAGGTACACATACCCATATCTTGAGTAATCGTCAATAAAAGTAACGAAGTACTCATACCCTCCTCGTGCCCGGATGTTCATCGGTCCGCAAACATCACTATGCACAAGTTCTAGAACCCCTTCGGCCCTATTGCCCTTAGACCCGTATGGTCTTTTGGTCATTTTACCCTCCAAACAAGACTCACATTGAGGTATAGATTCCACCTTTAAGTGACTTAAAGGTCCATCCCTTACCAACCTTTGAATCCTATTCAGGTTAATATGGCCAAGGCGCAAATGCCAAAGATAAGTCTTATTAGAGTGAGAAGTTTTAAGTCTTTTTGAGTTATTATCATTTATCTCAGCATTAAGCAACAAGTCCATCTTAGGTTTGATAAAATATAGATTATTTTGCATCCATCCAGAACAGATAAAAGATTTGTTTTTACGAATCACCACTTTTTCATTAAAAGATACCACGTAGGAGTCTTTAAATAAAGAAGATACAGAAATTAAATTCCTTTTAAATTTAGGAACATAAAAAACAATCTCGCAAAATTAAACTCCTATAATTATCAAAATAAAGATGGACATCTCCCACTGCTTCCGCTGAGACCAAGGATCCATCGCCCATCCGAAGCGTTAAGTCTTCACGAAGTAGACTTCTCGTTTCTTTGAATCCCTGCAGAGAAACACAAACATGATTAGTTGCACCAGAATCTATGACCCAAATGTCACTGGATTCCTCAACCAAACAAGTTTCTAAATATAGAAGATCACACCTACCTCCCTTGGAAAGGAAGTCCTTGCAATGCTTCTTTATATGCCCGACCTTACCACAAAAGAAGCACTTAAGCTTCTTTGGGTTCTTCTTCTTCTTCTTCTTGCTCTTGGTAGCAATAGGAATAGAAGACTTCCCACTCTTGGCCCGTTGTTTCTTTCCATTCCCAGAGTTAGGATTGGAACCAGAAGCAGCTACCATATTGGCCTCTCCACCAGCAGGAGACTCCCTGATCAGCAGTTCAAACTCTTGTAACTGTTTCATCAGTTCTGTCAAGGTCATATCCCGTCTATTGCTTAGATTAAAAGTAGCTCTAAACGGAATAAATTCCTTAGACAGAGTCTCAAAGACCATAGTCATCTGAGTTTCAGCATCGATGTCGGCTCCATTGGTTTGAGCCTCAGCGAGGTAACCCATGACCAACATCATGTGCTCCTTTACAGATGTCCCCGGTCTCTGTCTACAGTTTAAGAGTTTCCGAAGCGCCCCTTGCCGCTTTGTTATGGCCTGGCCTCCAAACATGTCCTCAAGATTATCCAAGATCTGCTTCGCAGTCTCATAATCCTGATGTTGAGCCTGCAGCACGTTATTCATGCTAGCCATAACATAGCAGCGGGCCTGATCATTAGCATCTTTCCAGCGTTCGTACGCTTGGAATTGCTCATTACTTGAGTCTCCCGTAGGCTCGGGAGGACAAGGAGTTGTCAGTACATATTTCAGTTTCTCAAAGGATAGGACGATGTCCAGGTTCCGTTTCCAATCATTATAGTTCTCACCGGTTAATTGGTTTTTGTCAAGTATCGATGATAAAGCGTTTTTAGACATTTTCAATCTACAATAAAGAATCATATACCAAACATAAGCAAACATATTTAATAATTTAGTAAGATAACACAATCATGTAAAATCATACAAATGTGTTTATGTGTCAAAACCTTGAAAATATCACAACCTTACAACGATAATTCCCAACTCAGAATTCAACAAGCTCCTAGGGGAGTCATGCCAAATTCAATCAGGAACACGGATCCCCTCCTGATTAATATATGCCATCCAGGACCCGTATGATCCAGCATATACTAATAATCGTTTCTTTGGCCATTAATTTTATTAACAGAGCTCCTAGGGGAGGTTAATAATAAAATTAACGTGAGTGTATAACCACCGTTTCAATATTTTATCCATGATTTATAATCACCACCTAGGGGTGTGCAACCATAAATCATACTAAAATACCTTATCCTTTTAGAGATCCAATCTGGTACATAATAGAAATCCCTTCCTAGGGGTTGGGACCATCATGTTCTTCCTATGGACCAACGATGGAGGCCTTAGGTTCTCTCTTCGAAAACCTTCTCCCACTCAATCTTTTGAAGTCAAGGTTTTATTTTAAAATTATGCATGAACAATTTTAATATGAGCGGCACTCCCTATTCTATATGACATGTTATCAATATACATGGTAAATCATATTATAATGCAGACAAGCAAAGCAATCAAGCAAAGCTACAAGCATAATAATAATAACCGTAATATTATGGTTCCACCCTAGAGAATAGAAAAACTAAGATTACAAGAGAATAATCGAGACATTTATCGATTCTTCATCCTTGAATCCTCAAGCTGTATCCTTCTTCATGTAATATCCATCTTCAAGTCCTCAATCCCGTATGAATCGAACACTTCATATTTCCGGTCATATCCAAATTTAATGTTTCTCAGAATCGTCCCAAAAATAAAATTAAAACTGCACCAAAAATTGCACCTTTTCTGGACACCTGGATGCTCTCTGTCGGTAGGCCGATCTAGGTGATCGGTCTGCCGATCATGGTGGTTCGGCCTGCCGAACATGAAGGTTCGGCCTGCCGGCAGAGCACCAAAATTTCTGCCCCACTGTCGGCCTGCCGGACCGTACGTCCGGCCTGCCGATCTGTGACCTTCGGCCTGCCGAACTGTGAGGTCCGGCATGCCGACCGAGCAGAAAACACTCAATCCAGAAAATACAATTTTAATGCAATTCATCAATTTTATTTTCAACAATTCAAAAACACAAAATTAGAGACTCAGGAAATACCTGGAGGCGCCATCATCTATCTTCAAGATCCGACTTCTCGTTCCGTCTTCTCCGAATAATTATTTAATTACAAAATTCTTACAAATTAAAAATTAAATAATAATTCCTAGACGGAGATGATAGTCCGCCATCTAATTACATGAAAAACTTAGATACACATTCTAACCTCTAAGGAACCATAACCGGTATTAATTAATTAATAAATAATTAAACAACAATTTAATCAACCATAATTAATTAATAAACATCCACCATATAATCCATGACAACATATATATTATATAGAAACCTAGAGTGCCATCTCTCTATAAAATTCAATTCAAGCATTGGAGAGATTAAGATCACAAAATTTATGCATATAACATGATCACAAACTTGCAAATTTATGTAAAAACCTCGGCTCTGATACCAATTGTTGGAAACAAAGTGCGCAGCGGAATTTTAAAAATTTTTCATCAGAGTATTTTCCAAAACACAAGTTTGACATGTTATATGTATAAATTAAACAGATCTTACTAACCTCAGTATGCCGAAGAACCTCCGCGACCTGTGTAGAGAAGTAACGTTCCAGAAGAGCCTCAACCAACTGGTCTTCTTTGCTATTCTCTATCCACAACCGGAGTGAGTGTGGGCTCACACGTACAGCTCTTCCACCGGTGACTCTCCTTCCAACCAATAGAGAGAACCCAAAGCTAGTGTTCGTGATTTATGAACAAAAGCTCTCAGGGAGTTTTTAGATGCTCACTAGAAGAGTATCACGCTTAATCTCTCAAATTGATCTGAGTAAATCATTAGACTCACTCCCTTTTTATACCTATTGGTCCTTGGGGTCAGTCCATATCAGATTAGGTCTCAAAAATCGAAACAGAATCAAGTTCGGATCAATATCTGATAAGATACGCGTGAAAAACGCGTAATCTTAGCTGTCGCGGTCGGCATGCCGAACTGTGAGATAGGCAGGCCGAACTGGCCAGTTCGGCAGGCCGAACTTTCTGATCGGCAGGCCGAACTGCCGAGAAAAAATCTCCGCGAATCTTTTATTTTCCACCCGAGATTCTAAAGGATAAAGTCTCAGTTTTGATTCAAATAGCCCAATAGAAAAGATATCTGATCAAAACAAACTCTATCAAGATAATCTCTAAGAAAATAAATCAATTCAAATAATTCTACAAGTTTATCTTGTTCTAATTGTCCAAAATTAAAACAACCGATAAACAGACAAGAATTATCCGAACGCCATAATTCAACAAGTTCATCTTGAACTAATTTCTTACAAAATTAATTCAACCGATAAACAGACATGAATTATTTGATTCTTATAAATTTTAAACCAATCTGATAAATCCGACATAAGTCACCAATTATTGGAAAAGCACGCCGTGTCGTTACAGGATTTTGTGAGCTAGCAAAGGGGACCAAAATGGACCTATAAAGTTCAAGCTCATGATAATTATGAAACCCAATATCCCAGATATACATTTCACAATTATCAACTCCAACGCTACTCCACTAAAAGCTTGGAGCTGCACTCTCGAACTTTATAGAATTACGAAGCTCATGTAGCTAAGTCTCCATGACATATCATAGTGTATCGCATCCCCATATGATCATCCATAATCGGCTTAAGGACAAGTTCTGTCTTACCTTCCCGATTATTTTTATCTTACGTTCCATTGTCTCACCATTAGAAAACTTACCATCCAAAGATAGTATACCATTCGGTTACACCTATGTATCCAAATGGTTGAGCGCTCCAGTTTTCCAATTACAGGACAACGCATATAAGAGGATATCATTACTTCTAAAGAGGAGCTATGGATTCCATATCTATGAATAACAAGTCTACGCTATCAAGAGTCATGCCTCCAACGTACCGGCATGCATGCCACTATAGAGATGTGGGAGTCACCCATTGGTACATCAAAAGACACAAGTCGAGACAACGGGCCCATTATTCATCTCAGGATTAAGATACAATACAAAAGACTGTCTAAAGTGAATCGATTTGCCAAGACAGAATTATTAATCCAAATCAATTCACTTTATGTCCCGATCCAACACATCGTCACCTATGACAACGCGCCAATGTTTCTATTCACGGAGTCCAACTCCGATGGCCAAGACAAACCATCTCCCAAAAGGGATATAGACAACATAACAATCTTTACATGAATAAAGCGCCCAACTTTATTCCCTCGATTGCGGATCATATATTTTAGACCATCACCTTAAGAGTCGTGTCTACCGCATAATCATCCCATCATATGCCCAACTCTTAAGGTTTAGACTGACAGTCTCAGACTACTGTTTGCTTATCATACATTCAACGAATATGAACGTAAAGAGGACAATATTTGGTATATATAAATGAATAAATTCTTTATTGATAAAAATGTCTCCAAAAACGTATTACATTTTTACTCCTTAGAGCATACATGTCTAACAATCACCTCCCCCTATTTTACCTTTTAGGGTATTTGTGCCTAATGACGTAACCGCCGTCCTCTTTACGTCTCACTATTTCTCTATATTCATCCATTATTTATAGAGTTAGTTTTCCTAACCATGCTTCTCAATTTACAACAACATGTGTCAAATCATTATGTTCCTCGCTGTACAATACAGGACGAGTTCCACATCATCATGTTATAGATATAATCATATACATTCAAAATAACATATACATATCTTGCAATATAAAACAATAAATTTTAATTTACCAAAACCTTACAAAGATGAGTAATAGAATCCCTACCTCTTGGTGAATACTATGCTAATAACTTCTAGCTCACGATACCAAGCTCACCATATAAGCTCAAAGTACTTTGTTATCCTATGACGCATAAAATTACCAAACTTTAACTCAATTCCTAATCCATAGTCATACTGATTACCATCTATTCTACTGTTCTTATTAGTGTGCCATAATCATTTATATGAAATCCTTGGAACATTGTATAACACAAAACAGTGAATCAGCTTGCCAATTGGTATAGTCTGACCAGCTAATCGAGGCAAAATCTAAAAAACTTCAGCTTTCTGTTTTTAAAGATTTTGAGCTTTAAAGCTCAGTTTGACTTGCTTTAACAAATCCTATAACATGAAAAATATATAGAAACCATATATTATCACACCAATAAAACATATATATCTTTTGCCTCAAATTTTATGCATAAAACATGTTTAAAATTCTCAAACGTTGATTTTTACAAAACTTTACAAAAATGTGATCTAAATACGAAATTGTTCAAACCCCAAACAAACACAATTCAATTTGCATGCATATAAAAGCACAAGCCCAAATCACGAAATGAAGAACAATTACATAATCTGAATATAATTACTTGGAATAAAGGGAAGGTAGAGAAGAATTTAGGTTTTTGGTTAGAAACTCTACCTTGTTTCCTTGAGAAATTGTTATTAGGCTTGACTTTTTGCTTAAGGAAAGAGATCCTGAGTTGGGATGGAACTTTTTGATCAGATTGAGAAGGTGAAGGAGAGAGACAAAATAGAAAGAGGGAAAGAAAGGGTGAGTGGTGTGAAATGTGGGGGAAAATGAGTTGTGTAATATGTTTTAGGAGTTGGTGGCTTTAGGCATGTGAATGAATAGTCTTATTGAAAGACTCAGAAAAAGAAAGAAAAGAAAGAGGATAAGGCCTTTTTGGGGAATCAAGGCATGTGACTTGTTTGATTCAAGTCTTATATTCTCTTTGTTTGTTCATTTATTTATTTATTAACCATTACACGTGAAAAGACAATAAAAGAGTGTCTACCATGACATTTTGGTAAATATACTAAATAAGTATAGAAAATTTTCAAAAATTCTAAAAATAAGTAGAAATAAATATTGTGAAATAGATTTCAAATGAAACAAATTTTTGATTGACACACTAAAAATTAATTTAATTACCTTAATACCTGTTAGAAAAAATAACAGGTGTCACAATATGCCACTTCAAAGTTTAAAATTAGGTTGCATTGCGTCCATTCCCTCTTTGGTTTGATCTTCAAGGAGAAAGTTTAAGGCCTTGAAAGGAATTAATTATTGTTTTTTTTTTTTAAAGTGTTGTGTTGATCTGACTCATGCGGAAGATCAAGAGAAACTGAGCAGCGATAAAGCATGTAACCGAAACTATGAGGAATTGGGTAAACAAGGAAGCCACAAACCTTGATAATATGATGAAAATTGATAATCATGCAATTGTTCAGAAAGAAATAGAAATAGTCGTCTTAAATTATCAGGATAAATTGGAGCATGATGATTTGTGAAAGGTCGTGACCATTAATCTTAGAAGGAAAAAGGCCTTTACTCTATGCGTTGGAAGTAAGAAGACCTCCAAGTTGTGCAAGTGACACCAAATTGAATCATCTACTCTCTATCAATTTTTCCCATCTTGGTGTTTCCGATAGAGGGCTTTCAATTGTAATTGTGGTTATAATTGTTATGATCATTATAGAGAATAAATCCTTTTTCATTTCATTTCTTGTTTTCGTTTGCCCTTTGTGTAAGTTTGTTTCTTGTCTATTTTTTTTCATATTTTATTAGCATTGGTGGTTGCATTTCAAATTTCTTCATTCTTGTAGTTTTTTTTATTACTAAATTAAAATTAGGAGTCTGATGTAGCATGAGTTACATAATAAATGTCAATCTAACTGAGATGTGCTAAGCACCTCTAATGTAAGTAATTACTCTCCCCATTTGCATAAAAAAATTTCCAAAAGATTTTCTCTAGTACTATAACCCCACATGATCTTAAAGTTATTTCCAATTTCCAAAAATATACTTAACAAAGTGTTAAACATGTGGGCAAGCTAAAGCTGAAATCACATTAATCTCATAAAGTATATTATAATGTCACGCTCACGACAGTTCCAATTAATCTTGACTCATTAAGTGTGATCAGTTAGGTTTTACCACAGCATACGTGCTATGTATTTATGTCCAGCAGGTGAAATACTAAACGTCTAAAATAAGACACTTTGGATAGAATCATGACCAGGGGTAAGACGACTTATGATACACATGCATATTAACCCAACTTATAGGGTGTTTGGTGAAACAGATAAAATTATTAGTTAAAATTATAAACATTATATTATGTAAAAACTTTAAATAATTATAATTTTTTTACTTTTATTATAATATAATAAAAATTTATACTATTTTTAACTAAAATATTTAATACTAACTAATGTCAACTTTTCCGTATAGAAGTACATTGGATGCCAATAGTACAGTTACACTTACAAGGAAAAAACTATTGTCAAATATTGTGATGGGATTTCTCAACAAGTCAAGGACAACCAACCACTTGTTAAGTGTAACGTCCCCGGTGAACCAATGAGAGTTTCAATTTGTCTCTTCCGTCAAAGTCATTCCTAGGGCCTAGCTACCTAGCAAGCTAGTCCATGAAACGCTTTTTTTTTTTTTCCCTCTATTGAATGCCTAGTGCACACGGACAACACAAGTCTGTAAAGAAAAAGAGGGATGAAATTGAGAAAAATCATTTAAATGGCGTAGTTATCTATGAAAAAATTTGATGCTATTTTTAAAAAATATAAGATATAACTGATTCCAAGTACATTGAATTAGAGTTAAAAAAACTTAGGATCTATTTAGTTTAAGTATTTAAGTAAAGTATTTAAATAAAAATTTAAATTTTTATGAGAGAAAATACTGTAACAAAATGATTCAAACCATAATTCGAATATCCAATTAAACAGGCCCACAAAGAATAATATCCAACCAAAATATTATCTAAAGGTATTTTAGTATTTTTGGTAAAGAGAAAAGACATAAATTAAAAGAAATAAAAGAAATTACGAAATACAATAATGGTTGTAAAAAAGTGGTATACCACATGACTTTAGTGCAGTATACCCAGGGCCCCAATGCCTGCACGAGCTAATATATATTAAAATATTGTGTCTTTTGAGTTGTTTCAAATAGGTATATTTGTGGGTTATATGTTTTCATACAAACTTCAATACCTATTAGCAACAGACGTGTCTATTGTAATAGTTATGTTTATACATGAAGAGATGCTTTTACAATGAAAAAGCACCTTTATGTGACGATTGCAAGGATTGCATTAATTGTATCGGTTATGAAATAACACTCCTATCTTTAATTAAATCTTTAGAATTTACAAGCTTCATATCTTGTTCTGGAACACAATATTATTGCGAGATATTGTATTCAAGAGTTTATTGTAGCTTGAGGGTAATTTACAATTAAAACTCGTTAGCAAGCTTTGTAGTGGTGGCGAATAAAACCTTTAAGGAAAGTATACCTATACGCCTTAAACTCTACAAAATTTCTAGAAATTCAAAGCTTTCATTTCTTGTTCTCTGCCCAAAATTCTCCAACACATTTTACAAAGCTTTGGCTTGTGATTTTAATTGGTATAAGAAGAGAAACAAAAGTTGTAGCTTTTCATTAAGTGTTTAGAATCATATTTTTAAAAAAGCTTTAAATAGGTCATGATGGTTTTAGAATTTTTTTTAATAAGTAATGTGAATGTTACGATGAATTTATAGTGTCTGAATAATACTCTAGTATAAGTTTTAAAATTTATTTCAAAAGTACTTTTTTGAGAAGTCATATTTTGTGACTTTGACAAGAAACACTTCTGAAAAGTCAAAACACTTGATAAACGATCATTTTCAGAAGAAGCTATAACACCCGTGAATTTTAAAGTGAGATTAATTATATTAAGTTTAGTTATTAAGTGTGCCAATGTGATTTTGTTGTTAATTTTAGCCATTCAAAAATTTGGTTGCATTTGTTATATTTTAAATTTTGATTTTTGCTTTTAACTACCAAATGGCACTTTTGTACCACATATGTCCTATATTGACCCAAACGCCCTTGAGCCCTTTTTTATTTTTCTTTCCCCCTCACTCTCTTTCTCATTTCTCTCTCTTTCACTCTATCTCCTTCTCGTCTCTCTCTCTCTTGACACACTCTCTTTTCTCCCTCTTTCCTATGATTTTTCCCGTTGATTTGAGGCCAAGAAACAAGTTCAAATCATTAAGTTTCTATTCAAAAAGGTCCTAAAGGTTAGCCCTTTTTCTCTAAAGTTTTTGGATTTTAGTTTTGAATCTTTTATGTGTTTGTAATCTGGCTTGTATGAGTTTAAATAACTTTTAATCTAAGTTTATGGAACCTTAAACACCATAAATTCGAGTTTTGTTTGAACGAAAACGAGATTTAAAACTAGTTTTTATATTTTTTCTATTTTCAGATTTAACCTTGGATTCGCTTGAAAACCTGTCGAAAAGTATTTAAATTTGATCTATTTGATTATTTCATCTTGTTTTGATGTTATCAATGCCCTGAGAATTGAGAAAAACAGGTTTAAATGAGTTTTTGAACTCAGATTGATAAAAACTTGAGACTTAGAACTTTCTAGATCACGACAGATCACCAGGCCGAACTTAAATTTCGGTAGGCCGGATTCAAAAGTTCGGCATGCCGGATTAATATCTCTGGCAGGCTAAACTGCAGCAATTTGGCAGGTCAGTTTGGATGCTCAGTAGGCCAAGCTGTGTAGGTTTGGCAAGCCGACTAGGCACCATGAAATTATACTTTTACTCCTTTTTTAATGTTTAATGATTTAGAAATGTTTAAAAAAGATTATGATTTTGTGTCATGATTATTTTGAGTCACAAAGGCATACTAGTAATTAAATTAACATAATGATATCTAATAAACGAAATTTCTGACTTTAAATGCAATTTTTAAGGTTTTGAAATCTGACAGAGCTTACGTTGAATTTTATTTGGAGCTAATAGTATTGAATTTCAAATTGAGGGAGGATATTTTCTATCCCCTTCTTCGGTAGCCCCTTTTATAAATTATTTTGGCCAAATTTTAATTTTAAATAAATTTTTAAGAATGATTCTTGCTTGATGTTGAAGTTGTTCTTATGCACTTAAGGAACTGTATTTCAATATTCCTTTTGATTTTTAAAACCCCGTATAGTGGTATTTTATCGAGTTTCTTATAAGTAAATATTTATTGATTTGGTTAAAGTTTTGAGATTTGTTTTTGTAAATATGATTTATGAATAATGTTTTCAACCGTGATTTTTTTTAAACAATATGTTTTTAACTGATTATCCTACTGAGCCTTCTGCTCATGTTTTCCTGTTTTAAAATCCCCCTTCTAGGTTTGAAGAGGAAAGAGCATAAGTAGAAATGGTATTTTTTCCTGAAACTGTGGTGTGACACGTGTACTGTACGACTTGTCCTGGTGTCAATGTCGGCTATGTTAGTTACATAGCCTAATTTATTTTAAAGATGATGATTTTTAGACGTCTTGTATTATTGTTATTATTTGTAGTTTAATTACCTACCCACCTTCGCGGTAAGCGTCCATGTAATGGTGACAGCCGAGGAGATTTCGGCTGAGTAGTTTAATTTATGTTTATTTACTTTCATTTATTTACTCTATTTAATTAATCTTATTTTAGCCTAGCGTCCCACCCCCTGTTTCAGAATGTTACAAAATGGTAGCATAGCATAGGCTTCAGAACTTTCGGGAACTAAACTTGTGATATTTTTACTGTTTTGTTTTGATTTTTTATATTTTAAGTCAGGATAGATGTCGTTACAATTATGTTTGAGTACACTGTGTTATTAATGATTTCTAACCTTAGATATTTAAAAATTTTGAGAACGAAATTTCTTTTAAGGAGGGTGGAATGTAACACCCATAAATTTTAAAGTGAGATTAATTATGTTAAGTTTAATTATTAAGTATGCCAATGTGATTTTCTTGTTAATTTTAGTTATTTAAAAATTTTGTTGCATTTTTTATATTTAAAAATTTGATTTTTGGTTTTAAATACTAAATGGGAATTTTGCACCACATATTTCTCATATTTACCAAAACGCCCTTAAGCCCTTTTTTATTTTTCTTTCCCCCTCACTCGCTTTCTCATTTATCTCTCTTTTACTCTATCTCTCTCTCATCTCTCTCTTTCTCGACACACTCTCTTCTCTCCCTCTTACCTCTGATTTTTCCTATTGATTTGAGGCCAAGAAACAAGTTCAAATTGTCAAGTTTCTCTTCAAAAACGTCCACTTAAAGGTTAGCCCTTTTTCTCTAAAATTTTTAGATTTTCGTTTTGAATCTTTTTTGTGTTTTGTAATCTGAGCTTGTATGAGTTTAAATAACTTTTAATCTAATTTTATGGAACCTTAAACACCACAAATTAGAGTTTTGTTTGAACAGAAACGAGATTTAAAACTAGTTTTTATATTTTTTCTATTTTTCCTATTTTCATATTTAACCTTGGATTCGCTTGAAAACCTGTTGAAAAGTGTTTAAATTTGTTCTATTTTGTTATTTCACCATGTATTTTGATGTTATTTATGCCCTCAAAATTGAGAAAACAAGTTTAAATGAGTTTTTGAACTTGGATTGATGAAAACCCGAGACTTGGAACTTCCCAGATCGCAACAGATTGACAAGTAGAACTCGAAGTTCGGTTGGCTGGATTCAAAAGTTCGGCAAGCCGAATTGATATCTCCTGTAGGCCGAACTATAGTAGTTTGACAGATCGGTCTAGATGTTCGGCAAGCCGAACTGTGCGGGTTTGGCAGGCCAGACCAGGGTGTTGGCAGGCCGATTGGGCACCATGAAATTATACTTTCACTCCTAATTTTTAATGTTTAATGATTTAGAAATGTTTTAAAAAAGGATTATTATTTTGTGTCATGATATTTGAGTCAAAAAGGCACACTAGTAACTAACTTAACATAATAATATTTGATAAACAAATTTTTTTACTTTAAATGTAATTTTTAAGGCTTTAAAAGCTGACGGAGCTTACGTTAAATTTTCTTTGGATCTACTGGTATTGAATTTCAAATTGAGGTAGGATATTTTCTATCCCCTTCTTCGGTAGCCCCTTTTATAAATAATTTTTGCTAAAGTTTAATTTTAAATGAATTTTTAAGAATGATTCTCGCTTGATGTTGAAGTTGTTTTTATGCATTTAAGGAAATGTATTTCAATATTCTTTTCGATTTCCAAAACCTATACGGTGGTGTTTTATCAAGTTTCTTACAAATAAGTATTTATTGATTTGGTTAAGGTTTTGAGATTTGTTTTAGTAAGTATGATTTATGAATAACGTTTTCAGCCTTAACTATTATTTTTATATAATATGTTTTTAACTGATTATCTTACTGAGTCTTTCACTCACATTTTTCTGTTTTAAAATCCCTCTTCCTGGTTTGAAAAGAAAGGAGCATGAGTAGAAATGGTATTTTTCCCTAAAACTATGGTATGATACATGTATTGTACGACTTGTCCCAGTGTTGATGTCGGCTATGTTAGTTGCATAGCTTAATTTATTTTAAAGATGATGATTTTCAGGCGTCTTGTATTACTGTTATTATTTGTAGTTTAATTATCTACCCACCTTCGTGGTAAGCATACACGTGATGGTAACAGCCAATGAGATTTTAGCTGACCAGTTTAATTTACGTTATTTACTCTGTTTAATTAATTTTATTTTAGCCTAACGTCTCACCTCTTGTTTTGGGATGTTATAAAAGCTTTTAGACTTAAGAAGCAAAAACAACTTCCAACTCCAGTCAAACATACCCTTAATAAATTTGCATGTTATGGACTTCATGTGTCCTACAGAAGTCACACCAATTATTCATTCTACTAGTTTTCTCAGTGGAATAAGTACTTTTGGGTCCCTAATACACGTTGCTGAGTGAGGAAATGGAAACTGAAATGACGGGCAGGTAAGGCTATAGAAGACTAGCTAGCTACATTATTTCATGGTTAAATCTGGACCAAAGTTATTCTTCCTTTCTTGGTTTTTGTTTTCTAGCTTTCTGGAATTTTAGAGCCCTACGTTTATGCTGTAGAGCATTCTTGTGAGTAGTCATGGTATGGTACTGCTTGTCTCAGTTATCAATTGGGGGAATTGGCCGTGGATCCAATTCTTGAGAAAGGAAAGCAAAAAGTGTTGGGAAAAATCACTTTTTGACATTAAAATGGAAAACTGATCAACTGTACCAAACATTCAGCAGAACGCATTAACATAGTGAGCTTGTCGCTTAGTCATGTTGAAGTTAATGAGATTGATTAGGTAGGAATCGAGGGTGTGTTTATTGAACATCAAAGTGTGTGTTTAAACATGTGTTAACTAGATCTAGCTCAAAAATTGTGGACCGGGGCCAGCCCATATAAAGATTTGGGTTCGACTGGGCTAACCCAGACATCCACAGGGGCAAAGTTTTCAAGTCCGTAGACCGGCCGATCTACGTATTATTGTTTGAAAATTTTTAAAATATTTTTGTATAATACAAGAGCAATCCTATTTAACCTTATGGGGTTATAACCTTGCTACTCATAAGATAGTAGGACTCAATCTAAAAAGTATATTACATATTAGGCTTGGATCTATAATTTTATAAACAACGAAGGTATAAATCTATATAGATGAAAAGGATTTTTCTTAATATAAAGGTTGGCTCAACTGTATGTAGCCTGTCGATCTAGGTAAGGCTGTGCAATGGTAACTGCAAATCATAGAACTTGACCAATCTAGTAGTTTTTAGACTGTTAGTTTGGTTTCGTGTTATAATCAGTTTTCAATGATTTGGGACTAGACCAAACCATTTAAAAAAGGTCCCATCTAGTTTGTAAAATTTTGAAAAATGAACCAAACTGGACAGGCTTTTTAGATTTATACATATATACTTTTTTATTTTTATAACGTATTTATATGTATACATTTACTATAAATTATTAAAAATGCATCTTACTTTTTCATGTTTTCAATTTTTAAATTTTAAATTGTTTAAAAGGACGTCGAAATAATTATAACAAAAACACGTCAAAAAAAAGGCTAAGAAAATTAAAATGTTAATCAAATGGTTGGAACTATGGTTTAAACAGGACAACACCATTCTATAATACTCTAGTCCGGTCCGGTCTCTTTACAAAAAAGATTCAAACAACTTACACTAATTATTTAATAGAATAAAATAAATAATAGTGTGGTACAATTATTTTAAGTGTGACATTAACCAACATATTTTAAAAAATGGTGGCATAACATGTAATTTTCTCCATAAGAAATAAAAAAAGCAATTGTCAATTTTAATACTTTTAATATTGATTCCCAAATCAAACAATAAATGTTATATTCACTTATATATACTTTTATTAAATTCACATGTTATAAACTAATTACTATACGTGAAAAGACATTTTAATAGTTGTACTGATAAGATTTTTATTTTTAAGTTTAGATTGGAATAGAAAAGGCGTTAAATTATCAATCCAAGTCACTTTCTAATTGATAATTAGACAAAAAATAAAATCAATAGTTCTTCTTTCACTTTCTTTTCAAATTTATTGTTACCTTTTTATTATCCTTTGTTTTAAAATGATATTGCCTTTTCATTACAATTCATCATGATTTGGAAAACGGCCCCCCCAAACCGAATAGCAAGGCCAAAAAGCTCACAATCCCACTTGTAACTAAATAACATTAATATAAGTATAAAAAAGCGTAGAACTGTTAAATGATGCGACCAATATTTAAGCATATGGATATAGTGTCAGAGCCATCTGAGCGCGGCTCTTTAACTTTTCAAAGTTTAGTTTTCTCTCTCTTCTCCTTCCTCTTCTTCTTTTTTTTTTTTTTTGTTTTTTTATTTATGTCCGTATTTTATAAGGAAAACTATAATTATATGGTGTTGCGTCTCTGTTCAAAAAGAAAAATTATAACTAAGTGTTCTTTCAATAATTGAGATATATAATGTTGTTTCCATTCAATAAAAACTATCTCTAATTTTTTTTAAATACCTTTAGATTAAAAAAAAAAAAGTTTCTACCTCCGCTGCATGGATGCTCATATTTTATTTATAGTCGAACAAGATGCATGCATGGTAGGAAGAGAACTCATGCCTCGACAAATTAAACCTTGAACAAATTAAATGACAATATTTTAAGCTAGCTTGATCAGGAGCCGTTTCGTTCTAAATTTCATTCTCAAATGCTGTTTCTAGTTATTTTATAAATGATGTATGTCGAAGTAGGTATAAATTTCATTTACGTACTGACTATAAATTAGACTTCAACAACGATTAATTTAGCGTACCAATTAATCCCTTTTTCCTCTTATCTCTATCTTAAACTCTGGCAATCCTTTCTACGTTAGGATACCTGTTCTTTTTATTTTCCTCTAACACACACACACACACACACACATACACATACATAAGGATGTGGTTTTAATGATTACGTTTTTAGTAGTTACTGTTATTATTAACCGTATAATATAAATCACACGGTTATAATAAAATAGGTAATTGACCAAAAAAAATTGAATGAGAATTGATGATATTGAATTCTTATCACGCCACAATATTAATTTTTGTTAAAATAACTCTTATTAGAAATGTAACAAGTGGAAATGTACTCATTAAAAACAAGTTCATATAGATATGTATGTATACATATATATGTAATCACTTAGATTTCCCTAAGATGTCAATCGTGTTGCGTTGTGCTAGCCCGGCCCATAATTGGTTGGGTCCAAGCGTGTTGCGTGTGATGCCTGGCCTAGCCCATTGAAACTTCATGTCATACTCGTGCCAGCCCAAGATTAAAAAATATAGGCCCAGCTCGGCCCAATGGCCCAAGCAAATCTTGTGCTCGTGCCATGCCATGCTTATGCTCATGCTTTTATCGTGCCTATCACAATAGACCATTGAATCGGCCTACTAAGCCATTTGGCCATTTTAAATTATTTTTGCGTTGTAAAAAATTTATTTTTCACACTTTTCAAGCAAAAATATTATACACATAAATAATAAATTTATTAAAAATAAATAAAAATAAACTTCATATTTTATTATGTTATATTTTGTTGACCATATTGAGATTGTAAAATTAAAAAAGCATTAAGGTGAAATCAATTAATTATATTTATGGAGATTGTAATTTTTTTTCAATAAAGAAATATGTAAAATTACTATTATAACAACATAATAAAAAATAAAAAAAGAAATTATATTTATAGTGCCAGGCCAGCATGCTCAATGGGTCATGTTTGTGGCGCCGTGCTAGTGTCGTGCTTATGCTTTTTGTTGTGTTGTATCATACCCAGCCCACATGTTTAAAACGATAAGCTTAGCATGGCCCACCATCTCATGCCATGCTTAGCTTGGCCCAATATAACCTTGTGCCGTGTCGTGATGTGCCTAAATTTTTTTGTGCTTTGCCCTTGTGCTTGTTAGGAGGCCCAATCCAATTGACATCTCTAGATCATCCTTTTATAGATATAATAAGTTGATCATCCATTCAAATATTAAGTATTTGGTTGTAGTAACCCATTTAGTTTTTTTTTTTTTTTTTTGTATGTTTTTGTATAGTTTCTACTCTCATGTTTTGTTGTTTTTCAAGGCTAGATCAAGAAAATTTTAGGCAGACAAAAATCAAAATTGGCAATAGGTCTATTTTTGTATCATTCATCACTACAAAAAAAAAAAAAAAAAATAGTCACAACATTCTTTGAGAAACTTTTAGTCACCACCTTGTGACAAAATGCATTTTTGGTACTAAAATATTTTTTAGCCAAGAGGTCATTACTCACCCAAAAAAATCTCAAAAAAGTTTTCGTGAGTGAAAATTATGTAGTAAAAGGTACATTTAGCCATATAAAATATGAGAGAATCAGGAAAATGTCAGATTTTTGAAACTTTTTAACCTAAATATAAGGATAGTAAATAGTAGATTCATGGTATAAATAACTTATTTATTATGTAACAAAGAAATATTTATATTGTAAACAAAGAGTTAAATATATTATTTGCACCATAAATCTATTTATTTCGTAAATAAGAATTATTTACACTGTAAACAAATGAGTAAATAAATTAGTTACACTATAAATATTACAATTATTACAAATATTTTCAAAACTTATTATTTACTGCAATTAGTTTTGAAAAAGTGACATTTTCCTACAATTTTTGTCAAAATATTATGACTAAATGTGTTATAAAAGGATGTTATGACTAAAATTTCATTTTTTTTAATAGTGAAGAAGAACCTATCTTAAGTGTATTTTAATAGAGTTAAAGATTTATTTTTAACGGAGCTCGACTTTATCTTTATCCTTGAATTACATGCATGACAATTGACAAGTTAGTACGATTAAGTTCCCACTTTAGGGTGTTTGGCTCTCAGTTAAAACCAATTGGTGCTAACCAACAAGCAGTATAAAACTCTCAGCAGTTATAATGAAAGGCAAATATTTGCTACAGTATAAAGCTCTAACATGCTACAGTATTTTAATTAAAATTGGTTCTAACCAAACTTCCCAAACACCTTAGTTGTTTTGAATTTGATGAAATTGCCTTAAATTCTAAAAAGAAAAAAAAGCTACCAATTTATGTACTTTTTTATACCTTGTATTTTAGGTTTATTCAAACAATATACCTTTAGTTTTTATCTCATCAAATTTATACCTTTGGATTAGATTTAATATACAAATTTATATCTTTGCCCAATCAATCTTCAATTTTGACATAAGAAATTGCCCAAAATACCATCAAATTAAAAAGAAGATAAGTTTAAAAACTTAAAAAAACTTATACTAAGATTTTTGTCTTTTCAAAATGTATAAAATACTTTCAAAAATATGTGTTTTGTGTGTTTTTATTTTTGTTTTTTCCATTTTTTTGAAAGCTTTAATTTTTTTTTTATCTTTTACTTAAAAATAATTTGCTCATTTTAAAGGTCAAAATTATCTACTGACTAAGGTAAAGGATAGATTTGTGTATTAAATCTAATATGAGGATATACATGTGATGAGATCGAAAACTAAAGGCATAGTATTTGAATTAATTTAAAACAAATGGTATAGAAAGATGTATATCTCTTATTGATTCTTTAATTTATTTGATCCTAATAATTTTCTACCGGGAGAACACTAGTGATATTTCCTTAAAAAAAAAAACTAGTGTTTGTTTTTGCCATGAAATTTTCAAATGATTCGTGGGTTAAAAAAAACCCCAAAAAATATACTATTTGTGGTGTCATGTGTTATTACTTAATTGGGTGTAGACATTATAGGCCAATGTAGTCACGTCAACACTTGTTATAAAAACAATCGTCTCATCATGTGATTAGGATCAGCAATTTCAAATAAAGATCATTAATAAAAGGGCCATACATATAACATTCACGCTTAGCTCTACATAAATTGTGATCTCTTGATTACTTTTCTAGGTAAAGTTGTACGAAAACCGTTGAAAGCCAGTAATTCATGCTTTTTGGCGCTTAATGTGTTTCTGACCATTCCTAGCTTAAATAGTACGTCCGAGAATCATGTTGAGAAGTAGTTCAGAAGCAAAGTGCGCAAAAACGGGGGTCCATACGTGTGTTTCTTCCACAATATTGTACTCCACACTTACTTCACTTTTTTCTTTCTTATAAATATATATATATATATATACACACACACATACATACATATAGGGGGTTACCATGTATTCAAATATGATATGGCTACCTCTGTCCAGGTGCCAAAAGTAAAGAACTTCTTTGTCATCTTTTTATCTTGATGATATAGGTTTGGTCATGAAAAAGGCTACTAAGAGAGGAGGCTGTCATATTTAATGTGAAATTGCAGTCTTTATTATTAGATTATCAGAAGTTCCATGTAAGAATCTACTATATGCGCATAAAGTTAATTACGTGAGTACTTTTTTAAATAGAAAAAAAATTAAGAGAAATGATAAAACTACCTTTCAACATAGTTTATGACATTATTTTATAGATTAAAAAAAAGTCTTAAAACAAAATATCACATGTAAAAAAAAAAAAAGATCCTTGTGTTATATTAAAACGTTAAAATATTTAATAAAGATTTTTTTTTAGAAAAAAGTCTAGTCTAATTAAGAGTTTTTTGTCTTTTTCACTTTTTTTTTTTTGGTCTATAAAATCTGCAAGGGTTGAAATTGAAATAAACTTTTTAAATTTAAAGATGCCCTAATAATTTCTATAAAAATCAAAAAATAAATTAAAAAATAATTAAAATTAGAAGATATGGTTTTGTAGTTATCTCTACATCCGTATGTATAGTATATGCGGGTGCATTCAAGTCAAACATTTTTTGGCGTGTTCATTGTATCTCCCCAAATTAGTTATATTTTCTAACCAGCTGATCATATTCTCTCTATGCGCTTCGTGACTCAATAAGAAAACTTGTCTCCATTGACAGAGACGTATGAATAAACAGAAACTTGGAAGAAAAAAGATTCTTAATTTTGGCTCACATGTTTTGTACTATATCGGCGAGTTGAAAAATTGATACCATACAATGTTTCTAAGTTGAATCCGTAGTCCAAGGAAAGAAAACGAAAGAAAAGGAAAAATACTATACATATAGGATTTTGAGGGTCAAACATAAATATAAATCCTATAGTCACGTGTTTATAATAAAGTCTTCTATTCATGGATTTAACACAAAGTTTTCCTTTCCGGGTCATATATATTTTAGATGGGGAATTTTTTTTATTAAAATATTAAAATGGAGATTTTTCCACCTTAAGTGTGCATATACACACATGTTATATGTGTGTATATATATTAAATTAACTGCAAAAATTCCCCTTAGACCATGATCCCCATGCATGTAACACTTTACCATAACATCCATTCTTTCTTGAAAATAAAATGTTTTAAAAAATCGCTCTATTAAGATTTTTAACGAAAATTACATGTATCACACAAATAAAGATGGTTGTTCAAAAATTTAGTATGGAAATGCTTTGCTTTCCTTTCTTTATTTTACATTTAGTAGTTAGTATGATAAGAAAGAATCACTTTTTTTTAGGGGGGGAAAAAAGAACAAGTCTTCTCTTTCATCTTCCTCTCCGCAACACCTGCTTCGCAGCACCAGTAACAAACCTTCTTCGGCAAGAAACCCCTCGTCGTGCTCTTTATAAGTCTTTAATTATTATTTTAATTTCTATAATAATTAAAAGGGTTAATTACATAACTACATCTCTTAATTTTTATTTCAGAATCTACAAAAATATGTTTTGAATTTGAAAATCTTGTTTCGACTTTATTTCTCACAGACTTTTTTGACTGAAAAAACACAGAAAAAAGATACAAATACCTTAATTAAAATTTCTTCTTGAGAATTTCTTTTTATCAATTTAAAATAAGTTATAAAATATAAGATCTTTCTTTTTGAAATTTGATGTTTTGTTATAGGATTTTTTTTAAGTTTTTAATATCTAAAATATTTTTCATAATTATTTAAGGGTAGTACTTACGTTGTTTTACCCAATTTTCTATTCATAGGGATGAATTGAAATAAATTTTTAAATTCAAACGATATCTTTGCTACTTCAACAAATAGAGAGAAAACTTGAAAAATAGTTAAAATTAGGTGGCACAGTTATGTAATTAACCCATAACTAAAATTTTGAAAAAGCATTAAGGTTGTAAAAACCAATGCATCAATTGTAGCACAATGAGTTCTAATTCACTAGTTATTTCAAATGCTCACTAAAATCTTAAAAAACAAAACAAAGGTTATTTGTCTTCCTGGGAAAATCTTACATCACCATTCAATATTTCTTAACCGCCATTGGCCAAACCACCTAGACACTAAGTCTTAAGGTGAGTAGGATTGTTTAGCCATGCTTCATAATTGGAAAAACGAGTGAAATTACTCAAATACCAGTAAATTAAGTATTATCAACTGATGGTGTTTTAGTTTCTGTTAATACTATTGACGGAAGTACTTTTTTTCCTATAATGTTTTATATTTGCAGGGAACAAATAATGTTATGTTTTAAACATGGAGAAGTAAAACACTACATGACTTGTAGTTCATGGAAATCGATATACTACATGACTTGTAGTTCATGGAAATAGATTTTTTTTTTTTTATTGTAACAATTATTTTGTGAAAATTAAAACAAATGCATGTTAGGTATTTTTGAAGAAATTTGATTGTTCACATATTTTTTACCAGAGGATTTTTTTTTTTTAAGAATTTACCATATGACATCTAGTGTTTTAAATTTTTTGAATACTTTCAGTTTTTGAACTCATCAAATATATACCGTCATATTAGAATAATATATAAATTTATACCTTATCTTATTTAATAATTGATTTTACCCTTTAACATGACTAAATTATCTTTAAAAATATGATTTTGACAATGCAAATATTTTATTAGTTGATTCGAGATTTCATATAGGTGCCCTATATGCCATGATAGCGAAGTGCACTTTCAGAGCCAATGTATGCAGTTATCTTGGAAATTAACCTTGTCAGTGTTCCTGATCAATCAATCTCAATAAAAAGAATTGGGAACTACTTATGATGTAAATAGCATCCCACATGCTACAAAAGAAAAAAAAAAAAAAAAAGAGAGAGAGAGAGAATGATTGAATGGCACCTTACGTATCCTATATATACGAGGATTAAGATACGGAACATGGAAAGTGTCATTGTTTATTCAGCTTCAATCTCAATAAAGAGGTTTAAAAAGAAACGGTAAAGAAGAATTAAAGCTTAATTCAAATTTAAGCGGAAAAAATTTAAAATCAAACGAAATTGGTTCTGAACTTATCCGAATTTGTATTTATTACTTTGATATTTTTGTCAATGAAATGTCAATATCGAATTATTTTGACACGGCTAAATCACGTGTCTGCTCAGTGACGAGGAATATAATAACTTTATACAAAATACAGTTTAAAATTTGAAAAATTCAAAAAAAAAAAGTAACAAATGCTTTCTTGCTTTAATCATAAGTATTGTCTCAATTTTTGCTTACCCCCGCATTGTTATCTTCATCCTACATTATCTTTGACTAATAAGTCGTGTGAAAAGTACGTGTTTGCAACCGTTAAAAAGTATTAATGTTTTATCCATGGAAGTACCAATGCTACAACTTTTGATAAGCTTAGGGGTCAATTTTATACCATTTTAAATTATAGAGGCTAAAATAAGACAATCTCTATTTTTAGTGGGTTAAATTTGAAAAGAGTTGCACTAGTATTTCTAATTAGTCCTATTAGCTCCCTTGTTCTCTTAGCCGATAACTAAAGTTCAATTCTGTTATAATAGCATTGGGCACACTATATTGCCGAAGGGCCTCTTTGAGATAGCTTGTACTTTTACTTTTAAACAATAAAAAAAGACAAGCATAAGTAGGGTTTTTAAATTGGTGTTTGGATAGTGTACAAAAAAGTGCTTTTTAATTTCAAAAGAGATTTTGAATATGTTAAGTTAAATAATTCAAAAGCACCTATTGATATAAATAGTGCAATTTAAGGATATGAATGAAATTTTTGAATTGTTATTTTTTAAATATAAGATCAAAAGTGTTAATAAAAAAGCTTTTTATATGTGTTTTTTTTTTTTCCATAAGCACTCTGGGTTGGCTTTTTCAATAAGTGCTAATAAGAGCCATAAACACTTTTCTATGGGTAATCCAAACGGGCTCATAAACAGCTTTTTGATAGAATAAGCCATAAGCAGCTTAAAATAAGTCATTTCAAACATGCTCTACTACCAACCATCATGTTCAATAAGCATATTTTACTTACTCAAAAGTATTAGCCAATTTTTTTGAAACAATATTTTTTGTTAGACTGTTCTATTAATTAATTTTTTATGGAATGTGATCTTGGATCTATTTGAAAAGAATCGGCCTTTTTTTTACAATTTAATGATGATTGGCTTCATTTTCAATTTTTAATTAAGTATCCATAATGACCTCCCGGGTATATACGAGACTATTGATTCCTTACAAGCTTTACTAAAGGAATAAAAAAAAGTATATAGAAAGCTCTCTGGCTCAATCAAGTTTTAGGTTTCACTGACCTTGAGCACTTCCTGCTATCTATTTTAAAATCCCGCCAAGGAAAATACTTAAAAAATCTTATATTCCATGTGGTTTCAACTTCCAACCAATAATTTAACTTGTGGCATATTATTAATATTAAGCACTAATTTTAAGTAACAATATAAGGATAGAGAGACAAGTAGACAGCTTTTGCTGTGGGGCAACTACCTCTCCCACCAATAAAATCTAACGTGTGGACAAAGAAAGAAAGTAAGAAATAAAGCAAGAGAAGATCATTAATTATAATGCAAGATACGTAGCTTAATTAATTTGAATTGTTAAAACATCAATCAGAATTAAAATGACCTCTTCAGTATAATTAAGCCGACGCATGGACAACACTAAACTACTTCCATTGATGATGGTGAAAGTATACATTGTGTATAATTAAATCAAGTCTATTTTCGGATCATGTATATATATATACACACACACACACATAGTATATTAATGAAGTCTCCTCACTATGAATGATGTACAATAGTTGGAAAGATGTAATAAAAAGGAATTTGACTGTGATTGTCTATCTTTTAATTCTTCCAAGTCAATTAAGTTGTATCCAATTGGCGGGGATGTAGTGACCAGGGAAAAATGACTTCCACATTGAGAACATGAAGATACCATGGTCCCGGCTCTACTTTTGGAATGGCATTGGGAGCTATATATATATATATATGTGTGTGTGTGTGTGTGTATGTATGTATGTATGTGTGTGTGCAAAATTAGATCGTTTGGTGTTGTCATATTTGAAGGCGTGCATTATATAACTATAACAAAATTTTAATTGGATAATGGTGACTAAGAAAAAGTACTACTCTCGATTTATTTTGTAGAAATAGATATATATATATATATATGTATGTATGTATGTATATGTTATACAAGGAATATTAAACCAATTTGAGTGGAGTATGACTAGAGATAGAGAAAGACGAGAGAGAGGGAGGAAAAGTGGGAGTCTATATCATTTTTTGATGGCATGGATGAAGCTAAAGAATGGGACCCAATTTCACCTCTCTAAATATTGCTTGAGGCAAAGTTGCGCGAATGAGTACGTTTGATTTTTCATTGTTTTGTCTCACCAACCACCAAAGAGTTTTGTGTTTGTTTGCACTCTTATATGTCAAAGAAAAAAAAAAATCTAAAGAAGAAGCTTTTCCAAGTGCACAAGTTTTCAAAAAATGTGATTATTCTTGCACACCCTTCTTTTTCTTTCTCCCCAAAATAAAACCCGAATCATCAAAGAATTCAATGCCAAAAAGAAGAAAACAAAAACGATTAAAAAAAAAAGAATTATAATTTTACCATTTAATCAAATTAACACGCTATCGTCTATTATTCCCCAATATTTATATTCTCCTCTTGTGTTCCCATGTAATTTCTTACTTCATCTCCCACCTGAACATAAGGTCAATGGTGTATGAGCAGACCCACTAACCAGAAATTCCAACAACCAAACCTTCCTTTTTGGGATGGCCATGGATTATTATTATTATTATAATTGGAAGCCTAAAACACCGACCTAGTGTTTTTATTAGCACTTCTTTTTTTGTTTTTTTTTTTGGTTTTTATACAAGTCCTAACAATTTGCACTAAAAAAAGGTACCATTTGGGGTTTGCCATCTGCATATTTACTTGACCATTTTTAGGCTATTTCTTGAGTGTGATACTATAGTGTGGGGAAACCCCATAAAATTAATGCATTAGGTTCTTGCTTAATTGGCATGCATTAATATTCTGCTTTTCGTGCCTACACGTAAGCCCTTGTCTAACCCACAAGCCTCTCCATGATTTAAAGAACCCACATATCTTGTTTGAATTGAAGCTATTGGTTTATCAATTTTCTAAGCAAACTTTTCCATCTTTCTCTCTCTCTTCTCCTCTCTCTCTCTAAGCTACTTTGTTTTTGGACAGCAACCAACCTAGTAGACCTTACTGCTCTCTTAATTATAGGGGACAAGGAAAGACTATGGTGTTTGACTCCCTGTGATTTTTCTGTCAGTTCATCCAATCGAAAACTGTTTTGGTTTCAATTTGTGGGGGGAGTTTGGTCTGCATGTGATTGGTCCCACATTAATTCCATCAACTCTCCTAGTCAAGATTGTAAGGTGAAAAGAAGGCACCAACAAACTTACTTGTATCATCAAGGGGCCGGAGGTGTTAGTTGGAATTCTTGAAGATTTTAAACTCTCTTATGATATTTCACCTTCCAACATATATATTTTATGTATATATAGAATATTCCCAATGACAATCCTTGCCATTGTAAAGCAAAACAATAGAAAATTTTTCAAGATTGCTTTAAGAAAGAATGAACCATTTTATGTGAAAGTAGCTGAACTATATATGTTATCTATCATAAGTATATTGTTTCCTCTTAAAACATATTACAGGGTTTTTTTTTAATATATATATATTAAAATCAACTAAGACATCCTAACCAGGTTGATACTCAAAAGATACTCTCCACTACTAAGTCTGGAACTCAAAGTTATATATACATAAGATATTATAAAAAAAGTTATATATACATATATATATATAATATTATTGACTAAGATATTATTAATTCCCTAATTATAAGTGTCGGTTAATTTGAACCGTATACAAAATTGTCCTTTTCCTAAGGTTGAACGACATCTACGTATGTTGCACCAAACAACTGAAACTGACAACTCATGCTTTCGTGTTTGAGATTAAAAGAAGAGTGAGTGCAAAAGAAATAAACAAAAAGGAGAAATTATATACAACACCAAATGGGAAAAAAAAATATTATTGGAAAGCATTTTTATTAACAGCCTCTTAGAAAAAAATATATATTTTACATTCAGAAGTATGAATTGTCGTATTTGGTGACAAGTAGACAAGTTGATTAGTACTAGTCCTATGCGCCTTGCACCAGGTGAAACTGCAAAAACAAATAATTGTGTCCGTACTGATCAAGAAATTGCGTTCAAAGCGTCTATATGAGAACCGCTCACTAGCTAAAATTAGAGTCCGTTTATTTCGATACTTGAATCACGGTTTAAATTATTTTATTACAGTATTTTCTCTCATAAAAATTTAAATCTTCATTCAAATACTCGAACTAAACGGGCCCTTAAAAAGCGTCAAACTCTCAAGCAATGTAAAAATATATCAAAACGTAAAGTTCTCACGTATTATAGCGTGTGATTTAAGCACTAGAGTTTAAATTGTTAACACCTATTATATGTAAATATATAAATACATCCCGTGTATATCTGCATATACACAATGCTTAACAATTTTGTTTTCTTTGATAATTACAGAATTAAAGACGATAAAACTTTATTAGTGTTTTTTTTTTTGGTCCATGACTTCAAGGTGACCAATAGAAAAATAGGATTTAATACTTTTACGAATTATCTTGTTTTAACAAAACGTAACGAAGTACTTTTTTTATTTTCTTTGAACCTTGCAATGGAAGTACTTTAACAAAAACCTTCAAAAGCTCCCAAGCCGTACGTTGAACACTAATATTGTCCAAAACACAATAAGTAATTAGTTCGCTCATAAAACCTCTCTCTTTCTTGCCATTGATTAGTTAATAAATGTAAGATCTGCATAACTCCTCTGTATCCCATGCAATGTTTATTTCCTTTCAAGGACATGATAAAAGTGGATTCATGTTTACATTAATCCACTATGCATATATAATACATATACATATACATATATATATATATAACTATGAAAAAATTCACAAAGATAATCATGAAATGTTTACATGTATGTAGCAATATTCCTTTATCTTTTTGATTACTTTCAAGTCCTTTCATTGGCTATAAAAAGGTGAAGCAATATGGCTTTGCAGATTCTTTTGATTTTAAAGAGAACTGTCAAGAGAAAAAATTGAGCAAGAATTAATGTATTCTTAGATGATAGTGATTTGTCGGGCTCGATATGTGCATATAATAATCCTGATTCCTCAAGCCATCATTTGGATTGTGGAAAGAGGAGCGACAAAAAAACCAATGAAAATTATTGTAAAAAAAATTAGATTGGTCATTTCCACATTTCTGAATAATACTTGAACTAGAAAAATTGTGTCGCACTAGAGATACAATGGAATCACGCACTAAAATTCTCATGATTATTCTAGAAAGGGGCATGTTTTAAATTTGGTATAATCGTTCATTTTTTTTACTTCATTAAAGTTCTTGTATTCAAATAAAGGACCAAGAATAATATAAAGCTCTCGTATATTATAATATAAAACAAAACATAATTACAATATAAAATTTATATATATTACAGTGTTTGAACAAACACTTTTTGGTTTAAACTAACATTCTAAACGCTCTAAAAAGAAAAATTAGTTATCCGTACCTTAAACTACATACATTTATTGGTTATGTTACTTTGCCAAACTTTCATGCATTTTTTCCCCCGTATTTATAAACATTTGCACTAAAGTTTAGCCTGTAAAAAGTGAAAACAATAGTGAAAAACAAAATGTTGCTGTGATGTGCAACCGATATTTTGCGCCAAGTGAAATTACTTTGAAAAAATTAATAAATTAATTTGGAAATGTACAAAGATCCGACTGGCACTTTAATAAACATGAGCAATTCCCAGCCGAATTTAACCGAGCCAAAGTTCATCGACCAGCCAGCCTAATAAAGCAGTATTAAAAGCTAACCATTTCTCGAAGCCAAGCCACAAAGCTTAGCCGATATTCGAGCCTAGCTCTTTAACATCAGCCACATGCAAGTGTAACTCTTCTTTTTCTTTTCTTTTGTTTTTTGCTGGGAAAGTGGGAAACCTCAAAATTAAGCCAACATATATTAACTTAACCTTGCTTTGAGCCCAAGCCAACCCCATGCCCGCAATTGTTGCAATTTTCCATTAAACCAAATTTTCTAAAGCCGAGCCGAGCCGAGCCGATTTCAAGGTGCAGCCGGCGCCAGACTAAGATGCAAGTCCAAGCCCAATGCGTCATCCAAATTGGGCCCACCATCCCCCTTTGAGAACCTACTCAATGACGGCCCATCAACCATCCTTGAATGGACCCGACCCTGTTGCACCTGAGAGCCCATCGTCAATGCCGAATGATGATTATGATAATGATTATTGTAATTATTATCATGATCCCCTACGCCGCCACCGTACGAGAAGCTCCCTGCACCCGCACCTCCCGACCGTCCTCCGCTGCTAACGTTAGCCGCGGCCGCCGATGGCGGGAACAAACATCCGTGAGACACGTGGAAAGGCGGCGCCGCTCTCGGGACGTAGACCCAGGAGGGCGACGCCGGAGCCCCCGCTGGAACCACGACGGATCCCGCCGGAGCTAGGAGATGGGGCGGCGGCGCGAAGGCAGAGATTATCGGGTTTCGGGCGTACGAAACGGCGGCGTTTCGGGAGGCCTGGAGCTGGGCCCGCTTGAGCTGCTGCCTCTCCTTCTTGTGGGCGTTCTGGTGGCCGCCGAGGGCTTGGGAGTTGGCAAATTCCCGGCAGCAGTACTGGCACTCGTACTTCCGGTCGCCGGAGCCGGCAAAACCGCCGGATTCCGGCGAACCCGACGGCGTAGTTTTGGCGGAGTCGACGACGGTGGGTTGGTCGTCGTCTTCTTGGACGCTGAAGCCGAAGAGTTTTAAGCGTGTGGTACTAGGATTATTACTAGTGCTTGTGTTAATGTTAATGTTGCAAGATTTGGTCGTTTGGTAATTATCTAGCTCTTCCATGTTAGAGAGAGAAAGCGGAAAGAAAGAAAAAGGGGGAGAGAGAGAGAGAGAGAGAGAGGTAAAATGGGGGGTGTGATGTTTTGTGTTGTGTTGTTAATGTAAGGAAGTTGTTGCATGTGTTGGGGGGTATTTATACAGGTTTAGTTAAATAAAAGGTCTTTCTTTACTCTTTCGTCTTTTCATAGGTATATATTGTATGTAGTGTTTTAGAGAGAGAAAAATACAGAGAGAGGAGAGAGAGAGATGGTTGCGGACATCCCAAGGAGAAAGAAAGCGAGTGTTGTAGAAATATGGGAACAAGACCGAGAACACACTCGGGTGGGGGCCATGGGGGAGGATTTTGCACTTGTCTCGTCGACTTAATGCCCACTCTCTAATTCATACATGAAATGATGATATTTTAATGAGTTCGTTTCTTGACTAATACATGCTTGTGAAATTACAAAAGTGCTCTTTTCGTTCTAAAGAGAAATATTGGTGAGAAAAAAATAATGGGGTTTGTTTGATATGATTACAGTTTTGGTAATATTGGAATTGTTTATGTATATTATGTCTTTTGCCTCGAATGTTGTTTAAGAAAGTAGGGAATAGAGAGAATGTGATGCATGTGATGGGAGCATGGTACGGTGTTCCTTCAAGTATAATTAAATTTGCATGATTGAGTTCGTCCAGTGTTCGAATCGGTGCTTCTCTTTTTATTAATTTGTGTGCATGGCTCTTCTATATATAAATATTTATAGCATACACATATATATACACACACACTATATATAGTTTAGAACCGTGTCCCCTCTACATTACTTTACTTTCAAGTTCAATGAACAGAATGGTTCTCCCACCAATCATATTATCATATTGTGAATTCTAACAAAGTACTAGTTTCCTTTGACATTTTATAGTTCGGCCTAGTTTTCTTCATCTATAATTTAATCATGTCATGTATTATACAAAATTCACACCACTTTCAAAAACTCCACGTTGAAGGCTAATTCCACATTCTCTTTTGTAACCGAAGCTTAACTTTATATAAAAGTAAAAAAAGAAAACTCGACAGGGTGTTAATTTAATAATTAGTGAATACTCTAACGTATAGAGCATTAAAAAAAATACCTTACCATTTGTAAGACACAATTTTAAACGTCAATTTTTTAATCAAATTTCTAAAAATTATCGTACTTTTTTTAGTACGGTAATGTCATAACATGATCTGATAGTTTCCAAGTATATCAACAGTTGATATATATTTTTTTCACATCCTAACTTAGAATCGATCAAGTACGGTGGTGGGGTGGTGGTGGTGGAACTGTGATTATCATCCTTTGTATCTTGAAAGTTGACCAGACACATAATTGGGAAAAAAAAAAAAAGTTGAAAGAATTTGACAGTCTGGCAGCTTAATTAGTGGATATATTAAGTTATCGCCTGTTTGGTCACGCAGATAGGAATTGTACCCAATGTAGGAGTAGGGAGGAGTAGGGAGGGAGATATATATAGTAAGGACACAATTAGGTTAGAAAAAATAAATTTCTGGGACTCTAAAATGGGCCACCTGCATCTATTGCTTCGTTTGCAAACTTGAGTGCGAGAGAGATGGAGACCAACAAGAAGCTAATAAAGTTGTTAAATTTGATCAACCAAAAAGTTGTTTGTCCGAGAGAATCAGCCATATATGGCACCACTAGTAGTACTTCCAAACTCACTTGATGAAGAGACATCCTAACCACTGCATTGATGACAAACAAGTACCACACATTCTGCTAACAATTAATACTATGCAATATTTCAACCACAAAAGAAAAAAAAAGAAAAGAAAATAATGCTATGCAATATATATGAGTTTTTTTTTATATATAAGACAATTTATCCGTAAATATTTATTTTTTTGCTGTTAAATTTACAAAATAAAAATTTATTTTGATGAAATTTAATAATTTTAAAACATGTATTATTGACAGGAGTTTTTACTAAAAAAAAGTTATCTCTATATATATTATAATTGGTTTTCAATCAATTGAATGATATTCTTTCATGAACATATTATAACACTAGAGACTTCGTATATTCGTTATCATATGACTATTTAAGATAGAATAATGAAAAACCAACAATGATGAATATGGCAACATTGTTTAACATTTTATAAGTGCACTATACTAATAGTATGACATGGCTTCATAGATAGGACAAAGATTCCATTAAATTATAGACATTATTTCAGAGCTTAGTACTGGAATTTAATAGTGAAATGCTCAGAGAAGAGATAGAACAAAACCCAATGAAGCCATGGTAAATCCCCATGTCTCTACCTATTTCTTGACTCAAGGTACTTTTTTTTTTTTTTTTTTTGAAGTCAAGTACTTAATCTCCTTCTATTTTTCTAGACTATATATACAATTTTCCGTTATTACCCTTTCATTTTTTTCTTTTCTTTATTACTCTCTCTTCACCGTAGTCTTGTCCTAATGTCAGGGGCCGACACCAGCCACTACCACTACTCCGTCACTTTCTCTCTCCTCTCTCTAAAAAGTCAAAACTCTCATGCATGCAAACACTTTGATAGATTCCTGGATCCTAAACAAAGGATACAAATTAGATCTAACACCGTCAGTCCCACTAATCACTTCTCCCTGGCCCACGTGTCGCTATCGTATTAATCATTCATATCTAGCTAGTAGATACGCATGTTTCTCATTCCAAGCTTAATTTCATGTCTTTTTTCCTTAGTCACACATATTTCATATATATATATATCCATTAGTAATAGCTAGTAATGATGGCAATATTGTGAATAAAGTCAACATGGGAAGTTGAGGCTTCAAACTTTTAAATATAAGGACAATAATCTTGTTTCGCTTAGCTTGTCCGAAAGGGCATTTCTATGAAATTCAATCAATGAGTTGAATGTTTAAGTGTGTTTACATAACTTACACAGTCTCAGTGGGTCCCACCATTACCTGTTGATGATGAATAATTGCTTAGGATGTTTGCGTGATTGACGTTGAAATCTACATAATTAATCAAACCATAATATATATATATATATATATGTGTGTGTATATATATATAATATCTAATCAACATTAATTATTATTTTTCTTTTTCTTTTGGGAAGAGAGATCTCTCCGAATCTTACTAACTACAAGAGAGAAAAAGAAAGAAAGAGAGGCTTGGCTTTGTAATCTTCCACTTAAAAAGAGCATTAACATGTTAGACAATTTCAAAAGCTCAATACCAAAAGTCTTCATCACAACTCCCAAATATTGGCCCACCTTGTCCCCTCTTTCTCATGTGTGTTCTGTTCAAGCTCCTCACGATTAGTCAAATTTTCCCATATGAAGGAAAAAAAAAAGAAGAAAATATTCTCATTTGATGATATCCACTCCCTTCACAAATCACAATCTGGATCTATGATCACCTTTGGAGTACTAGTATTATAAGTAGTACTACAGTCCTCAAAGCTCCTATTCTTTTTCGACCGTTAGATTCCACAAATTAATCAGTTACCATTACCACATTAATAAAAAACAGGTGGCGATTATTTTTGCCCATTAGAGATTATTAAGCTTAGATGAAAAAAAATATTGAAATTAGGGGTTAATTAAAAAAAAGTCAAGCTTGTTGATCATGGCGGCTGGAGGTTGATTGGGGTTTTTTTATTTTTTTTATTTTTCCCTATTTAGGGGTAGTTAATATTTCACTAATTATCAATTTGTAGAAGCAGGTAGAGGATAAACCGGATGTGATGATCTTTGTAAGTCTAGTATACTAATGGGGGTCCTTATAGCTAATTTAAATTCCTTAATAACATGAATGATTGGGGACCGCATATGATTAATAATACTGCACTTGGATTAGGATCTTTTGCATTAATTATGCTAGGCTTATAGAAATGTTTATTGAGCTAAACCTAATCTCGCCTTTCTGCTTTATTATGTGGATCCAATGTTTTTGCGCTTCAGGTTTCTCTTTCTCCCTGTTGAGGGGTTAGAAAAAAACAACGATTATGGGCCACTTTCACCCCCCCACTATGGGGCTCAACGAGTTGATTGATCCCACTAAAAAGAAAAATGTGTACTAATGAAGTGACCTTCTAATGTAAACGTGTAGTTTTAAAGGTTGAAGGGTTCTCACATAGTTGTTGGGACCAGTGGTGTCCAAGTAACAGTTTGTCCTAATTCTTGACTCCATCTTAGTATTGAATTGTCCTCCATCCAAGGACTTTTTTTTTTCCTTCCTCCTTTATTCTTTCTTGTGATTTTATATGGAAATTAAGAAGTTATTTTCGAAATGAATTTTGAATAAAAAAATTTAAATTTATACCATAATAATTAAAATTTTATGGTAAAAAAAATACTAGAAGGAAACGAGTTTGAACCAAGATTTTTTGGTCCAAACTCATTTCCTAGACTCTTGAGAGTTTATCAACCATGATAATATTGATCAACTCAACTTCACTTTGCAGTACATTTCATTATAGCTATACATATATGTGTTATTGATTTGTACTGTTATGGAAATTAGGGGAGCTAGTGCATGAAAAGAAGCCATAGAACAAGAACCATAATGGGTACTCTCTTGAAAATTTTATTAGATTGAACCTGCTACCAAATCTAGTAGCTAGCTAGTATTATTATTTTATATGTCATGATCTTCTTGGTGTTGTTCTAGAAACTTAAGTTCTATTGAATTTACACCCAAAAAACAAAGTTTGTATTTGTAAAGTTAAAGTCAAAGCACACTTGCTATCTGTCATGAAAAAAGACGAGGCATTGAAAAGAAAGGATACTTTGAGAATATAATTGAGATGAAATTCGCAAAGTAAGACAAAATATGGTGGGAAGTAGAAGAAGGGAGGGGGACTTGGGGGGAATATTGGCTGAGAAGCAATTATGTATTGCTCGTATATCCGGGTGGCATATGCGGTGCACCACTCGAGGGCTGTGAATATCTCTCCACTGATGAAGGCGCTACACATGTGAAGTTGAATCTGATTGGTCCCTCACTATTTGAACAAATCTCTGGCTAATTTGGTTTGTGGGGCCCCACATGAGACACTCTTTTCTTGAAGAAATTGAAGTAGCTAGGGTGGTGAGAGGAAATTGTCCAATCAAAGCTTCCAATCAGGTTGATGATTTACAAACAACTGTCTACTTAACAATGGGTTTCTTCTTGTTGTAATGGTTTCCACCATCCAATATTTAATTTTTTTTGTAAAAAAAAACCTTTTTGGATGCATTAACCATGCTTTTCTTTCTTTTGTTGTTGATTGAAATGATGCCGATATTATCGTTTTAAGATCGCCCGTATCGCAAATATGGCCCACCAAGTTGTGCTTATAAAGGAAATTTAACAAGGAAAACAATAAAATTATCATTAAAATAAAGATAATCTTAGACATGTTCCTATAATATACTAGAACTCCATTAACTTTCTAATCATCTTTGTTTCTTTTTGCAACCATTACTTTTGGAAGGATCCAAAAAGGATAAAAAGATAACCCTTCCAATATGACTCAGTTTTCAAGTCGGAAAATCCCCTTTTTTGGATATGTTCAAAGCATATCTTAAAAAAAAAAAAAAAAACCCAAATCCCAAACAATGTGGGTGTGACTCAATTAGCCTCTCCATGTATTCCCAGTGACACTACCTACTTCTTTTAATATGAAAAAGGTGCGGGCTGGGTGGAGTTAGCTTTAAGTCATGTGAAGTGACTTTCTCTTGCTTGTTTTAAATAATGATACATTATTAAACGTAATTAATTATTATAATCTAATCAACTTTGGCACTATGACTAGATTATAGTCTAGAATGTCTACATGTAAAGTAATGAATATATTTTCTATGAATCCTATCAAAGCTTTTTGAAGAGTTTAAAACACCTAATTAGAAGTCCCGTGAAATGAATTTTGGAGAGTTGGGGGGACTTGGGGTCAATCAATGAGACAAACCAAATGTGTTTTTCTTTTGTTTTTTTTTTTGGTAATAAAGCGAGGGACACTAAGACGGCTAGACAACACCTTCCCCACAAATATTACATCCAACTTAAAGATGCGTATAGCTGGGAGACACATGCACATGACAAGACAATCAAAAAAATATTGAAAATTTGTCTAATTGGATTCTAGATGAGAATCACTTCTGTTTTAGTGACAACATGTTCATTCCCACATGGGTTTTAACAAGCCTATCCAAGTTAAACATTTCATCTACTACAAAAAAACTAAATATTTATTCATAACAATTTTTAACAAAATTTTTAGATACAAACTTTAATGTGTAACTAATGTACATTTAATCACAAACTTTAGTTTGATGTTTGTTGTGACAAACTTTTAAGCACGAGATTTTAGTCACCAAAACATTTCATGACTAAAAACTCTGTGGCTAAAAGTTTTAGTTACAACAAAAAGTAAATTAAAATTTGTAAATAATTACGCATTAATGTTATAACTAAAAATTTTGTTAAAAACTATCATGGTTAAAAATTTATTTTTTTTTTATAGTGATTATTCTTTGTTCTTTTTTTTCCCCTCCATTCTCATAAGTTTTGGTTTTGTTTTCTTTTCTTTTTTTAATAATTTTTCTTGTCTGTAGTTTTTGGTTTTCTTTCTCCAACTTAATCTATAGGTAGGTTTTGGCATGACCGAAAGGAAGCAATAAAAAATAGGTTTTCTTTCCCCCCATTCTACCCCTCAAACCTAGCTGCCACATGTTACAACAACGTGACAAAAACCAAAAAAAAAAAAATAGTAACCAACTGTGCCTGAACATGGGAATCTACTTGGAACAATATTATAGATAAATTCATATATTTAAATGTGCATATGGGAATTGGTCTTACCTCACAGAAGAGGGTGTTTCTTGCATTTTCTTAACCTCCTTGATGTCCTTATTTTAAGAACAGAAACTTGGTTAAACAAACTATTACCTTGAATTCTGGAGGAAGTTTGTCCCTTGGAAAGATCCAAGTGAGTAGATCTGCCCAAACCAATATATAAACTATGATACGTCTACTACATTAAACATAGGTCAAGACAAATTTCTTTGAATAAAGAAATTAAGTTCAAAGGGAATTGTGTATGTGCATTAAGCCATATTCCCCTAATTTTCAATGGGTGATCTGAGGTGTACTTGCTGTTTAATTTGGTCAATCCCATGATCCTAGGCAGCATAGGTTATGCTTGTTTTTAAAAATTTTATGCTCATTTTTCTTCTTTTATACTCATTTTGTACCATTTGGAGAATTCTCAACTACTAACTCCAATTAGATAAGTTGGACTAGAAACCTCTTCATTACTTGTTAAAGGAGTGAGGCAGAAAACTATTTTATTTATCAGTATCGTTATCATTTCTTTTAGGCAATTAAAATTTAACAATGTCTTCCACAAGTGTTTAAACCAATCTATTGGGTGATTGATTCTGTGTAATCTTGAAGATGATCAAGTCTGACCCAGTTTGCCACATGCATACTCTACTGTAAATTAACCAATTATTGGGCCCTATAGCTTAGAAACGTTATTTGGAATAAAACAAATCCTATCTGGTTAAGTCTCCCATTCAAAGTGCACGTAATTTGGATGGTTTCTCATGTATTCAAGCTTCTTTTCTTTTCTGGGTGTCAATCTCCTATTGTAATTGCAACTACCTCTTTTGGCCTCTTCTATTGGGGGGGGCCCTCTTCCCGTACATGATCTAATCCTTCATCTTCAATTTAGATCCAAACATGATGTGGATGTCATCATGAACATGTTTATATAAAGACCCTATTTATAATGCATTCAAAGAAAAAACCTTAGTATGTCATGATAGAAATGATATTCTTTTATTGATAAATATTTTTTGCTCACTATCTTAACATTTTCTCATAATTATTTTTATTTTATTTTTTATGAAGTTTTAAGCATAGTTTCTTAGCACAATAGATCCATATTTTTTTTGTCTGTAAAGTAAAATAAGCAGATTATTGAAAGTCTGTAAAGTAAAATAAACAGGTTATTGAAATAGACATAAAAAAAAGAGTCTTTGTGATGCCCTATATGGGGCTGGCAGTTTTTAATGAATTAAAATAAAAATCAGAAATAAAAATAAAATTTCAAAAAATAAAATTACCTAGGACTTAAATAAAACTCTCAAATCAAAATAAAAACATAAATCATAATTTAACCACAGTTTAATATAGCACCTTAAATTTAATAATATAAAACCATCATCATTATTTCAACCCTCAACATATCTTAATACAGTCACAGAAAGTAACAATCGATGCTTACATTATCATTGAGAGCATGCTTAACAATTGAAGCAATCCCCAACTTAGTATAACTACATAGCTTCCTCAATTAATTTTCTCGTAGCCACCTCACACTTAGTGAGTCCTGAAAAGATGAAACATAAGGGAATGAGCGACAACATGCTCAGTAGGGAAAACATTACTCACCTTTAGGTTTTTGTCCTTACCACATTAAAAACTTTCATGGTTAGTTAGTTCTCATCATTATTCATCAATTTTATCATGCTCAATTTCGATGGATATCTTATGATCATTCTTAGCAAGTTTCATAGACACACACACATATATATATATATACATATTAATTTAGGATTCAATTATGCTCATCAGTATCCACCGTGCAATAGAATATCATATCATTCAACTCAACGAAACCCAAATGAGCACGCTTGATCACCCTCCAAACATTCCAAGGGTGTTCTGGTGAGGGGACATCAAGCTCCGAGTCCTCACCAAGTCGATTCCTGTATAGTGCGTTCTGGGACTTTCGACCCAAGGGAGCATCATCACCACCCTCCTATTTTACCTTTTAGGGTATTCGTGCCCAAGGACGTAACCGCCGCCCTCTTCACATCTCACCATTCCTCTATAATCAATCATTATTTATAGAGTTAGTTTTTCTAACCATGCTTCTCAATTTACAACAATATATGTCAAATCAATTTATTCCTCACTGTATAATACAAGACGAGTTCATATCATTGTCTCATATATGATACTCATATAATAGCAGTTCAACATATATGTATCTTGCAAAAAACAACTAATTTTTAATTCTATAAAAACCTCACAAAAGATGAGTAATAGAATCCCTACCTTTTCGCGAATTACCCTGTTGATAACTTCTAGTTCACAATAACAAGCTTACTATGTAAGCTCCAAGTACTTCGTCATCCTACGACATATAAAATAACCATACTTTAACTAAAATTCCTAATTTCTAATCATACCAATTTATCATCTATTCTTATTAGTGTGCCATAATCATTTATATGAAATCCTTTGAACATTTGTAACACAAAACGAGGAAAACATATAAGTTTGGATTATCTGATCAGCCTGCCGATTAAGCTCGGCCTACTGCCTGAGGTAAAATCTAAAAAACTCCAGTTTTCTAGTTTTAAAAATTTTGAGATTCAAAGCTCAGTCCGACCTGTTTTAACAAATCCCAGAACATGAAAAATACACAGAAACCATAGATTATTATGCCAATAAAACACGTAAATCTTTTTCCAAAAATTGTTATGCGTAAAACATGTTTAAAAATTCTCAAACATTGACTTTTACAGAACTTTACAAAAACATGATCTAAATACGAAATTGCTTAAACTCAAAACAAACACAATTCAATTTGCATGTATATAAAAGCACAAACCCAGATCACGAAATGAAAAACAATTACATAATCTAAACATAGTAACTTGGAAAAAAGGGAAGGCAGAGAAGAATTTGGGTTTTTGGTTAGAAACTCTACCTTGTTTCCTTGAGAAATTGTTATTAGGCTTGACTCTTTGCTTGAGAAAAGAGATCGTAAATTTAGATGGAACTTTTTGATCAAATTGAGAAGGTGAAGGAGAAAGATGAAATAGAAAGAGGGAGAGAAAGGGTGAGTGATGTGAAATATGGGAGAAAGTGAGTTGTCCGATATGTTTTAGGAGTTCATGGCTTTAGGCATTGTAACATTTCGAAATTTATTAAATGATATTAGAATGTAAAATGGTGGATTAGTATGCCATAATGAATATTTTAAACTCAATTTGATCGTTTAGTGAAACTTTGAAATTAAAGTTGTTTTTCATATTTTATTGATTTCTAATTATTTCTTATTGTTTTAAATTGTTTTTTCGAGTTTTTAAACATAACAATTTGTCAAATGTCGAATATATCTTGTTTTTTGAAACTGTGGGCGGCACCCGGTTTTCGTACAGTAAAACTGTCCACCTTTTCTCTATTTATATATCCCCCTCTTCCTCTCTCTTTCACTCAACTCTCTCTCTCTCTCTCTTCTTCCCTCTCTCTCGCTCGTCTCTCCCACTCTCACTCTGCCTCTCCCTTTTCTCTCTTCTTTTCTCCCAAAAAATTTGAATCAAATCGAGCCCCAAGCTTCAGTTTAGTGGATTGGAGGCTCGGGAACGTGATTTGGCAACCAAAAATGCGATTCAAAGCTTCGATTCGAGGTTAGTTTTTAAATTTCAAAACTTTTTCAATTTTTTAATTTTTTTTCTTTTGAAATTTAAGCTTATTTGAACTTAGAAAACCTTTGATCTAAGTTAGAGAAACTTGAAATAACTATAATCTAAGCTTTGTTTGAAGAAAAATGGATTTAAATCAAGATTTTTCATTTTCCCCCCCTCTTTCCTAATTTTTGGATTTATTCAAAATTTTTGAGTAAATCTTGTTTTAAATGAGCTAAAAAGTGTTCTATCTTGTTTTTCTATCATCTATGATTGTTTTCCATACCTGAGAACTGAGAAAAACAGGTCAAAATGAAGATTTGGACACGGGGTGGCCGAGAACCAGTGGCTAAAAAATTCTAGAATTTTTCAGTTCGGTAGGCCGGATTCATCCATTTGGCAGGCCAAACATGGAGAAGTTCGGCCGACCGGACCTAGCCTTCCGGTAGGTCGAACTACACTATTTAGCTTGCCAAACCAAGGTGACCGGCAGGCCGACCGAACAAGAAGAAAATTCGTGATTTTTCATCTGTTTTCACTGTTTTGAACCCTGATTGAAATTTTAACTTTATAAAATGATTTTATGAATGCAAATGGCACACTAGGGCACCATGAAGTAGTATGGCAACGTAGAATATCTTAAACTAGATACCGATAGACCTAGTTTCTATTTTAGGTCGTTCATGGTTTCGCGGAGTTAACGTATAGCGGACTGGGATTACGGTGTAAGACATCGGTACGAGTGTTGAGGTAGGCCTCTACCCCTTTCCTTGGTAGCCAATTTTCAAATGATTTTGGTCTCAAAAAGGGTTTTATCAAAATGTTTTTCAACGGTTGATTGAAAAAGGAATTTTATCGGTTATTTTATAAACCGTGGATTAAAGTGAACTTCATAATAAACCCCATAATGAATGTAAATGAAAATACCTGGTAAATGAGTTTTAAATGATAATAGAAAGGAATATAAGGGCATGATGCCATATTAGAGATCGGGTCGTGTAGCGTGCGACCTTGAAGGCAGGTCCCGAAACCCAGCTGAGCCACTACGGTCGTGTTATTCATATGGTTTGCCCAGGAAAAGGAAATGATTGTTCTTTCTGGTCAACCAATAAACTGTTTTGGGTAAGAATGATTTTTGTTTAAACTTATTTATTTAAGTCTTCTCCTAAATAATTTCTTGAATAATGATACTTTCATTTAAATTTAACGTTTCTTAAAATATAGTTCTACTGAGCCTTTCGCTCATGTTATTCTTTGTTTTTAAACCCTATCCCCCTTTAGGTGGATTTCAGCTTAGGTTTGGAGAAAGGTCCGCAGGCGGGACTCAGGAGCAGTAGAAGAATCTAGTAGGTTATTTTAATTATAATATCAAGGCATGTAACATTTTAACTTTCTCATTGCTTGGACTGTGGCTGTATTATTATTATATTATCAATACTATGTGTGTGCACAAGTTATGAGTCAGTGGGACCTATACTCGCATCTTTTTATTATTTTATTTCTTACTTAATGTTGCCTCAATGTTCTTATCTGTTTAATAATTATGAATGCTTTTCTAAAAAATGATTTAAAAATTTCCATATTTTTATAATTAATTTAAATCTTAAACTCATGTTTAATTAAATTTTCATTTAATTAACTTAAATAACCCTCTACGTCACCTCCCGTACTGCGAGGCGTGACAGAATGGTATCAGAGCGCAAGGTTATGAACCTTGGAAATTGTACACACATAAGTACGACAATGAAATATCACTAACAATTTAAATTTTGTTTTTAGAAGTGAGAGAATGGCACCTAGACGATGTTCCACAGTTGTCGCCGAGTTTGGAAATGATGAGGGTATGATGAGAGCTATGTTTGCTGCATTTAGATAGATGGCGGCCAGGGCTAGGCCGGAGGATTCTGATGTTAGTCGTTGGCATACTTATTTCAAGGAATTCTAGTATGCGTCTATTTCAACTTTCAACAGGAATGGGGACCCGCAGGTGGCCGAGTATTTGTTGGATTCGATCGTGAAGCATTTGGATACCCTTGATGTGCCAGCTGAGTATCGTGTGGAGTTTGCTGCATATAAGTTCGAAGGTGGCTCCAATACCTGGAGGAAGTAGGCTAAACATTTGAAACGCAATGGTAACATCAGTTGGGACAGGTTCGAGGAGTTGTTCTACGATCAATATTTTTCGTAGGGGTATAGAGACCAGAAGGTAGCTGAATTCTACAGGTTGCAATAGGGTGACTTGTCAGTTCGAGAATATGAGGCAAGGTTTAATGAGTTGGCTAGGTTTGCTCCATCGGTAGTGGCATCGAAACATGAGAAATGCATTAAGTTTCAGGAATGGCTTAAGGCTCCTATTAGATGTCAGGTGGTTGCCTTGCGACTCAAGAATTTTGGAGAGCTTGTGTCGTTAGCAATATCGATGGAAAATGATTATACACAGTACTATGAGGATCGAGCAAAGACGTCAGGAGGGCCCTAGAGGGGTGGTAGGAGGAGCACCAGTAGTCGTCCAACTCCGGGAAAGAACAAGCAGGGTGGCATGAACAGCGGTAGCAGCAGTTCATTAAGCAGCGGGCGCAGCAACCCCTACAGTTTTTATTGTCATTATTGCCAACAGCTAGGACACATCAAGACGAATTGCCCGATTAAGAGAGCTCGTCTAGGATCTCAGACTAGAGAAGGAGCTAGTCGTCAGCCTCAGCCTCTACCTCTGCCTCAGCAATATCTGTAGTTGCAGTTTCCTCAGTTCTCTCCCCAACAACAGCCATATTTAGCGCAAGGATAGCAGCGGTAGAATTTCCAGCCCAACGTCCCTCAGTATCGAGCATCGAGTACAGCTAGTGTGTAGTCGCCTCCATCACAGCAGTATCGGCCGAATAATCCAGGACCTAGCAATGCTAGTAAAGGAAAAGGAAAAGGAAAAGCTCCAGTTCAGGTTCATGCGATGGCGACGAAGAGTTCAGATGTCTAGACCAGTAATGCTGTTGTCGATGGTACGATCCTAGTTTTTGAATCCTTAGCTCATGTCTTATTTGATACAGGTGGCACTTATTCTCTCATTTCGAGTTCCTTTATACATGCCTTGGGATTAGAGATAGAAGAGTTTGATGAACCCCTAGCTATAGCTTCACCTTTAGGGTGAGTGTGTATGAATTGTGTATGTAAAGCTTGTAAAATAAAGATTGGGGATGAGATTTTGAAGAGTAATTTGATTGTACTCCCCATGAGGTCATATGATGTAATTTTGAATATGGACTGGTTGTCTAGATACAACGCAGTTGTAGATTGTCAACTTAGGAAAGTAACCCTAGTGTTTGATAGAGAGACGATGATCACTTACTAGGGTGGTGTTGATCGGTTAATGAGTGAGCGTCTCGTAAAAACATGTTTGGAAAGGCGGTAGAACCTAGCTTGCTATACCTTTTTTGCAAACCTAGAGATAGAGCCCTATGCCTTGAGAAGAAATGCAGTAATCCCAATGGTTGATGAGTATGAAGATGTCTTCCCTGATGAGTTGCCAGGATTACCACCGCATCGAAAGATTGAGTTTGGTATTGAGTTGCTTCCAGGAACAGCATCGATTTCAGTATCACCTTATCGGATGGCACCGATAGAAATGAAAGAATTGAGAAAGCAACTTCAGGAGCTTGCTGATAAGGGGTATATTCAAAATAGTACATCATCGTAGGGAGCACCGGTTTTGTTCGCTAAGAAACATGATGGGACTCTCAGGTTGTGTATAGATTATCAACAGCTAAATTGTGTCACGGTGAAGAATAAGTATCCTTTGCCTAGGATCGATGAGTTGTTTGATCAGTTGAGGGGTTCATGGTACTTCTCAAAGATTGATTTGCGGTCAGGATACCATCAGCTCAGGATAAAGGAGGAAGATATTCCCAAGATAGCTTTCAGGACCCGGTATGGACACTTTGAGTTTCTGTTGATGCCGTTTGGGTTGACAAACGCTCTGACAGCTTTTATGGATTTGATGAACAGGATATTCAGGCCTTATTTGGATCAGTTTGTGATTGTGTTTATCGATGATATTCTAGTGTATTCTAAGACTTGGGAGGAGGATGAGCAGCATCTCAGAATCGTGCTTGAGACTCTACAGGAGCACCAATTGTATGCCAAGAAAGAGAAATGCGAGTTTTGGTTAACAGAAGTTAAGTTTCTAGATCATGTCATCTCCGAGCATGGTATTTCAGTGGATCCATCCAAGATATAAGCCATAGTGGAAGGGGAATGACCGAGGAATGTAGCAAAAATTTGTAGTTTCTTGGGTCTTGCAGGGTACTATAGAAAATTTGTAAAGGATTTCTCGAAGATCGCACACCGTTGACAAGATTGATCAGGAAAAATGTTAGGTTTGAGTGGGATGAAGAATGTGAGCTCGCTTTTCAAGAATTGAAGAATCGGTTGACTTTAATCCCAGTATTGGTTATTCCCAGCAGTGATGAGCCATACGAGATTTATACAGATGCTTCAGGACGCGGGCTTAGGTGTGTGTTGATACAACATGGACGCGTGGTGACGTATGGATCAAGACAGCTACGACCTCACAAGCGAAATTATCCTACTCACGATTTGAAGCTCGCAGCGGTGATTCACACACTGAAGATCTAGAGGTGTTATTTGAATGGGGCAACATTTCAAGTCTTCTCCGATCATAAGAGCTTGAGGTATCTGTTCACTTAGAGGGATCTCAAGTTGAGGCAGCGGAGATAGATGGAGTACATGGAGGATTATGACTTCGCATTGCAGTATCATCCCGGGAAAGCTAATGTAGTCGCAGATGCACTTAGCAGGAAGTCTTCAGGGATTCTCGCTTGTTTGGCTCTTGAAAATTGGAAGAGAGATGCGATAGTGAGTGAGTATGGGCTATAGTATTATGAAGACTATGATCAAGCTTTGGTTTATCATATGGAGACGACCCCGTCTCTTATTCAGATGGTGAAATAGAATCAGTGGCAGGACCAGCATTTATGAGGGATTTGGATGCGGATTCAAGATGGAGAGTAATTTGAAGAATGGAGGATTCATGCGAATGGATCGTTGTACTTCCAAGAGCGCTTAGCAGTTTCGGCAATCGTAGAGGTGATGAAAGCCATTATGAACGAAGCCCACAAGTCTCAGTTCGTCATTCATCCGAGAAGCACAAAGATGTATCATGATTTGAAGAGGCAATATTAGTGGAGTGGTATGAAGAAGGACATCCGGGAATATATGGCCAAGTGTACGACGTGTCTTTAGGTGAAAGCTAAGCATCAGAAGCCAACAGGTCAGCTTCAGCCGCTTCCTATTCTAGGGTGGAAATGGGAGCACGTGACGATGGATTTTCTTTTAGGTTTTCCAAGGACGGAGCAAAGGCACGATGCGATTTGGGTTGTGGTTGACAGGTTAACGAAATCGACGCATTTCATCCTATTCAGTTCAACATGTTCGAGGAAAGTTCTTGGGGAGTTATATCTGCAGAATATAGTGCGGTTGCATGGAGTTCTCTTGTCCATCACATTCGATAGAGACACCAGGTTCAATGCTAAGTATTGGAAGAGCTTTCAGGAGGCTTTAGGTACGGATTTGAATTTCAGTACGGCATTTCATCCTCAGACCGATGGGCAATCTGAGCGAGTTATTCAGATTCTCGAGGACATGTTGCGTGCTTGTGTGTTAGACTTCGGCGGGAACTGGAAGAAATATTTGCATCTGGTAGAGTTCGCATACAACAACAGCTATCAATCGAGCATTGACATGGCACTGTTTGAGGTGTTGTATGGGTGACTATGTTAGTTACCGGTGTGCTGGGCAGAACCGAAAGACAAGATTATTCTTGGGCCAGATGAGATTCGCGATAGCAATGAAAAAGTCACCGTGATTCGAGATTGATTGAAGGTAGCTCAGAGTCGATAGAAAAGTTATGCAGATAGAAGGCATTGACCCTTGGAATTTGCAGTGGGAGATTTTGTTCTCTTGAAGGTATCGCCTCATAAAGGAATTATGCAGTTCAGGGTAAGTGATAATGTAACGCCCCTATATGGGGGTTAACAGTTTTTAATGAGATAAAATAAAAATAAATAATAAAAGTAAAACCTTAAAAATAAAATTTGCCCGGGACTTAAATGAAAACTCTCAACTCAAAAATAAAAATATAAACGACAAATAAACCACAGTTTTAATGTAGCACCTTAAATTTAATAATATAAACTGTTGTCATCATCATTTTAACCCTCAACACATTGTAATACAGCCACAGAAAGTAACAATTGATGCTTACATTATCATGAAGAACATTCTCAACAATTGAAGCAGTCCCAATGTAATATAGCTACATCACTTCCTCAACTATATTTCTCGTAGCCACCTCACACTTAGTGAGTCCTAAAAAGATAAAAATATAAGGGAATGAGCGACACTATGCTCAGTAGAGAAAGCCATTACTCACCTTTAGGTTTTTATCATTACCACATTAAAACCTGCATGGTTAATAAGTTACATCATATTTCAGATTATGAGGTTTATTATGATCACATCTTATGGATACCGTAGTTAATCATTACCAAGTGTCATAATTACACATTTATACAAATATTAACAATCATCATTGTTCCTAGGTATCCATGTTAAATTGAGTATCACTCAACTCATCGAAACCCAAATGGGCGCACTTGATCACCCTATAAACATTCCAAGGGTGTTCCGGTGAGGGGACATCAAGCCCCGAGTCCTCACCAAATCGATTCCTGTACAGTGTGTTCTGGGACTTTCAACCCAAGGAAGCGTCATCGCCTTCCCCCTACTTTACCTTTTAGGGTATTCATGCCCAAGGACGTAACCGTCGCCCTTTTCATGTCTCACAATTTCTCTATATTAAATCATTATTAATAGAGTTAATTTTCCTAACCATGCTTCTCAATTTATAACATGTGTCAATTCATTATGTTCCTCGCCGTACAATACAAGACGAGTCCATGTCATAGTTTCATATGTGATACACATATAATATCAGTTCAACATAGATATATATATATTGCGGCAAAACAATCAATTTTAATTCTATAAAAACCTCACAAAAGATGAGTAATAGAATCCCTACCTTTCAAGCTTATCAACAATCTTTTAATCCTGGAATCAGTTAACGTTAGCTCCATACTCCCTTGATCCTAAGGCGTGCATAAGGACAATTAAAACTAAAGCACAACATACAACTACATTCATAAAATTTATTTTAATTTAATCTTAGAATTTCAAGAAATAACCACTGCCCATAGAGGTATTATAAAGTTTAACAATATAAATTTTCTGTCTAGGGCATATACACTTAGACTTCATACATATGCTCCAAAATAGCAACAAACATATATTTAAGTTTAAGAACGCAAATTTGAATAATCCTTTAGTATAAAAGAAAATTTATAAATGAAAGACTAAATTTGTTCATAAGATTCTAACCTCGGATTATGGTTAGTTGGAAGCTTGAAATGGCTTCAAAACAGGTTCCTTTACTTCGGTATGACTGAAATTCTTGCTCAAATGGAGGTGATGGTGGCTGATTTTTATGGCTGCCTTGAAGAAGTTCTCTAAGTATTTTGCTTCAGCAAAGAAATAAGAAGAAGAGTGTGGGAACCGTGGAAGAGAAAGGAAGAAAAGATGAAATCTTTGAAGCGAAGTGATAGAAACAATTATAGAGGAGACATGTTGAAGCATGTCACGGAGGAAATAAAGAAAATGAGGGTCAAGAGTAGTTGGAAAAGATATCCTTATGTCTCATCTAAAGACTTTAACACACATAATGCCAATATGACATTTTTGAGATTTATTAGAAGTTCTAAGACTTTTTAGTAATCATACTAAATAAATATAGGAGAATTTTAGAAAATTTAAAAATAGATAAAAATAAATATTATAAAATAAATTTAAATGAAGCAATTTTTTTTATACATTAAAAATTAATTTAATTACCTCAATACCCGTTAGGAGAATAACGGGTGTCGCAGATAAGCTTGCACCGAGGTACGTTGGACCGTTCGAGATTACTCAGAGTATTAGTGTAGTCGCTAATCAGCTCAACCTTCCCCCTGAATTGTCTCATGTTCATGATGTGTTACACGTATCAATGCTTAGGAAGTGCCCTCCTGAGCAGAGTAGGGTAGTTTCATTTCGCGATATGCAGGTTCGGGAAGATACGACGTACAAGGAAGTGCCGATTCATATTATCGATCGGAAGGTGATCAGTTTGTGTTGTCATGATATACCGTTAGTAAAGATCATGTGGTAGCATCACGGAGCTGATGAAGCCACTTGGGAATTAGAGTCGAGCATGCGGGAGTTGTATCCGCATTTGTTTTGTTTCTAAAATGATATGTAAATTTCGAGGGCGAAATTTCTTTTAGGGGTGGAGAGTTGTAACATCCCGAAATTTATGAAATGATATTAGAATGTAAAATGGTGGATTAGTGTGCCATAATGAATATTTTAAACTTAATTTGATCACTTGGTGAAACTTTGAATTTAAAGTTGTTTTTTCTTATTTTAATGATTTCTAATTATTTCTTATTGTTTTAAATTGTTATTTGGAGTTTTAAAACATAACAATTTGTCAAATGTCGAATATATCTTGTTTTTCGAAACTGTAGGCGGCACCCAGTTTTTCCACAGTAAAAACCACCCACCTTTTCTGTATTTATATCTCCCCCTTTTCCTCTCTCTTTCACTCAGCTCTCTCCCTCTCTTCTTCCCTCTCTCTTGCTCGTGTCTCCCACTTTCACTCTGCCTCTCCCTTTTCTCTCTCATTTTCTCCCAAAAACTTTGAATCAAATCGAGCCCCAATCTTCGGTTTAGTGGATTTAAGGCTCGAGAACGTGATTTGGCAACCGAAAACGTGATTCAAAGCTCCGATTCGAGGTTAGTTTTCAAATTTTAAAACTTTTTCAATTTTTTAATTTTTTAATTTTTATTGCATTTTGAAATTTAAGCTTATTTGAACTTAGAAAACCTTTGATCTAAGTTAGGGAAACTTGGACTAACTAGAATCTAAGCTTTGTTTGAAGAAAAAACGGATTTAAATCAAGATTTTTCATTTTCCCCCCCTTTTTCCTAATTTTTGGATTTATTCAAAATTTTTAAGTAAATCTTGTTTAAATGAGTTAAAAAGTGTTCTATCTTGTTTTTCTATCATCTATGATTGTTTTCCATGCCTGAGAACTGAGAAAAACATGTCAAAATGAAGATTTGGACACAGGGTGGCTGAGAACCCATGGTTGGAAAATTCTAGAATTTTCTAGTTTGGTAGGTCGGATTCAAGGATTCGGCAGGCCGGATTCATCCGTCTGGTAGGCCGAACCTGGAGAAGTTCGGCCGACTGGACCTGGCCTTCCAACAGGCCGAACTGTGGCCGAACCAGGGTGACCGGTAGGCCTACCAAACAAAGAGAAAATTCTTGATTTTTCATCCGTTTTTACTATTTTAAACCCCGATTGAAATTTCAACTTTATAAATGATTTTATGAATGCAAATGGCACACTAGGACACCATGAAGTAGTTTAGCAACGTAGAATATCTTAAACTAGATGCTGATAGACCTAATTTCTATTTAAGGTCGTTTGTGATTCCACGGAGCTAACGTATAGCAGACCGAGATTACGGTGTGGGACACCGGCACAAGTGTTGAGTTAGGACTTCTACCCTTTTCTTGGTAGCCAAGTTTTCAAATGATTTTGGTCTCAAAAAGGGTTTTATCAAAAAAAAATTTCAACGGTTGATTGAAAAAGGAATTTTATCGGTTATTTTATAAATCGTGGATTGAAGTGAACTTCATAATGAACCTCATAATGAATGTAAATGAAAATACCTGATAAATGAGTTTTAAATGATAATAGAAATGAATATAAGGGCATGATGCCATATCAAAGATCAGGTTGTGTAGCGTGCGACCTTGGGGGCAGGTCCCGAAACCCAGTTGGGCCACTATAGTTGTGTTATTCATATGGTTTGCCCAGGAAAATGAAATGATTATTCTTTTTGGTCAACCAATAAACTGTTTTGGGTAAGAATGATTTTGTTCAAACTTATTTATTCAAGTCTTCTCCTAAATAATTTCTTGAATAATGATACTTCCACTTAAATTTAATGTTTCTTAGAATATAGTTATACTGAGTCTTTCGCTCACGTTTTTCTTTGTTTTTAAACTCTTTTCCCCTCTAGGTGGATTTCAGCTTAGGTTTGGAGAAGGGTCCGTAGGCGGGACTCAAGAGCAGTAGAAGAATCTAGTAGGTTATTTTAATTATAATATCAAGGCATGTAACATTTTAACTTTCTCCTTGCTTGGAATGTGGTTGTATTATTATTATATTGTCAGTACTATGTATGTGCAAAAGTTGTGGGTCAATGGGACCCATACTCGCATCTTTTTATTGTTTTATTTCTTACTTAATGTTGCCTCAATGTTCTTATCTGTTTAATAATTATGAATTCTTTTCTAAAAAATGATTTAAAAATTTCCATATTTTTATAATTAATTTAAATCTTAAACTCATGTTTTAATTAAATTTTTATTTAATTAACTTAAATAACCCGCCACGTCACCTCCCGTACTGTGGGGCGTGACAGACATATAAGTGAACAGTCTTATTCGAAGATTCAGAAAAAGATAGAAAAGAAAGAGGATAAGGTCTTTGTGGGGAACCAAGACATGTGACTTGTTTGATTCAAGTCTTATCTTCTCTTTATTTGTTCATTTATTTTCTTTTTAACCATTATAAGAGAAAGACGATAAAAGAGGATCTACCATGGCATTTTAGTAAATATACTAAATAAGAATAGGAAATTTTAAGAAATTCTAAAAATAACTAAAAATAAATATTGTAAAATTGATTTTAAATGAATCAAATTTTTAATTGGCACACTAATAATTAATTTAATTACCATAATACCTATTAAGAAAATAACAGATGCCATAATCTTGTAATTGGTGACTGGCTATATATGAAATTCATATTACTACAGACACTTGGTGGTATGTGGCATGTTACTTAATTTTCTTAGAAATTTTAGTCATAGGGATGATCTTAACTATTTAATTACAAAAGACTTTCAAATCTTCAATTTTAGATGGTCGAACTCGAAGAGGACATTGCCTTTTTTTTTTTTTTTTCCTTTTCTCTTCAACAGATTTTTTTTTTCTTTCTTTTTAGGAAGAGAGTTTTAACGAGTCATCTCTTAATTTTTTTTCACCAAAATAAGAGTAGAAACCTTTGATGATCCTTTTATCTTGCAGGTTTTGCTGTGCTCTTGGATTTTATTTACTATCATTTGATGTTAATTTTTGTTTTGAACTTCATTTGTATTTTTTTTAGTTATTATAATGTTTAATATTGGATAGTTTTGCTAAGGAGTACCAAACTAGCTAGTTCAGAGGTACTAGTTCGGCATGAGGTAATGCAAGATACCATGTTAATTAACACCACTATGTTCAAATCTTTAGCATGATTGAGGTAGTTCAAAATCTAGTCAGATCATCATATTAATTAAAGTCTTAAAAGTAAAGACAAATTTGAGTTATATAAATGATCCGCTCACACAAGGTAACCATTTGATACATGTAGTAAAATTAAAGCCGGATTTTTAAAAGAAAATCCCCGCAATTTCAGCTAGTAATTTGATAAATCCTTTTCCTTGTTTTGACCAGAAATTAGTTTATTAATGAAGATTATGTTTACACCATAGATTAAATCCTTTTGAGTTATTGTCCTTGTCGGTACTTCAACAAAAAAATTTGTAGAAAACATGACACTTAAATACTCTTCACTAACTTGACAACAAATGTTGCACGGTCAATGGCCATTTTCATTTTTTCTCCTTTCTGACCCACTATTTGTGGGTCACAACATAAATGAATTGTGGAGTGACATTCCACCCTTTTTTTTTCTCCCACCAAATGGGTCAATGTCCTTTTATGTCCATTCGAAATTCAAATGGAACATTACATATTTGTCCCCAAAAAAAAGAGGTGAAAAATAACCACAAATTTATTTGTTAAATCTGACAATAAATGCTCAACGCCAAATTAAGAATTTTCTTTTTCGCTACGTTGCAAGTACATTTCAAAGAACGACGTCTTACTATTCTCGAGTCTTGTTGAGGTGGTCTTCCTACGAACATCACCAACTCTCCAACATTGAATTTTACCAACACCGAAGTGTCACTCAAGCTTTTGCTGTGGTGAAAGACGAACCAACATATACAAGGTCGTACTTGTTCAAACAATCTTAGTCGTACTATATATGTATATACATATATATACACACATATACATACACATGATACACACACAAAAAGAGATGGTACGAGACATGCATATATACGCTGAGCAAAGAGTCTAAGTGTAAATGACTTCAGCTAATTTATATGAATGGACCAAAAAATCCAACTGTGCAACTTTTATGAGGTCATTATTTGGACCATCTAATCCAATCCAATCTTCCATCTTTTACACTAGTCTTAGGTTCTAGCTCTGACTATCAAGTATAGATCATGGACGCGTGGCAAACCGGCGTTTTTAAGGGAAGAATATTCATGAACTTTGCTAGTGAAGAAACTTCTTCTATAATTGAGGGTATGATGTCTTCAGCAAAAGAGTGGATGCAGAAGGGCAGTCCCATATAAGCCTGTGGTTTTATACGCGTTATTTACAGAACAATGAGCCCTACGCTAATAAACCGTGAGATTTTATGACACGCCCATTGTTATATGAATAATGAGGTTGGAATTTTATAAAAATGAAAATATTTTTATATATAGAATCATATTCATGCCTAGGATAAATTACAATTTTGATTTAGGTAAAAGAAACTTATCCCACTTTGAAATATATATGGGCCGGTTTGGCATGTGGGACTCAATAGCATTATAAAGTTTGGATTTAATTGGATTATGTTATATCCGGTCTTGTGTTTGGCGACGTGTCAGGTTAGACATCTGAAATAAAAGTAGATGCATCATTGCAATAGATTAAATTAAAAATTAATTTTTTAAAACTAAATTAATTTCTTTTTCAAAAAGTTTAAATTATTTAATTGGAACAATAATAAATTTTTTCCCTAAAATATAATAAATTGTAAATTATAAAGATTTATCTAAATAAACTTTGTTAGATTGTTATAACAAAATGTATCTGTAAAAATTTTAGTAAATTTTATGAAAATAACATTAATGAAACAAAGAAATAAAATACCCTAAAAAAACAAATAAATAAATAAACTGCCGATGCTCCTTTCCCTTCTTCTCCTTCTTCTTCTTCTCCTTCTTCAAAAATCTGTAAGTGACAACATGTTCAGTAGCTTCCTCAACTACATAGCTTCCTCAAATATGTTTCTTATCACTACCTCACACATTGTGTGTCCTGAAAAGATAGAAATATAAGGTAATAAGCGACAACATGTTTAGTAGATAAAAATCATTACTCACATTTAGGTTTTTATTATTGCCACATTAAAACCTACATGGTTAGTTAGTTCTCATTCATTATTCATCTTATGAGATTCATTATGATCATATTCTATGGATACCTTACGTTAATCATTACCGAGTTCTATACATATACATATATAAAAATATTACAATTCATTAATATTCTTAGGTATCCACGTTCTAATAGAATATTCACCACTCAACTCAACGAAACCAAATGGGCGCACTTGACCACCCTCCAATCATTCCAAGGGTGTTCCGGTGTGGGGACATCAAGCCCCAAATCCTCACCAACTCGATTATTGCATAGTGCGGTCTAGGACTTTCGACTCAAGGGAGCGTCATCACCTTTTCCCTATTTTACCTTTTAGGGTATTCGTGCCCAAAGACGTAACCGCCGCCCTCTTCACATCTCACGCTTTCTGTATAATCAATCATTATTTATAGAGTTAGTTTTCCTAACTATGCTTCTTAATTTACAACATGTGTTAAATCATTATGTTCCTCGCTGTACAATACAAGACGAGTTCCACATCATCGTTATGGGTATAATCACATACATTCAAAACATCATATACATATCTTGCAATGTAAAACAACCAAATTTTAATTTATCAAAACCTCACAAAAGATAAGTAATAGAATCCCTACCTCTTGGCAAATACCATGTTGATAACTTTCAGCTCACAATACCAAGTCTACCACGTAAACTCCAAGTACTTTGTTAACCTACGACATATAAAATAACCATACTTTAACTAAATCCATAATCCATAATCATACCAATTTACCATCTATTCTTATTAGTGTGCCATAATCATTTATACAAATCCTTGGAACATTTTGTAACACAAAATAATGAAAAACATATAAGTTTTGACTGCCCGATTGGCCTACCGATCAACTGTTTCTGGCTTACCAAACAAAACTGCTATGTTTAAAACCTCTGCCAGCCTGTTGGTACTGTTCATTGGTATTATTCATTAGCCTGTCGGTACTGTTCTTTGGCTTGCCGAACCTGCAGATAGAACAATTTCTAGAAATCCATATTCCATTTCCAAAGGTTTCAAACTGTAATACTCAATCTGCCCCTTTTTAACAATTTTTAGGATATAGAAAAATGCATAAAAACCATGGATTAATACATTTAAACACATATATATCATTCTTCTCAAAATTTTCATGCTCAACAAACAAATCTAAACCAAAAATCAAAACTTTTCAAAACTAACTCAAAAACTCATTTTGAACAAAGATCTATGTAAATCAAGCTTTAAAAACGTTGTATAATTACCCACAAACATCAAGAACACATTTTTCTCAATTCTCATACCAAAACATAACTTTTACAAAAATACAACTTAGAACCAAGATTAGAGTTTTTAGAAATCTAATCTTAAAACTTAGCTCAAATCCGTAGTTTGATCTTGAAAATGTTTTAAGCCTCCTTGATCTTTGAGTTTGTGAGAAGTTGTTTGTGAACTTTTGTAAAAGATTAACTTGACTTCTCCTTTGAATCTTCTAGTTTGTCTCACGGGAAGTAAGAAATGATGAAGAAGAAAAGAAAGAAAAGAGAGACGTGAGAAAAAGAGAGATTGATCTGAGTGAAATAATTGAGGGAGGTAGGTTTGGTAAGAATGAGTCTCCTTCGGAGACTTTAGCTCATATAATACCAAATGACATTTTCGTAATTAATTAAAAGTTTCAAGGGTCTTTCGGTAATATAATAAATAAGTATAAATTTTTTTAAAAAAATTTTAAAAATAGATAGAAATAAATAATATGAAATAGATTTTTAGATGAAACAAATTTTAATTGGCATATTAATAATTAATTTAATTACTATAATACCTGTTAGAAAATAACAGGTGTCACAAGGTCAGGGACAGTTGTTGTTCGGGCAGGTGAGCTCTGTGGAGAATACTCTAATCCCAAGCCATTTGGACTAATAATTCCACCATTTTGGGGTAAATTATTAATCCCGTATATGGGATTTTTTTTGTCCATTGGATATGTGACTGGGATAAATAATCCTAATTTCAATTCTAATCCCATGTAACAAACGAGGCCATGCGATCTAAATCTTACTATATAATTTACATTTATTAGATGACTGTTAATAAATTTTTTTCAACAACTTGACTGGTCTCTTTTATATAAATATAAATATATATATATCATCTCACAGCATAAAAACGAGGTGCACATAAATCCCAATGAATAGTATGTAGTTCTATATTTAGGTCAATCTAAAACCTATGCTTTTTATTTTTTTATTTTATCAAATGTATATCTTCAGTTTAGATTTAATACACAAGTTTATAACTTAAAATAATCATATTATTTGTAAGTGAAAGAGAAAAAAATGAAAACTTTAAAAATTAAGAAGAAAAAAAAAACAAAAACACAGGACACTCTTTTAAGGTATTCTATACATTTTTGAAATCAAAGACCTCAGTATAAAGTTTTTTTTTTTTAAATTAAAGTTCCTTTATTTCAATTTCAGGATATTTTGGACAGTTCTTAAGTCAAAATTGAGAATTGATCGGGAAAATACATAAATTTATGTATTAAATTTTATATAAAGGTATATATTTGATGAGATCAAAAATTAAAGTTATAGTATTTGAATAAACTTAAAAGACATGGTATACAAAAAGATAAAGAACCTAATTAAAATTAAAACTCGACAGCTTTTTAATATAATGATGATGATAATGATGATGATGATGATGATGAACCACAAATTAGGCAAAAGTATCAAGGTGGTCTAGTATGGGATCAACCAAACCTATTAAGGAGCAAGTTTAAAAAACCCAACATAGAACCAAGAAGTGCAACCTCTCACAGAGGTTCAGCTGAAGAAAAAAACCCAAATAACAGAGGAATGAACACATAGATTTTTAACTCATCTTTCTTTTCTTGCATGAAATATTAGTGCACATTCTAGCAACTATTTATATATATATGTATAGATATATGTATACACATATATTAGTGTACACTACATTCTACATCATAATTTTAAGCCACATAGATATTGTTGTTGATTGCAAATGATGTATTTATTAGTGCATGAGTGAGAAATAGAGATATCATAACAGACAGAGCCCAATCGGCTTACATAAGTACATCACGATTATTAAATAAGTTTACCCTAACATTTTCATTAAATAGGTCAGGCTTAACGCAATTTTAAATACAAAACATACTAAGAGCACAATATGCTAAGAGAATGGCACAAATATGATAAGAAGCACGACATTATTGCTTTTTATTACATACTTGTAACAATTTTCTTATAAAAATTATAATATACTCTTTTTTTCTAAACAAGATTTTATCTCATTTGAATTTTTCTTTATTTGACTTTATAATGAGTTAAAATTTTAATTGTATCTGATATTTATACTTGTTAACCAATAATGATTAAAGCACGAGTATGTTAAACGTACTACAAGAATATAAATAGGCCATGGACGGACTAGAAACCATAAACAAACAACCCAACACGACACAATAAATACATATACCAACCCAAGCACAGAATAAAACACATTTAAGCATAATTTAAATGGACAAAGTCGGACCAAGCTGGCATGTTTGACGTCTCTAATAAGAAATAACCAAAGGAATATTATAGCTCAATGTCACGACAAGATTGAGTAATTAATGATTGATTGTCCATGGAGCGCTCGACAAACGCTTGGAAACTAGTAAATAGCTTCTTGATTTGAATTTGCATGTTTCTTTTTACAGGATTATATACCAACACACCAAATTCAACAAAATACTGCATCCAGAAGAATGCTCAAAAAGACTATGCAGAGATTCAAATTCCTACATAAACTTGGAGGGTGAAGGCCCATTTCGAAACACGAAACACCAGTATAAATACATTAGTACATGTACCTTCCTAACGGAAAAAAAATCATAATGAACGACATTTTGGGAACCAGAAGAGAGACATTTGAAAACGAACACGAGGTAGGCCTTCACTCGAGCAGCAAGTAAAAAGGCATTTAAAATTTGTCTAGATATATATAGGAACCTTTTTTAAACAATATAAAATGGATCAACTTCAAACACCTTTTCAACCGAGCTTCTTGTCTGATCCTTTGAGATTGAGATTAAACCATTTCTTTCTGGCTGATTTATCTTTTCCATCCGAGCCTCCATCTTCCCCTGGACTCTGATCAGCCTTTGAATCTTCACCAGGGAATTTGCCACTACCATTACTTAATCCACTGCCAGCCCCGATGTTATTCACTGTCCGAGCGACAGAGAACGAAGAGTGGATATCATCTCGTTGTTTCAGCAACTCATCTACCTGCATAACAAAGTCAAAATTTTTGGTTGGAGATACGAGCATGAAAAAAAAAAAAAAAGGAAAATCTGCGCGGGGTTCAATTCTAATGTTTTGGGACCAAGAGAGACTGGCTCTATAACGGTACGGTAATGGCAGGAATATCAATAGTTGGAGGCATCAAGGTGCAAGGAAAGGGGAATAACAAGGCCTAATCCATTGCCAAATCTAGAAACGTAGACCTCAAACAAATTAGATTGTCTGAACATTCAGCCATTCAGGAATCCGCAGTAAAAGAAGGAATGATATGAAGTACTAGCACTTTGGAACCACATTTGATTAAGTGGCACCTTACACTAAGACCTCTCCAGGTCGCTAAAATTAAGACTCTGTTGAAAGGTATTATTGCACCTGCATTATATATTTCTGTGTATGTTGGGGATGCATGAAAAATTCTTCCAAGCATCGAGGTGTAGGCAGTGACAGAGCAAGCTATGGAATTTACCGACTGCTTCTCCTGGCTGTATCTGTTAGTCACTTCTTGGAAACGTGCCAATGCCTGCAAAATATTGTAGGAAAGATATAAACACAATAATTTCCAATTCCAAAAAGCCATTACAAGCCTCAGCTAAAATAGGCGAATCCAAACCTTCCGATATTCAGTCTCAAATTGGCGAAGCTCATTTCTCTTTCTTAAAATCTGAGCCTCAATGTCTCTAAGCTTCTGTGTTGTATCGTCATGTGACTTTGTACAAAGAGCTTCGATTGTATAAGCAGCAGTCTTAAAAAAATTATCTCCTGTAAAAGATCACGTTAAAAATTAGTACATAGAATATGCTAACAAGTTCTATCAACAGCATAACTATGCAAAGAGATGAAGCAACCAAATAACAGACCATAAACAGCGAATATATGAGTTCCAGCTTTTAGTTCTGAGACCTCACAAGGTTGAAGACCTTCCAACCTCTTAAAGAAAGCAGCTTCAGGATCCTTAGCCATAGCCAACTGCACCACCACAGGGGCAAATAATAAGGCTTCAGACACAAACTGAAGCAACAACCATAACCCTTTTACAGGTAGGGGAGATTTCGGACAGGAAACGCGCACACAAAAAGGAACCAGCATACCGCATTTACAGTTGAATCCATCCTGTACACTTGAAAATGAAGAAAATACATCCCTGCAGACGTCACTTTGCCCGTTCTTTCACTATCTTCCTATAAAATGGGAGAACAATGCGTCATTAGATTCTTCGGCTCCAAAGCTTGCAACTTCATAGAACAGTCATGGAAATTACAAAAGAAAATAAAATAAGCGATGACTAACATCAGAGTCACTAATTTGTTTGTTAAATTCAGGTCGCTAAGTTCCAGTCTTACAGATTTGAGGATACAATCAGTTTTAACTTGCATTTTTACATCCTGAAATCTGCCCAATTTCAGATTGTTCTTTTTAATCACCTATCTTTCCCTTTCTTCTCAGTAATCCCCCTATCAAACTAACAATTATAATATTTTCCTTCCACCAATGTCTTTCCCTCTTCACTGCGTTCCTCCATACCAAATAAATCGTATGGCAAGTAAAATCAACTTAGCACCTACCATGTGATTGATCAAATTGAATCTCATAACTAATCAAAATTTGCACAATTAATTATTATTTAACCATTAGGAACTCCCACACCCAAATTCTAATGTTTCTGGGAAAAAGAAATAGAGATGCTAAGCCTTTTTGGAAGTGCAAGATTCCACGACACAAGATGAGCATTAAGGATTAATAAACAAAGGGTTATTTTTACCAATGGGCCTGAGGATGTCCAATTGTCTCACTTTAGTCCCCGACATTCACTTTTAGAAGCGTAATTACGCTCATGTTTCAAAAGTACACAGTTTTGACACCACCAATAATTAAATGCCTATTAACATATGGAATTTGGCACAAAATGGCACATAAGGGTTTTAAGATGGATAACAAGCAAATCCGAAAGGGAAAAAAAATCTATAGAGAAAGACAAAAAGAAAGAAAAAAAAATAACAACTAGATCTAGGACAGATGGCGCTACCTGTCCTATTTCAGTTGTGGGTTTTTTCTTTTTAAATGTTTTTCCTACCATTTTATGCATCCAAAATATCAGGTGCCATCCCCATGCTATTCCTTTTTTTTTTTTTCAATTTTCCTTCAACCGAACCCTATAATCTTTGGAAGGTATGAAACTATGACTTTTGTCATATAGGTGCTCATGAGGAGGTTCAAACCCTAGACCTTGTAGGAGCAAACAACAGACCTGACCATTCCAACCAACAAGCCCTGGGTTCCCCATGCTATTCCATTTGAAAAGAATAGTTTATCAATGGATTGGTCAAAACTATGCATTTCAAAAACGTAAGGACAGAAGTGAATGTCCAGGGAACAAAGTAAGACAAGTGAATATTCTCAGGGGACATTAGTGATAATGACCCGAAAACAAAATATTTTTGTACTACTAAGTATTTCTTAAATAAGGTTAATTATATAACTATACCTTCTAGTTTTAATTATTTCTTAATTTATCTCTCTATTTTTAGAAACTACAAAAGTATCATTTGAATTTGAAAAATTTATTTCAATTTGATCCCTCGTAAGCTTTTTTGATAGAAAAACAAAAAGACAAGACAAAGATACCCTTAATTAGGCTGAATTTGTTTATGAAATATATTTTTCTTAAGAAAATTTTAAAAAATATAGATTTTAATATTCAAAAAGCCATACAACTTAAGATTTTTTTTTGAAATTTGATGTTTTGTTTTAAATTTTTTTATGTTTTTAAATCTATAAAATATTTTTCACAACTGTTTAAGGGTAATTATATTGTTTTGCCGAATTTTTTCTATTCATAAGGATGAAATTGAAATAAGTTTTTTAAACTCAAAAGATACATTTATAGTTTGTAAAAATAGAAGGAAAAACTAAGCAATAGTTAAAACTTAGAGGCATAATTATTAAATTAACCTTCTTAAAAACCCCTATCAGGATTCCAGGTGTTTGTATTGCAGAAATCAGATTACTAAGCAAAAACACAATAAATGAGAGATGTATGTCTATTAAGTCTGCTGAGGCATATGAACCGAGGTTACGCCCTCACATGATGGCCCTCAAAGCATAAGCTTGAGGCTATCATGCACCACCATGCCCCAAGTCGTATGCCTCAAGTGCTGTTTAAAACACTACCAAGTACCAAATAATTTACAAACCAGCCCATTTGATTTCACGGTTAGAATACTATAACAAATGTCAATAGAAGCATATGCAGCAATCATCAGCAAAACAACAGAAATAGAATGAAGCGTCAGTGAATAATAGATAGTACCTGTAGGGCTAAACCATAACCACCATTTACGTCTTGCTCGAAATAGAGTAACTGGAAGACGCATTGAGTTCAATTTTAGTATTAGACTAACATTTATGAGGGCTAAAGAGTAGATGATGAAAGAGGGAGTAAACTAAGGCAGATATTAAAGATACCCCATAATCAAAAATTGTTGCAAGAAAAAGTTTACGGTCAAAATTTTTCAAACAGATATATCATGTACCTTAAATTTGCTTTGCGCACTTGAAGTAACTCTTATTACAATCCCTGCCTCAGCTTGTTGCTCATTGATGGTCACGCCAAAAAAGTGAGCACACTGTTTCTCAACCTGGAGCAGGAGAAAAAATAAATAAATAAAAAATAAAAGAGTCAACGGAATGCACCAGAAAGACTTCGGAATCCATCATGAAATCAAATTATCCAAACACCTTCCCGCTAACTGATGCTCCAATTGGAAGGGGTCTCACAGTAACAGTCCCATTCAGGGCTTCTTCAAGTACATTAGCAGATATTGTAGTCTTGATAGGGACACCCAATTTGCTACAGACAAATAAAATGAAACATTTAACACTTACTGGCATTAAAAACCATAAACGTATGAGGCACAATAGATCACCTGAACAAAGCTGCAAACATCGTATTGACTGTTCCAAGATTTGACAAGTCAATTTCCATGTCCATACCTTCCGCATCGAGAGCCTGAAATAATATTAGAAAACCTCACAAAGATAAGGATGTGGCATAATTCAAAAGAACATGAATCCTTTCGAGAGAAGGGAAAAAAATGAAAATGAAACAAAATCTCAGCTTGATTGAACTGTTGAATTATTCACTCCCTACACACGCGCGCGCGCACAAAAATCAAAATCATAAAACTCTATCAATAGAGCAAGAGTCTCCCCACTGCCAGAATCAGTACATCACCCTTTCATTTTCACTTCTCCATATAAGATTTTTCTCTAGATTTGGTTCTGGAAACCAACCAGACTAATAAAATACATGTAAACCAAAATATCCACCCCATATACAAGATTTCCAACGAAAATGGTTCTGTTAATTTTTGTTTTACAATTTGTTCCTTCTCAGCATAGACGTGTATGCTAACATGTAAAAAAACCCAATAACCAACCAAATTCAAACGACAAATTGCAGCATAGAAAAAAGAAAGGAATAAAAGCAAATATAAAAGCACCTCAAATCCTGCACTATCATACTGCCTTCTCTTCTCTGGGTCGGATAAGATGCTGTAAGAGTATGCAACCTCCTTGAAGAGTTCCGAAGCTTCAGGATTGCTGACATTCTTGTCTGGATGATACCTGTTTATCGTATTAAATCACATTGTAAGAAAAATATCTCACAGTAACATTTGAATTTGCTATCAGTGTCTTTTTTCCACCGAAAAAAAAAGAGCCACAAGAAAACATTTCAAATAAGAATAGATGTCAAGGATTCTCTTTGTTACATGGATAAGGAGAGTTTACACAATAAAAGAAAAACAATGCAATTTAAATCACAGAATTTCAAATTCACAAATCAGGTCAAAATTCTACACTATTTGTTGTGCTGCATCTAGGTATAAGGGGCCTTAACTAAAATCATTATTATGAGAGAAAACAAACTTACAGTATTCATCATGAGAGATTTGAAGGAGTTAAAAGTTTCTTTTAAAATGCACTGTACACAGAAAAGAATGATTCTTAATAATCACATAATCTGAGACACAGTTCAAGAGAAATATACCGAATTCTTGCTATTGAAAGAAAAGATGAGCAAACATGACACAAGGGCAAATGATAGAAGGCAGTGAATTCCTAAATCTGTCGTCAGTATAAGAACATACCCAATAACTTTTCCCTTCTCAAACATTTTGTTAGCAAAAACATTTCTCCCCTGATGACTAATATAAATATAACCATCGTCCGTCATGAAATTTTGAAATCCACCATGTAGATAAATCAACAATGTTTTGCAAGAGCATTGCCCTCCTTCCAACGTCATAAACATTTTGTCCACCTATGCATTTACTTAAGCAAGCTCCATAAGTCTTTCAACAGCATAATTATCAATTTTTAAAACATGAAATGTCAAATGGAGAGTGGAGTAGATTGGAGGCCACAGCAGAGGATACAGAGGCTTGCACAGCAAAGGACACCCAAACGAAAGTCTTGAAATGGAACAGAATGGGACTCGAAGGTTGTCCCTTTATCACGCCTTTAATACCATTTCAGCTGATTCACTAGAGTCCATGGACAAATTTTCACTGCTGCATCCCACAATGTGGAAATCCAATTAAACTCTCAGGGACAACCTCCCTAATATTGACGAGTCTTTTTTTTTTTTTACCACTACATTCTTCGAGTTACTAGAACACAGATATTAACCCCGAACACAATAATAGGACGCTTCGGAAAACAATGAATGAAATAGAAAAACAACTGATTCCATAAAATCAGAAACAAAAACTTCCCAAAAGAAATCTTTTTTCCAATTTGACGAATCCTCAAAGAAAAAAACTTCCCAAAAGAAATCTTTTTTCCAATTTGACGAATCCTCAAAGAAAAAACCAACTTTCTAGCCAAAAAAAGAAAAGAAAAAAAAAGAAAAGGAACATCATTGAAGAACTAATGTTCAAAAGAGAAGAAATTCGAATTAGATCGTCTAAATAAACATCATATCATTATGTGAATTCAGACACGCAGTGATGCTAATTAACTAAATCACAAGATTAATGTGACCAAATCACATACTTTCAGGCATCCATTTCTTGCAATGACGATGTACAAAAAGCTAACACATACAATTTCAGCTAATTTTGGCAATTTCCAATCGCTTCAAATTAACCCCAGACAAACAACGAAAAAAAAAAAAGAAAAAAAGAAAAGAAAAGATTAAAACTTACTTGAGAGCGAGCTTTCTGTAAGCGGTTTTAATTTCCTGATCAGTCGAATCTCTCGACACAGACAATACCTCATACGGGTCTCGCCTGTTCGCAGGGGCCGAAGTTCCTTCCATTTTCGAACCTAACCCCATCGTCGCCTATGTTTCTCTCTCTAGCCCTTTCTTTCTCTCTCTAAACTAAAATATCTTCCGAATAAACCGCGCAATTGATCCAAACATGAAAAATTAAAAATTAAAAATCAATCACCGAATATATATATATATATATTATGTGTATATATATAAACATATGTATATAACGCACAATTCTAAGCAGTATTGGATCGCTATATTTCTCTCTCTTCTCCTCTTCCAGGGAAATCAAGAAAAGCAAACTTCGATGAACAGGTTAATACGTTGGGAATTTACACGATCTAATCCAAATGACGCCCAATTTCACAAAAATACAAGAGAGCTAGAGCTTTTGTTTTTGCTTTCTGTTTGTCTTTTTCTTTTTTCCTCGGAAAGGAACGCGTTGGCAGGAAAAAAAATGTAATCTGATGCGACTTTATTTTTCTTTTTCTTTTTCTTTTTTCCTTTTCTTTCCTTTTTCTTTCACTTTTTTGTTTCTTGGTTCTTAATTCTACTTCTATCTTTTATAATTTCGGCCAACAGAATAGTCTTTCCAAGAAGAGGAAAACCACTTTTTTTTTTTTGTCCCCTGACATATGTGTCTTTTTCCACATTGTGGTTGACGGTAAATACTTTTTATTTTTTATTTTATTATTTATGGTTTTTTTTTTGTTTTTGATTTTGTTAATATCACATCTACTAACTTTCCTTTTCCAATCATTTATGAATTGATTGACAAAGGTAGGGGTGACAAAACGGGTTTCTGGGTCGGGATCGTGTCGGGTTGGAGTTAATTTTTACAAAATTAGGTCGACACTAACCCGACCTGTGACCCGAACGGGTTGAGAATTCTCAACCATAACCCGACCCGTTTTGATACGGATTGACACGAACCCGACCCGTGTCAACCCGTTTCTTATGCACAGTGTTAAAAAATAATAACCCGTAACCCGATTTTGACCCGTAACCCGATTTTGACCTGTAACCCGCCTCTAACCCGCCCACATTAATATATATAATATTAAAAAAAAATAAAATTAGAAGAGTTTCATACCACTTTAACAAGAAGATGAGTGATAAGAGAGGTAGGATTTGATATTTTAAGAGCTTATATTATATATGAAATAATATTAATTTTTTAAAAGTTAATTAATTAAATACGGGTCAGAAACGGGTCATTTTAGTGTCAGACGGGTTGACCCGAACATGACCCGTTTTTTGACGGGTCAGTTTCGGGTCGACACTAAAATGACCCATGGTCAAATTTTTCGACACTAACCCGCAAAAAAGCGTGTCGTGTCGTTGTGTCGCAACCCGTATTGCCGGCCCTAGACAAAAGGAAACTTAAACTTAAATTAATTTTGCATGACTAATATATATATCACTTAAAATGAGAAATAGGTCTCTTTTTCAAAAAAATAGAGAGAAATAAAGTATATAAGCTGTTTGACGGGATAGTTTACAACAATTTTTTTTATTATAAATAATATAAAGTTCTAGCATATTATAATAAAAATAAAAAAAATTACTACAGTGTAAAATTTTATATACTACAATAAAAATAATTCTAATCATCATGCCATATATATATATATATATATATATATATATATATATATATTAAAAAAATGAGCATGACTTCATTAGATTTAGATGTACTTGGTAGTTTTTTCACGAATTAAGTGCAAGCAAGAGAGAGATTATTTGGCAGTTCTTTTATACTATGATATGTTGCATATTACAAACACTATTAAAGACAACTTATTAATCGTAATAACATGACAATTTTGATGGCATACACGTGTTTAGCATCGTTTTTAAACACAACTTTTTCATGAGTTTGTTCCTCCGTACGTAAAATTTTACATATTTTTTTTGCCAACTCAAAACAGCAACAAGGGAACACAATCTAAAAGCCTGGCAATCGTCACAAAGGTTGAATGGTAGCTGGCTTTTGTCGTCGTGTCTTATGGCAAAGTGCTTCTCCCTTGGCTTGAACAACTAATTCTGCTGTTGAGTGTCTCCAAAAGTGGCTTGGTCCTGCTAAATGGTTAGCCTTAAGGACAAAAATGAGAGTAAATTAGTCCGTGTATCACTATATAAAAGTCTAGTTCACTTGTAGGCTTAATCTGTATTCGAATGCGAATTATCAAGTGATTTTCCTTTAATTTCGGCAACAGAGAATAGCTCTCTATAAAAAGAGAGAATATTTTTCTTTTTATTTGCTATGTTTTAGGTTAACTTAAAACTTATACTTTTGATTTTTTTATCTCATCGAATGTATACATTGATTAGATTTTATACATAAATCTATATCTTACCTCAATCAATAGTTGATTTCAATCTTTAAAGTGACTAAATTATCCTTTAATTAAAAGAGAAAAAAATTAAAACTCTCAAAAAAAAGAAACAAATAAAAAAAGAAACACACAAAACACGTATTTTATTCATTTTTCTAGTCAAAACTTTAGTATAAAGATTTTTTACGTTCTTAAAGTTATCTTATTTTTCAATTTGAGGGTATTTTAAGCCTTTTCATATGTCAAAATTGAATATTGATAAAGCAAAGTATAAATTTGTGTGTTCAATCTAATTTGACGATATAAATTCGATGAGATTAAAACCAATGATATATTATTTGAATAAACCTAAAATATGAGTATAAAAAGATAAATAACCCAAAAATATATTACAAGGAGAATGTTTGGGAACTTGGTTTGAATAAAAACTTTTGGTTCAAACCAATTTTGCAACATTGTTCTCTTACAAAATTAGTTTTCAATTCAGTTGATTTCCCAAACACTCCATAGGTTAATCAAAAATTTACTAGCTGGCTGGTGAAAAACAATTTTACCCAGAGAAAAAAAAAGTACGACGCCCAGCCCCCATGTAGGCGTGGATGCGGGAGCTTGCGGAATGGATGGCTTAACCCTCCAAAGTCTAAACTTCTCTTAAAAACTATCAGTAACTTCACCCTTTGGACTTTGTTCTCGTAAAAAAAAATGAAAAAATGCATGCAATGCAAAGCTCTAGCAAGAAAAGAGATACCAAAGTCGATTTCCCAATAGCCAGTCATTTCTTTGAAACCTCCGCTACAACACCCTCAACCCAACAGGATTTATCTTAACACTGTCAACTCTCATCAGAGCAATACTACAAACTCAAATGGCGCTAAACAGTAAACACCAAATTGATTAGAAACTAATAGCCCAATGCCAATGTCAATAAGGTCATACATCTCATTTGCCTGTCATCAATTGAGATGTACACAAATATGATGACATGTCAGCACCGCTATGCAATTATGTGGGACCAGTAGTTTCACATTTTAGCATATTAAAGCACCGACATGTTGTCACATGTCTGGCAATTTCATCATCATTTGCAACATATAATATTGCTCCAAGACTTGCTCTGTGACAATAAGAAGGTAAAAAGATTCCACAAGCTAGAAAATGCTAGAAAGCATGAGGGCGCTGGAATTATCTTCGTGTAATCAAGCATGGCTACACCTATCAGACGGACTCCATATAGAGCGAGTGTTTTTTTCAACACATTAAATAGTGGCACTCCACAGACTAGAAAATGAGAATAGACATTAAGGCCCGTTTGTTTTTGTTCTCAAAATTTTTAAAAGTATTTTCGTACGTTTTTTGAAGCAAAAATTTTAAAAACACTCTCAGCACAATTCTTAAAAAATTCTTATTTTCTAAAATAAAAACATTTTTACCTATTTTGAAAACAATACTCAACGGCCCTAAGTTTTGAGGATTTGACTATCTCAAGGTATATCGTTCGAAAATAAGATGCAAAGAAACCGAATCAGGCCGAGAAATTTTACCTTAGCTTAAAAATCTAGATCACATCTCACATGGATATTGTTTCAACTCTCGGGCTTGCACTAGCAAACTTAGACCTTTGCCTCGGAGACTCAATCTATGTGATTCCATTAATTTACAAGTTAAGCCTGAACTTAGAAGCTTTACCGAAGCTTTGCGAGGTAAAAAAAATCTTGAGACTTGCACTAGCCTCAAAGCAAGAACGCTTCCATTTTCTACACAGATACTTTTAAAATCCATAAAAAGCATCAGGCTTCAACAGCCTTGTATTGGCTGACAATTTTTTTTTCTTTTTTCTTTTTTCGATATCTATGCGTGGGTAGTGGAGCTGCCAATATGTTGTGACTAAATCAAACAAAAACCTTGACAAACCGAACGAGCAGCTTATACGTTTGAGATTGAGCAGTGGGAATCAGGATCCACCTTAATTAGCTTGGTGTTGTGTGAACCACAAGGGCTACATATATGGTAGAGCCAGTGGAACGGTGCCCTCCCTTTCTTATCACAGTCATTGCATAGTATTTCCTGCAACATACAAAAATCAGTCAATCTTCGGCTGATGCAATGGGGACAGCATTCAGTGTGGAATGTCCAAAAAGTGTACCTGACAACGATCTCTGTATTCTTGTGGGAGTTCCTCCGAGGCCAGTAGCGCATCAGGCATGCCCAAGTAAACCTTGATTGATGCAGGACAGGCTTAGTAAAATTAGGGGAGTTTGGGTTTTATTAGGACTTCCAACCGTACTGAGATTGAGCTCTTTAGATTAGGAGAAATTACACAATTTAGGAGTCCTGGTGACTAGGATTGGTTAGTCTACAAATATCTTTAGACTTGTTACTTCGTACCAGTTATTTCTATAAAAATATATAAACATTAAGCTGTCTTTCAGAATGTTATTCTAAATTTATCTATTGTAGATTTGATAGATATTAAAAGACACCGTGATAAAGATTTTATAAGCCAGCAATAACACTTTTTAATGGCACTTGCTAACAATGCCTCTAACCATAAGGGTGAGAACTTCTATTCTTATAGAAAACAAAGCTTGGTGCAAGATAGTCTCACTCGTCAAGTGATAAGTATAGTAACATTGCAACAATTGTATGGTATTAAAGATGTGTTGAGTAGAAGACATTCATACCGAGAAATCTCCCATAGATTTGCTGCAGATTGGACAGATGCAGTGATTGCAAGTATATGCCTGATATGATGAATGAATTAACGTGATTTAATGCATGTAGTGCCCACAGGGAAGAACCAAAGCAAAAGAGTCATCAAAGAACCAACCCTGAAGCAAGCTGAATGCATGTAGTGCCCGCAGGGAAGAGCTTTTACAAAGTCATGCAATGAAAGACATCGGTACGAAGTCCGTTTCCAACACGGCATAAGTTGCAGAAAGGACAATGATAAACTGCCCTGATAAAACACAGAAAGAAGACAAGATATAGATGATGAGAAATTGAGAATACAACCACCAAGAAGTCAAAATACAAGTTGCAACAGCAACAAATTTACAAGGAACTGAGCCTAATTACTAAGCATATCAAATTATTCAGGTTATTCTCGTGTAGAGAATGAAAAATGAAAATAATGAGACACTCTTATGGCAGTATGATATGTTAGACATGTATGCCCTAAAGTAAAAATATAATAATATGTTTTTGGAGACATTTTTATAACAAAGAATTTGTTTATTATTCATATACCAAATTATTGTACTATTTACGTTCATGTTTGTTGGATGTATGATAAACAAAAAAAAGTTTGATAGGCATACGATTGACAGATTATGCGAAAGACATGATTCTAAAGGTGACAATCTAAATTATAAGATCCGCAATTGAGGGAATAAAATTGGGCACATTATTCATGCAAAGATTGCTATGTTATTTATATCCATAATGAGAGATGGTTTGTCTTGACCATCGGAGGTGGACTCCGCTAATAAAAACATCGATACATTATTATAAGTGATGATGTATTGAATCAGGACATAAAGTGTAATTGTTTTAGATTAATAATTTTGTCTTGCAAATCAATTCACATCATATGTGTTGCATTTTAATCTTGAGATGAATAGTGAGCTTGTTATCTTGACTTATGTCTTTTGATGTACCAAACGGTGACACAATTTATGTTGGTACGTGTAACGTCCCAAAATTTATTTAATGTTAATGTAATATAAATGATGAATTAGTGTGCCATAATTAATGTTTCAACATTAATTTGATTACTCGGTTGGATTTTGAAATTTTTGGTGGTTTTGTTAAATTGATGAATTCAAATGATTTCTTATTGTTTTAAAATGATGTTTTGAGTTTTAAAACACAACAATTTGTAAAATATTAAAAATACTCCGTTTTACAAAACCGTGGGCGGCACATGGTTTTCGCACAGTAAACCAGCCCACCGATTTTCTCTATTTATTCTCTTTCTCTCCCTCTTTCTCTCTTCTCTCTCTACTTCTCTCTCAAATTTTTGAATCAAATTCGAATCCAAGCTTCGGGTTAGCAAGGAGGAAGCTTAGGGACGTGTTTTGGCAACCGAGAACGCGGATTGAAGCTTCGATTCGAGGTTAGTTTTGAAATTTCTAAACTTTTTACAAAATTTTCAATTTTGTGCATTTTTGAAATCTAGGTTTGTTGAGCTTAGAAAACCTTGGATTTAAGTTAAATGAACTTAGAACAACTAGAATCTAAGCTTAGATTGAAGAAAAACGGATTGGATTCAAGATTTTTCATTTTTCTCCCTATTTTCTCAATTTTGGATTTTTGAGATTTTTGAGTTTAAATCTTGTTTAACTGAGTTCAAATGTGTTCTAGTATGTTTTTCTAACAACTATGATTGATTTTCATGCCTAGGATTTGAGAAAAACAGGTTAGAATCAAGATTTGAATTTTGGGGATTGAAAAACCCGTGGCTAGATTTCTGGGTTTTCCTAGTTTGACAGGCCAGACCACGTGTTCGGCAGGCCGGATCAAGAGATTGGCCGGCCGGTATTCATCTCTTCGGCAGGCCGAACCTGGGAATGTTTAGTCGACCAAACTTGGCTTCCGACAGGCTGAACTGCACAGTTCGGCCAGCCGAAGCAGGGATTCCGGCAGGCCGGTCGAAGCATGAAAATTTTGTGATTTTTCACTCGTTTTTACTGTTTTGGACCCCGATTTAAATTCCAACCTTATAGAATGATTTTAAGGATACAAATGGCACACTAGGACATCATGAAATGGTTTAGTAGCATAAAATGTCTCGAACTAGATATTGATCTACTTAGTGTGTATCTAGGCTCGTTTGTGGTTCCGCGGAGCTAACGTATAGCGGACTGAGATTACGGTGTGGGGCACCGGCACGAGTATTGAGGTAGGACTTCTACCCCATTCCTTGGTAGCCTAGTTTCAAAATGATTTGGCTTTGAAAAGAATTTCTATTAAAATGTTTTCAACGGTTGTTTGAAAATGGATTTATCGGTTATATTTTAATATACCGTGAACTGAAATGAACTTCATAATGAATGTAAATGACAACACTCGGTAATTGGGTTTTGAATGATGATGATAATAAACATATAGGCATGATGCCATATCAGAGATCGGGTCATGTAGCGATCGACTTGGGGGCAGGTCCCGAAACCCAACTGGGCCACTACTGTGTTGATGTTATTATGGTTTGCCTAGGAAAAAAAATGATATTTCTGGTTATCCAAGTAAATTGTTCTGGGTAAGAATGGTTTTACTTAAAATTGTTTATTTGTTTATATATTTAAGGTTTCTTTTAAATAATTCTTGAATAATGAAATGTTCCTTTAAATTAAATTATTTTATAAAACATAGTCCTACTAAGCCTTTCGCTCACGTTTTATTTGTTTTAAAATTTCCCCCCTCTAGGTGGTTTTCCATTAAGGTTTGGAGAAGATTCAACGGACAGGACTCAGGAGCAATAGAGGAACTAGTAAACTTATTTGTATTATTTAAATCAAGGCATGTAAGACTTTAACTTTATTTGTACTTGGACTGTGATTGTATTTATGATATTATTAGTACCATGTGTGTGCACAAGTTGTGAGTTTGTGAAACCCATACTCACTATGTTTATTCTTTTATATTAATTATTCATGCAATGGTTTTCTTTAAATCTTCACATTTTATATTTAATTCAAACCCCCCCCTAAACTCTTGATTTTTAATTAAATTCTCTTTTAATTAACTTAAATAATCCGCCACGTCACCTCCCGTACTCCTGGGCGTGACAGTATGCATGTCGGTATGTTAGAGACATGACTCTTGAAAGTGTAGACTTGTTATTCATAGATATGGAATCCATAGCTCCTCCTTATGAGTAGTTGATATCCTCTTATATGCGTTATCTTGTAATTGAAAAATAGAGCACTCAACTATTTGGATATATAGGTGTAACAGAATGATATACTGTCTTTAGATGGTAAGTTTTCTGATGGTGAGATAATAGAACGTAAGAGAAAAATAATCGGGAATGTAAGACAGAATTTATCTTTAAGCGGATTATAGATAATCCTATGGGGATAAATACATTATGATATGTCATAGAGACTTAGCTATTCGGGCTTCGTAATTCTATAGAGTTCAAGAATGAAACTCTAAGCTTTTAATGGAGTAGTGTTAGAGTTGATAATTATGAAATGTATATCTAAGATATTGGGTTTCATAATTATCGAGGGCTTGAACTATATAAGTCCATCAGGTCCCCTTTGTTAGCTCATAATAAATCCTGTAACGATAGGGTGTGCTTTTCCAATAAATTAGTGACTTATGTTAAATTATCAAATTGGTTAAAATTCGATGAGATTAGATAATTCATGTCTATTTATCGGTTGAATTAATTTTGTGTAAATTAATTCAATATAAACTTGTTGAATTATCCGGAATATTTATTTTCCTAAAGATTATCTAGATATGGTTGTTTTAATCGAATAACTTCTCTATTTGGTTATTTGAATTAAAACTGAGACTTTATCCTAAGAATCTTGAGTGAGAAATATACATTCACAATGAGATCAGATAATTCATGTCTATTTATCGGTTAAATTAATTTTGTGTAAATTAATTCAAGATAAACTTGTTGAATTATCCAAAATATTTATTTTCCTAGAGATTATCTAGATATGGTTGTTTTAATCGGATAACTTCTTTATTTGGTTATTTGAATTAAAACTGAGACTTTATCCTAAGAATCTCAAGTGGGAAATATACATTTATAAGGATCATTTATCGTAAGCTTAATAGGCTGGTCTTTCAGTTCGGCCTATCAAGAGAGTAAGTTTGGCAGGCTGATCTACCATTTTGGCTTGGTGACCGAATGATAATCTGATTATGCGTTTTCACACATTTTTATTAGATATTGATCCAGATTCAAATTTTTGAAGCTTTATCTAATAAGGACTTACCCCTTGGTCCAACCTCTATAAATAGGTAGTGAGACTCACATGTTATTTAAATTAGTTGAAGAATTAAGAGTGAGCACTCTAGCCAGTGAGTCTCTGAAACTCCCTGAGAGCTATTGTTCATAAATCACAAACACTAGTTCTAAATTTTCTCAATTGGTTGAAAGGAGAGTCACTTGGAAGAGCTATACGACGTGTGCCCACAAGCACTCCGATCGTGGATAGAGAATAGTAAAAAAGACCAATTGGTTGAGATTTTTTTTGAACTGTCTTTCTCTTTATAGATTGCGGGAGCTTTTCAGCAAAAAAAGTTAGTAATATCTAGTTAATTTAAGCATATAACGTGTCAAACTTATGTTTTTAAAAATACTCTGATCAAAATTTTTAAAATTTTCGTAGCGTACTACTTTTCCAACACGATACTATGACATGAATGCAAGACAACTTCCAGTGCTCCTTGCCAGAGGACAATAATATAGAATTGATAATGATAATCACGTCGTCTTTTATATTGGTCTAAAGGCATTTATCACAAAATTTAGGCCAGTCACGCCTTCAATGTGAAGTTACCATGAATTAAAATTAATTAGAGACTCTAGATTCATTAAATAGTCCTTTTTTAAAAGAAAATACATTCATTGACAGATATTTATATAACAAAAGAACTCAAAACCAAGACCCCAAAAAAAAAAAAAAAAAAAAAAACACCAAGATTTATACCTTTCATCATCAAAAAGTTTGCAAATACTGCAATGGTACTTTGCCATTGAGAATTCCCAGCAAGAAGGTGTTCTGCAAACAGGTCCAACAGGCTGTATTTGCAAGCACTGCATGCACATCATTTCAATTGTAGCCTTTCATCCGTCTAGAATGAAGCATATATAGCCTACTAATTAGGGAAAAAATTCAAGTAAAATTGCATAAGATTGACTTACCGATCCATTAGATGATATCTGACTTTATCGTGACAGAGCCTGCACAGGAATCACTTTCCATAGCAAGTAGCCCGGAGTTTGCAATTTCTCTTGTAATGCACACACCCAAAAACTTGTTTCTCTGGATCACGAAATGAAGGAGAGCATCCTAGTAAATCTTCACTGTTCAAATTATCAGCTGCTGTTGCTTGCGGCGGCTTCTGCTGAGAAGCTATCCAGCGACTACAGAACCCACTTATTTCTGATTGAATAAGGTACGCTTTTCTTCTGGGATCAAGAGTTGAATCCCGAGAGACTTTTCTGATTTCTGATTGAAGCTCATTTTCATTCATGCGAAAAATATCTTTCCATCCAGGTTTAAATGTGACGTCTCTGAGCTCCAAGCTTTCATCGACACTAGCCACTGAAATTCAAGACTGGAGTTCATATGGAAAGAATTATATAGAATGTGAAATCTATTTATGTTTGAATCTTGAGGAAGCAGCACTCATACCTCAGCTAGAAGAAAAATTAATAAGAAAATACGAGATAATAATGGATAATTTAACTTGAAAACAAAAGCCTCATTGAAACCTGATGAAGAACAGTTTTCTGAAGTTGTGGTACGTGAAGACGCGTCAGGAGTTCCATCCCACCATTCATCAAGCCACTCACTGAACATGGTGGTGTTTTTTGCAGCTTGCTTCCATGTGTCCATCATTTTTGTTTTGTTCTTACTGAGTTAGAGCAGAAGTTACCCATGGCAACATTGATTGATGAACTTCAGCACCCGTTTTACCAATTATCGGACCAACAATTTTATCTTGTTCTTCAACAGAAAAATGTTTGTCAAACAATGGCCATAATTCAAGTTCTGTGAAAACATGTTGGTCTAAAGTCACCCTAATGGATTTGCTCATGCCCTGAAGCTTCGTAGAGAGCTCATTATACTTTCTTAAATTATCATTCTGAGCAATGGACAAACATCCACTTTTTATGCATTCAATCAGTTGCGCGAGCTCATTAAGAGCGGAAGAAATATCTTCGAAAAGTTTTTCTTCTTGCCTGTGGTCCAGAGTGTAGGACTGGCTAACATATGAAGAGTCTCTTTAGATTCTCATGCTGAAAAAACAATGTCATCCTCTGCATTACTATGAGCTTTATGAAGACCCCTTTACGACTGGAATCTGCCAGTGAGCTGCTGCAGGAAAGACTCGTCACAGTCATTAAGATTCACAGATTCAACATCCAAATACTCCAAGTCTTTGCAGATGGCTTTATGAAATGTAGATATGTTATAAATAGGTCGTATGGCCCACCCATTCTCAGTAGCGGTTACATCTGTTGCCCAGCTAAAAAGACTTAAGCTTAGGGAAGGAGCAAAAGGACCAAAAGATGATGAGCGCTGCTGACCCCTAAATTGTTCCCATTTACACCTAGCCCAGGGACATGGCATGACCGGTTACTGCAAGATGGTTCAAGGCTTTTTGCAGCTTCTATAGGGCGACAAGAATCTTCCAGTGATGCCAAATTTCTACGCTTGCCTGGCCTTCGATTGTCGTGTTCTCTATCTTCACGAATACTTGAAAAGGGTCTTCCTCAGTGGAAAACGCATCATCGAACATAGAGACTGATTCATCGACGCCTACTTCAATTCTCTTTAGCGTACGTGTAAAACAACACCCAGTTACATTTGAAGATAAACAGACATCTGTAAAACGACCTTTGCTTGCCCAACCAGAGAAAAGAGTAAGCAATGCAGAATCTGCATCTGGGGCTGCATGAGATGACTTTGTGATTCAGCAAGTTGTAGGGTGTTTGGTAAGGTGTTTACCATTGATTAGAACTGTAAATGCTGTAGTATATTAGAACTAAATATTATAGCAACCTTTTTCTTTTATCGTAGCATATAAGAACTTTATACTGCTTCTAACTGAAAAGTTTGTTAAAACCACTTTTGTCAAATAGAAAAGAATGGCAATAGGCAAAACATGTAGAAAATAACAAGTGTTGTCAAAATGTTATGAATAGGAACATATATGTATGTGGATGAGTTTTAGTAGTTACAACCTATGGGTGGTCACTGATCAAATTAAAGAAACAAATGCATACTTTAATTATATTTAATAATTTGATGTTTTATATGAGTTACTATAATGGTTAAGCAACCAGTTAACCTTTTAATTAACGAAAGGTAAACTAATTTCATAAAAACATTTTCTCAAAAAAAATCATAGAAATATTAAAGGAAACCAACCTTTTAATTTACAAAAGGTAAACTATTTTCACAAAAACGTTTTCTCAAAAAAAAAAAAAAGAATCATAAAACATTAAAGGAAATCAAAAGCTAAAAAAAAATAAAAGAACAAAAAAAAGAAGAAGAAGAAACTACATTCACCATCTTCTTTCTTCCACAATGATGAATTTAACGTTACCAATATTACACCACTACATTCCAAGTTCTGAGGGTAGTTTTAAGAATTTGAGTGGTTTAAAAATTTGACAACAACTCTTACTACATAATATAAAACAAAAATGAAAAACAGAATACCTTAGATCAAACCAACTACTGCAATCACGAGGGAGACTCAGCGAACAAGAAACATTCTTCAACATGTTACATGATTAACACAATTTGGTTTAATACCACTACTTTTTGTTATTGCGATTCCAATACATTTGTTTTTTGGAAAAGGAAACAAAAAAGTTTTTCCTCAGGATGCTAAAACGTTCACAAATAATACATTGAAAAATGAAATTTGGAATGTGAAAGAATCATGAGATTCTAAATTCAAGGAATGAATTTTTAATTTGCATTTTATTATAAACGTAATTAAAAGGGTTATGTTAAGAGGTCACAAACAAATTGCCTACCCAAATCATATTTTAAGAGATTTCTAAATTGGAAATGAAATGCTAACCAATTGTCATTTTTTTAGTCAACCATCCACTTCTTTACAACCGTTGGATTCATGTCACATGGTTAAAACAACAACGATAGTCACCAATGGGTAAATATTAGAGTAACCATTAAAACCACATCCTATGTATGTACGGATGTGTATATATATATATATATGTATATAGTAATAAGAGGAATTGAAAGGATACGTAACCAGCCATATGCATATTTTGAAGGAAAGAACTTGCTTCTTCTCCACCAAGTGAACCCATGAACCATGGCAACACACACTCTATCAATTTCAAAGGCATCAAACACAAACTTCGGAATAAAAGTTCCAGTTGTTTTTCAGCAATGCACTCATTAGATAGCCTATGGGTCAATTATATTATAAATAAATCGTATTTATCCATTCATCTTTTTTTTCTTTCTTTTTTGTGCTTTGTTTTTTTTTTGGGAATGTGATGAAAAGTAACCGATAACCACATCTACAAGAAAGGTGGAAAGCGGTTTCTTTTTCCACTTTTTAAAAATTTTAAAAAAAAAAGAAAAAAAAAAAACACACTCAAGACTAACATTTTTAAGCCTGCAACTCAGTATCAAAATTAATATAAAACTTTTCACCTAGCATCCCTAGATCTTGATCAATGATTACATCGCTATCCAGTTTCCTGCTGAAATTTTACTAAAACAAGAGTTGGAAGTAGAATAAAACAATTTCAACAGAAAGCAGCAGAACAAACAGGTTTAATAGTATCAAATAATGACAGGTGCAGTAAGCCGGGTCTTTTACCAGCTTCCTTTGTCGGCCCTAAATACGTTGTGGCATAAAAGGAAAGGAAAACAAATCTGCAAGTGCAAAGTGTGGACACCATATCTATTTTGATTTTCACTTCAATGTTTATTTGCTTAGGAGTACAATCTTTTCTTGGTGTAGACCCTATGAACATAACAAGTTGATTTGCTTTGCTATTTTGACTGCCAAAAAAAAGAGTTGTGGTTTTTTAGTCCACAACTACACTCTTGGACTATATTTCCTACAAAACAGTATACAATAAAGGCAAGTGAATATTAAGTTGTTGGTTCTAGTCCTGCTTCCACAGCACCTTTTAACTCTTTCTGTCTCATATCTGCTAAAAATGTTAGACTGCAACTTGAAGAACTTGGAAAACAGGTGGAGTTAATTTCTGTAGGAAGCTAAGTTCGTTGTCAGCTTCCTCATTCTGGAAGTGCCTCATGATGGGGTCCATAATTTGATCAGCATGAGAGCACAATTTCATGCAAAATTCCGAAGATGATGACTTGGCTCCTGCACTTTGGATGCTTTATATTAGAGGAACCTAAGCTTGTCAAATTGAATCTCTTCTTCTGCATGCTCCTGGGCAAAAGAGATTTCAGCGTCTACAGCAGGAAATACAACTTCGACCTCAGCAATGCTACAGTAAGAAAAACAAAAGCAGCTCGTCTGACCAAGTCTAGATTTTAGGCAAACGTAAAAGATCCAAAAAAAAAAAAAAAAGCGATTACACCCTTTTTTCTCTACTTAATCCTCTAGTCCAGGGTGGGGGTTGTCAATAAGATTATCTAGTTTGCAAACTCCATAAGGTAAAAGCAAAAGATAAAAACAAAGTTGCTCAATAACATCCTGTAGTTTCCGTTTCTGGTTTGTTAATCTCTGTTACAGCCTTACACGTCTGTTGTTTGTCCTAGTACCGGTTTACTTGTTTAGTTGTGCCTAGAGGTTTGTTTTGGTCATCTTGTAGTTTCTGTTTCTGACTCTGTTGAGTTTCTTGTAGGCTTTTTGCCTTCTCTTTTCTTGAATGAAAATTCAGAATTTAGCAACAACCAGGAAAAAAAAAAAACAAAAACAAAAACAAAAACAAAAAAAAAACAAAAAAAAAAGAAAAGAAGAAGTAGCCCAAGAACATCAGATAGATAACCTTGGGATACTTTGTTGCAGAAACCTTGAAGAAAACATGGCAACCAAAACCTTGGATGTCTATGGAATAGTACTCTCAAAGGAAAACCAAAACTTTTGACCCACAGATTCCCCTTAAGAAACAAATTCTTTTGTTCATTAAACATGATCCAGAAGATTGATTTATTAATCTGCTAAACCAAATATGTTATTGCACTATGAAACTGTCGTGTTCTTGAGGAGAGAGAGGGAAAAATTAGTAGAGAAACACAGCTGAAATTGTACCTGTGAAAAATGCAGACTTGTGCAATGAAATGCAGCCTCTTATTGAATGCAGACAAATCAGAATCTCGAGAGAGTTGAATCTTCCTAGCAGCATCAGCTATATCATTTAACTCTCTTTTTATAGCCTTATGCCAAAGTAATATTTCATCAATAGGACTTAAAATTGTCAGAGTGGTTGGATCACAATTTAGCTCCGTATGTTTTCTTTTACCGATCTTGGCAGATTGACATGCATAACATTCCTTCTCTCTATGACTGACTAAAGCAGTAGGCAAAGAATCGTCGCATTGGCCATTAGAATCTTTGCAAGTTTCGCAAGTATTGTACATTTTTATACCTCCCATCCATGAAAACACAACCTTCATGTTATACTTGCAAGGATGAGATTGCTTACCTTGAAATAATTCTATCACTAAGGCCATTAGAAGAATTCTTGCCTGTTGCAAAACCTTCTCTTCTGGTACTACCTTGCCGAACCATTTGCACATATCTTGATGTTCATCAGACGATATAGAAGAAGAAAACCATGGAAGAAATTCTGCCATCATATTAACAGGAATACTGCACAGGAAATGCCAGACCAAGTAGGCCTGTTCTTCGAACGAAAACTTCTCGATAAGCAGTGGGAGGACCTGCCAAATTCAATTGCAAGCTTAACCCAGCATACTCAACACTGTAGGGGTATTTGGGAGGGTACATGCATATGGTAAAAGACGACTCCCAGCTGTAAACCACCTCAGCAATGTCACTGGTGATGTTTAGAGAAATTTGAATGACTTAGCATACCGGTTTACGAATAAAATCTAGGACGCTTTCCTTTAGTATACTACATTACTGACATTAGTTAGAAAAAACTGCAGCGTGTTAAAACCGTCTACTAGTAATTTCTATTCTGTATGATGCATTCTTCAAGAACACGCATTTTGGCTATAAACTACTCCCGAGTCCTGACAGGTTCTTGATGTCTGAGTACAGCTGAAAAGCGTTTCAATCTTACCGGAGAGTTTATAGTTCAGGAATTATGGTTATGATTGAATGCTAGAAAATGATAATAATAAAACGCAAACTAACATGCTACAATGAAACATACAACTACCTGCTCCTCTTCCTTCGACAAATGCTGGCTAATCGATGTTTGAAGTGCTCCGGTACTTCACAATTGCAAGTCAATGATTTAGAAGAATCTCACATAGCTTAAATTATGATACCAAATTTGGGCCTTGAAAAGTTCATTTACTCTTTGCTCTAACATTACCTAATCGGTTGACATGTTTGATTAAAGATTAATTATAACACATTTGGCTAAAGAAAATGCAATAGCTAGATATACTAAATCGACATATACATGTGATTAAAATAAGCCAACAGCCTAACATAACTTATACATAATCACCATCACAAAAGCCGCCAAATGAATGGGATCAAGCAAAAAAAATTGCAAATAAATTAAAAGGCATGAGGCGATATGAAATACATGGATAAATATTGCAAGTGCCCAAATAGTCAATTAGGTGCATTACATTACAAGGCTATAAGGCACAAATATAATGTAAAGGTTACTACTTGGGAATATTTAAGGACTTCTGTTTGCGTGTTTAATTTGCTTCCGCAAGTGCACAGGTCGTACAAGTAATAAAGTATACCGAAGTACTAATTTCGTTTCCACGAGGATTGTGTTGAATTCTAGTTAAGTACTGAAATCAGATTAACTCTATAATTATATAGACAACCGAAATTAAAATAAAATAAAAATAAAATAAATGAAACCTGAGACTAAAAACTAAAACGAGAATGAAAATAAAAACTCTAGAGGAATGACTATACCAAACTATCCACTATGCCCATCCTATTTAGCAATTGTCAATTAATTCCAATCGAGGCGCTAATATCACCTCATTATCCTTTGACCGTCAAATGAGAAAATATAAATAGATACTTTAAGCAATATCCCTATCTAGCCAAGTATGTATACACTCATTACGTTCAAGCCTCACACGATTTTTCAAGTGTTACCGGCCTCTTGAACTCACTGACACCTAGGTTGGGTCACTCCAATCTGACATGAAATTCCTTCTCCCAAGCGTCAATCCCATATAACTAAATCAACTAATTTAGTAGCCAAGTGAACTAGATTAAGCTTAGAGCAAACAAATGAATTGAAATGAAATTTCATCAATGACAAACTAAATATTCAAAACATAGTTTAAGCCAAGCTATATCAATCCTCTAGATAAAAAGAATCAATCCATAGCAATAATCATCAACAAAATTCAAAAGAGTGTACACATAATAAAAATAACAAAAATCAAAAGAGAACAAAGATTAGAACAAACTCTTGTTGAGACACCTCAAATCTCTTCTCCTTCTTTGCCTTCATGAATCTCCAAAGCTGTGGTCTCCTCTTGAATTTGATGCAGATAAATTGCCAAGATTGAAATCTACTTCTAAAACTAAAATCAAAATCAAAATAAAAACTAACATTAATTTTATTTATTCACAAAAATGGGAAAGTCTCTCAAGATAGAAACCAAGAATAGCCCCAAATGCCTATGCTTCTCTCTCTAGAATGCGCTTTCAAAATTTTCCCCCTCCTTCTTAAGAAAGCCCTACCATTTTCCTTTTTATAGTTCATTTTTTTTAGATTTATGCCCTACACAATCAAGTATTTAGCGTGTTTTGACACTGCAGTGGAAGATTCCCCACTGCAACCCCAAAGCACGAAGCTAGGAAATCTGGGAATGAGCTTTTGGCACTGCAGCGCTAAACCACTTGGATCTGCAGCAGAACATTTTTAGCTATAACACCAAAATACTTTTTGGCTGCACCGCCCAATCTCTGCCATGGGTGCCCTTTTTGCACATAGTAGCCCCCCTTTTTTGCCGTGTTTTCACTCCCAATGGCTTTCCACTCTCAAGTTCACCTATACGAATGAGTAGAAATAAAATATTTAAAGGGAAAACTAAATAAAAATGTACTCAAATGCTTCTAATATTAATTAAAATAAACAAATAAAACTAGAAATAAGAAAATAAAATCAAATAAATTAAGATTACTAAGATTAAATAAAATAGTTAAAAATAATTAAAAATAAAATAAAATCTCAAGGATCAAGCACTTTAAATGAATAAAAGAAGTAAAATAATTCTATTTCATATATCAGCTTCATAACCTTAGTTGCATGAAGCATATTAAATTAGAATCCAATCACCAATTTCCAAATAGAGCTGTATGTAAACCCAGACACATCAACATAGAAGCTCAATGAAAGAATGTTTTTCCATGTGGAGAAGATTAGTTAATCCAATATACATTCCAGTTATATTCTTGTCCTTGGGTACGTCAACCAACAATCCATCAGTGCAATTAGACACATAAGTTCATTTCGATTTCATTAGTTGACTGAAAAGACTGCAAAAGTGTATATTTTTCAAGATAAAATTATTTATTTATACTTTTATTTCTTATTAAATCTTCTAATTAATAACATTTTGTGTTAATAAGTATTTGTGTATCTTAGTGTCTAAATATGTTTAAAAATATATTTTTAGTGTTTTTTTATGTTTAATAATGTTTTTAGTAATTTTTAGAGTCGTTTGAATGTTTTAAATATGTGTTTAGTTTGTAAATGATTAAAATTGCAAAAATAATAAGTGGTTGTTTTATTTTGAGTCTTAATGTATTTTATAGTGTGTTTTAAGTTTGTAAATATATTCTATTATATTTTTAGTAATTTCTAAAAATATTTTCGAGTCATAAAAATCATATCTATATCAAACCAAAAGAGACTGGAATTTTAAAAGTTTGTAATTATTTTTTTGTGTTTTATTATAAAATAAGTATTTTAAAAATTATTGTAGATATTATCTTTGTAAAATAATTAATTTTGTTTCAGTTATTTGATTTTAGATTTAAAATCTGAAGGAAAACAAAGCAAAACGGCACAAAAGGGGTAAAACGGACCTCAAATACTCAAGAAATCAAAAAAAGAAATTCAAAATCAAAGCAAGACACACGGCAGCATGAGAACAGTTGGATCGTGTCACATACCCATCCAAGCCGTCCGCATGCCTTGCTGCGTGTAAGGGAATCTTCAAATTTGCTTCGAATCACGTGCGGTCGTTTTCATGTGCGCACGCTTCATCTGCCATAAGATCAACTCTCCAAGACTAATCGAATGGTCAACACTTATACCCAGCAGCCCACACTGTCCTGCTCAGCTTCATGTAATCTCAATCGCAGCTTTAGTCTTCGATCAATGCATCCGAAGGCCGCTAATCATTTGTCCCGTATTAGTGCCCAGTGGACCTCGAACCCAAATTCACCCAGTGAAAAACACGTAACAGTACAGAGAACAGAGAAAAAAAGTTCTTTTATTGCATTTGATTCGTATGCAATAGAGTCGAATAAAAAAAGAAAAAAATAAACAAAAAAATATAAATAAATAATTAAAATAAATTTAAATAGTGAAAATTTTTCACTATAAATACCTTGCCCCCTTCAATTTGCATCCTACGGGCATTTTAGCCTTTCTTCATTCAAATGCCAAGTTAGACTCAATAGTACATTTTGGGAGGAGATATTGTTAGGGTACTCCTCTGACTCTATTTTTAATAATAAAATAATGCTTAAATTAGTGTAGCGATAGATAATTTGGTGAGACAAAAAGATGATCTTGTATATATAGTACTCTGTATGAAGTTTAGCTCTATATCTACTTTGTAATGTTTATATTTTTATAAAATAAATTATATTTTTTTAAGTTTTTAATAATTATTATTAGTGTTGTTATGCTACCTATTTTTACATAATTCAATCATGCTTTGTTTATGTAATTTAATTATGTTGCATAATTAATATTAATAATAAGGAAATAATGCTCAATTTTATGGAATATCTTTTATTGTAATATGACCTGTTGCGTTGTCGATTTTAGATATTTTATAAGATGATATGCTGCCAAAATTAACGTATAAATTTGTTCCATTTAAATATAATAATTTTGATTTGTTATTATCATTTCTATCTTAAAATTATGTTACTTATAATTATAGTGAAAGCGGTTATAGTTTTTATAATTAGCGCACAAAATTACTTGTGAGAGATAATTATTTTGCTATTTTTTATAGGAAAATTTTTACTGCATTATAACTTGCTATATTATCGCTTTAGGTTGACTTGTAAAATTAGTAAAAGTGCTTGCAACTAATGAGAAAATATAGAATAAATCAAATACTTTAGATAATTATTTAGAGTTAAAATTTCAAATCAGTTACGAAATATATAAGAGATTTTTAAAACTTTACCATTTTAATTTTATGTTTTAAAATCTTCTTTAAAATTTTCAAAAAATATTTGTTTTCTTTTAAGTTTTGTTTAGAAAAATCTCTTTCCATTTTAAATTGAAAATTATCAATCTTTCAAAAACCCACCTTCTTGTAGATACAACAGTCTTTTTATACTATAAAAGTCCACGTTTAAGAATCATTTTAGGCAATACAACATTGACATAAAATAATTAGTGTATTCCTCACAAAATAAAATATAAATCAGCCACAAAAGTAATGTAGCGAACACAATAAAGCAATGTAACTTTCCACTCCAATCTTAGCCAAAAACACAAACAAATAAACTTTTCATTAGAAAGTCAAGACAAATACAACTCATCAATTTCTAAACACGAAAGTTCACATAAAAAAAGAACCAAACATTTTTTTTCTTATCCCTACCCTTATTTGTCATCCATTCACTAAATATTTTTGTTGCCAAGTTATCTATGAATATGGTCCATCGCTTCAATTGTTCAATGGTTCCAATAATGTCCAGCTCTTTCTAATTTCGTACATTTTGGATTTCTAGTTCATTCTTTAATCTTTCCAGTTCATTTTGGATTGCGTCTTCTACGTGGCAGAGAATCGGAAGAGGAGTGGTGCGGTTCTTTTGTAAGTTGTTTAAGAACAGAGTCACCACAGAAACGCCAGATCGGATGACCAACCTTATTGCCAAAGCTTCAAGCATAGCAGTGAGCCTCATCCACACATATTGCTTGTAGAAGAAAGCCTTCCACTGCAAGTGCATTGACAATAAAATTGAAGATATTCTCGACAAAGATCATAAGTTGATCTTGGCTGCTGGTATGCTTCTCCAACCACAAATCATAGAGATTTTCAAGATAACAAAGGACTCAGGTATTCAAATCTACCATGGAGCCTTTTACTTGCCCCTTCTAGTGTTAGATTTCTTTGTGTATGTAGTTACAATCATGTAGCTTTATGTACTTAGATTGTGTTGTTCATGCTCTATTTGATTTCAAGGAAGAATAAAATTAAATTAGTATTGGTAAAAACCATAAAGAAGTTAAAAAACCATCGATACCTAAACAAACCTAAAAAAAACATACTTAAAATCAAGCAGCACAAAGACAATTATCGGTAAAACATGACAGAAAATTTACCACAAATAAAACTCTATGAAGTGATCAAGGGTTATATATATAATCATAAATTTTATAATTATGAGTAAGAAAAAGAACAAAACAAAATAGAAATCCCTTCAAACAAGTTTTAGTCAATATGTTTATCAGCAAATCTCCAATCAATTCTTTTCATTTTACTTGGTTGCATTAATCTCAATAACTAAAGTAAGTTATTTATTATTGAATCTTCAACCATTAACCTCCCAATAATACTATTTGGCTGTATTTAAAAAAAAAAAAACCAATATGTATCTATTTTATATATACATCCATGTCAATAATATACACATCTTGTTTTTAGTAAAAATATGGTGGCATGTGTGAAATGAAAAATACTTTCGAAACATTGTGTAGTTTGGCTTCTTCCTCTTTTTTTTTTCCTTATCTCTGAAAGAATAGAATCTATCACTAAATAATTTTTCATAATGTCAAAAAATCCTTAAAACAATAGAAAACAATTTCATCTATTAAAAATACATTAAATGACACTTTTACCCCTTATATATGAAGAAAAATAATTTTTCAATCTAACTTAAAAAAATAACCCTAACTACCCTCCACTATATGACGTGACATCAAAACATCTTACCATAATTCTCTCAATTTCTTTTGTGGGCTATCGTTCAACAAATCTTAGCCATCAAATATCAATCCTGTAGCTCCAATTACCTTGGTGGATATAATCATATATATAAGACAATTTTTAATAGTTTAATTGTTGGGACAATGTTTTATTTTTATTTATTTTCTAGTTATAATCACACGTGCTTGTCTACTCATTTTAGTAAATTTGTTGGAGATTACATACAAAAAATTGTTAAGTACAATGATTAAAAATAATCTTGATATTTATCAAAAGCATAAATGTACTGCTATGCAGGTATAAAAAATCACTACATTATAGTAGGATTTAGTCTATTTGCTAATTACTAATTACTATAGTCTCTAAGTCCTCGTCCTTATTTTGACTTTCTTAATCGTCTTCTTTTATCATTTTCCTCGTTGGCCACTTCCTTTTCCTTCTCCTTCTCACCATCTTCTTCATCTTCATTAGCATCTTTGTTTTCTCTACGTTTTGGGACTAGAATGGTAAAGGCTCATGTGCAAGTTAGTATCCTCATTCCCCTCCTTCTCTTCCGCCTCATCGTCTGTGTTGTCGTTGTCTAGTTCTTGGAAAGAAAAGGTTGATTTAGTATTGAAATCAAACAAATAAATATGATATTAATGCAAAAAAAGTTATCAAACAAATGAACACCGGCTGCATCAGTAGCACGAATTCTCCAGCTAATTGCATCTTCTAGAAGTAAATCGAATAAGACCTAATTTGTTTAGAAAAATTTTATTTGTTATTAAAGTAAAAACTTGAATAATATAATACATTAGCAAAATAAAAATAAAACACCTTTAAAGAACATAAAATAGCGAAACATAAAGGAATAAACTCTAAAATTTTTGTTTCTCAAATCTTCGTGTTAGAGTTCTTACCTCTGGAAACCGCACAGTTCTGATGTCAATGATTTCATCCCCCACTATTAAGCCTTTAATAAGAAAGCATTAGGTCGATGATTATCTATGTTATATCGTTTAAACAAGATAGTCATAAGAAAGGTTTCAACTCCGTCAAAGATATAGAAGTCCTAGTGATCTCTGTCATGAGCATGAAAGATTTGCCTCTTGACTTGTATTGTTGTTTCCATTTGAACTTTCAATGTCCTTCCAATCACTTGGCCTATGAGAATTGTCAACCAACGTTTTATAGCCATTTTTACCAAAGAAAAAAGGCTATAGTTATTGGCGTATCACTAGTACAAGATAAGGTTAGATAAAAAGCGTCGTCTTATCCATAGATATAGCATGCAATACACATTAGATGACAATCTTTAACCGTCGTCTAATGTGAATGCGGACTAAGGCAATACATAAATTGTATTATATTAGACGACAGTTTTTAGAGAAAACCGTTGTCTAATATATTTTGCTATATTACATTAGACAACGGTTTCCATGGTAATTCATCGTTTAATGTCTTTTATTGGCCTAAAATGTGATCAGATTTATTTTCTCTACTCATAAGTGGTCTTCTTATATTCAATTTGTTATTATTGGCCTCACAATTCACTGATGACATAAAACAATATTTTGTTAGAATTAAAAATAACAAAATATAAGTATAACAAAATTAAAGAATTCAATTAAATTTATGTTTATATTTTTATATATTGTTGTACATATTCTCCCCATCATCAATCACATCATTTATTGCTGATTAGTATAAAATTCTTGGCTTGTCATAGCTTGTGTCCTCTCCTTCGTAATATCTCACATGTACCTTATGTGATGCCCAGAATTCTCACATACTCATTGGCCAATGCATTGCATGATTTTATGATGATATGCATATGAGTTATATGTTGATTATTCATTTAAAATGCATCATTATATTGATAGTGTGCATTAAATACTATATTAGATATAATGTATTCAATATGACAAGTTTCTCGAAGGTGGATCAGGTAAGTGTTATAATGGAAAGGAAATTGTAATAATGATGTTCAGGGATTACAATAGATTTAATGGATAAAGGAGCTTAATTATAAACAATCACTTTTGACCTAAACAGAGAGTTTTAGTATAAGTTTTGTTAACAAAAAGGATCCATCAATGATGTGAGATCTCTTATGATGATGATGTATAACTATGAAAACGATAATGAGTGGAGGACGTGAGTTTCACACAAGTTTCTTGGTTAGAATGCTCCAAAAAACTCTAAATTACAAAATTTTTGATGTTTGGATTTTTGAGTCATGATTAGGGCATTTGTTGGGTTGTAAGTGGCTTGAAAATTTATTATCCCATGTTTGATAATTTATAGAAGAGCTCTAAAGGAATAGATAAAGTTTTGATAACAAACGGTCAAGAACTCAAAGATGGAGTTTGTAGTATACTGAAATTTCGGTGTGAGCATATGCACCAAATTTGGTAGGCAAAATGATTACCCACGACCTAATTTATACTTGAGCTTTTGTATGAATGTCAACATCTCATTAAGGAGGTGAGTATGCTGAAATAAGGACACTAAGCTAGCCAAGCTTAAACTACTTCATGGTGAAGTAATTTATGGCGTGTTCTTAGTTGTTTAAAAAACTTATAAGCAACTAGGTGCCATTTTTAGACTTAAAAACTCTAAGTCTGTCTCTCCAAGCTCTAAAACTTCATTTCCCATCTATGTTTTAATAGAAAAAGAAAATTCCTTGGTGGTTTGTCAAGTTTTAGGTGTCAAATCACAAGAAAAACCTAACTAGGTCAAGGTAAGGGGCTGTTTCATTTACAAGATATTTGGTATTAATTTAGGGGGTTTTTCTTTGAGTTTTAATGAGATATTTGAACCTAATGACCTCTAATATGTCAAAAAATCTCCACAAATGGGTTTAAGTAAATTCAATTGGGAAATTGTGGTTTCAAGTTCGCTTTTGTTGGCTGTCCATGTTAGACATGTATGCTCTAAGGAGTAAAAATGTAATACGTTTTTGGAGACATTTTTATCAATAAAGAATTTATTCATTTATATATACCAAATATTGTCCTCTTTACGTTCATATTTGTTGAATGTATGATAAGCAAACAGTAGTCTGAGACTATCAGTCTAAACCTTAAGAGTTGGGCATATGATGGGATGATTATGCGGTAGACACGACTCTTAAGGTGATGGTCTAAAATATATGATCCGCAATCGAGGGAATAAAGTTGGGCTCTTTATTCATGTAAAGATTGTTATGTTGTCTATATCCCTTTTGGGAGATGGTTTGTCTTGGCCATCGGAGTTGGACTCCGTGAATAGAAACATTGGCGCGTTGTCATAGGTGACGATGTGTTGGATCGGGACATAAAGTGAATTGATTTGGATTAATAATTCTGTCTTGGCAAATCGATTCACTTTAGACAATCATTTGTATTGTATCTTAATCCTGAGATGAATAATGGGCCCGTTGTCTCGATTTGTGTCTTTTGATGTACCAATGGGTGACTCCCACATCTCTATAGTGGCATGCATGCCGGTACGTTGGAGGCATGACTCTTGGTAGCGTAGACTTGTTATTCATAGATATGGAATCCATAGCTCCTCTTTAGGAGTAATGATATCCTCTTATATGCGTTGTCCTATAATTGGAAAACTGGAGCGCTCAACCATTTGGATACATAGGTGTAACCGAATGGTATACTATCTTTGGATGGTAAGTTTTCTAATGGTGAGACAATGGAACGTAAGATAAAAATAATCGGGAAGGTAAGACAGAACTTGTCCTTAAGCCGATTATGGATGATCATATGGGGATGCGATACACTATGATATGTCATGGAGACTTAGCTACACGAGCTTCGTAATTCTATAAAGTTCGAGAGTGCAGCTCCAAGCTTTTAGTGGAGTAGCGTTGGAGTTGATAATTGTGAAATGTATATCTGGGATATTGGGTTTCATAATTATCATGAGCTTGAACTTTATAGGTCGATTTTGGTCCCCTTTGCTAGCTCACAAAATCCTGTAACGACACGGCGTGCTTTTCCAATAATTGGTGACTTATGTCGGATTTATCAGATTGGTTTAAAATTTATAAGAATCAAATGATTCATGTCTGTTTATCGGTTGAATTAATTATGTAAGAAATTAATTCAAGATGAACTTGTTGAATTATGGCGTTCGGATAATTCTTGTCTGTTTATCGGTTGTTTTAATTTTGGACAATTAGAACAAGATAAACTTGTAGAATTATTATGAATTGATTTATTTTCTTAGAGATTATCTTGATAAAGTTTGTTTTGATCAGATATCTTTTCTATTGGGCTATTTGAATCAAAACTGAGACTTTATCCTTTAGAATCTCGGGTGGAAAATAAAAGATTCACGGAGATTTTTTCTCGGCAGTTCGGCATGCCGGATGACGTGTTCGGCCTGCCTATCTCACAGTTCGGCATGCCGACCGCGACAGTTAAGATTACGCGTTTTTCACGCGTATCTTATCAGATATTGATCCGAACTTGATTCTGTTTCGATTTTTGAGACCTAATCTGATATGGACTGACCCCAAGGACCAATAGGTATAAAAAGGGAGTGAGTCTAATGATTTACTCAGATCAATTTGAGAGATTAAGAGTGATACTCTTTTAGTGAGCATCTGAAAACTCCCTGAGAGCTTTTGTTCACAAATCACGAACACTAGCTTTGGGTTCTCTCTATTGGTTGGAAGGAGAGTCACCGGTGGAAGAGCTATACGTGTGAGCCCACACTCACTCCGGTTGTGGATAGAGAATAGCAAAGAAGACCAGTTGGTTGAGGCTCTTCTGGAACGTTACTTCTCTACACAGGTCGCGGAGGTTCTTCGGCATACTGAGGTTAGTAAGATCTGTTTAATTTATACATATAACATGTCAAACTTGTGTTTTGAAAATTACTCTGATGAAAATTTTTTTAAAATTCCGCTGCGCACTTTGTTTCCAACAATTGGTATCAGAGCCCAGGTTTTTACATAAATTTGCAAGTTTGTGATCATGTTATATGCATAAATTTTGTGATCTTAATCTCTCCAATGCTTGAATTAAATTTTATAGAGAGATGGCACTCTAGGTTTCTATATAATATATATGTTGTCATGGATTATATGGTGAATGTTTATTAATTAATTATGGTTGATTAAATTGTTGTTTAATTATTTATTAATTAATTAATACCGGTTATGGTTCCTTAGAGGTTAGAATGTGTATCTAGGTTTTTCATGTAATTAGATGGCGGACTATCATCTCCGTCTAGGAATTATTATTTAATTTTTAATTTGTAAGAATTTTGTAATTAAATAATTATTCGGAGAAGACGGAACGAGAAGTCGGAACTTAAAGATTGATGATGGCGCCTCCAGGTATTTCCTGAGTCTCTAATTTTATGTTTTTGAATTGTTGAAAATAAAATTGATGAATTGCATTAAAATTGTATTTTCTGGATTGAGGGTTTTCTGCTCGGTCGGCATGCCGGACCTCACAGTTCGGCAGGCCGAAGGTCACAGATCGGCAGGCCGGACGTACAGTCCGGCAGGCCGACAGTGGGGCAGAAATTTTGGTGCTCTGCCGGCAAGCGGAACCTTCATGTTCGGCAGGCCGAACCTCCATGATCGGCAGACCGATCACCAAGATCGGCCTGCCGACCGAGAGCTGCCAGGTGTCCAGAAAAGGTGCGATTTTTCCAGTGCAGTTTTAATTTTATTTTTGGGACGATTATGAGAAACATTAAATTTGGATATGACCGGAAATATGAAGTGTTCGATTCATACGGGATTGAGGACTTGAAGATGGATATTACATGAAGAAGGATACAGCTTGAGGATTCAAGGATGAAGAATCGATAAATGTCTCGATTATTCTCTTGTAATCTTAGTTTTTTCTATTCTCTAGGGTGGAACCATAATATTACGGTTATTATTATTATTATGCTTGTAGCTTTGCTTGATTGCTTTGCTTGTCTGCATTATAATATGATTTACCTTGTATATTGATAACATGTCATATAGAATAGGGAGTGCCGCTCATATTAAAATTGTTCATGCATAATTTTAAAATAAAACCTTGACTTCAAAAGATTGAGTGGGAGAAGGTTTTCGAAGAGAGAACCTAAGGCCTCCATCGTTGGTCCATAGGAAGAACATGATGGTCCCAACCCCTAGGAAGGGATTTCTATCATATACCAGATTGGATCTCTGAAAGGATAAGGTATTTTAGTATGATTTATGGTTGCACACCCCTAGGTGGTGATTATAAATCATGGATAAAATATTAAAACGGTGGTTATACACTCACGTTAATTTTATTATTAACCTCCCCTAGGAGCTCTGTTAATAAAATTAATGGCCAAAGAAACGATTATTAGTATATGCTGGATCATACGGGTCCTGGATGGCATATATTAATTAGGAGGGGATCCGTGTTCCTGATTGAATTTGGCATGACTCCCCTAGGAGCTTGTTGAATTCTGAGTTGGGAATTATCGTTGTAAGGTTGTGATATTTTCAAGGTTTTGACACATAAACACATTTGTATGATTTTACATGATTGTGTTATCTTACTAAATTATTATATATGTTTGCTTATGTTTGGTATATGATTCTTTATTGTAGATTGAAAATGTCTAAAAACGCTTTATCATCGATACTTGACAAAAACCAATTAACCGGTGAGAACTATAATGATTGGAAACGGAACCTGGACATCGTCCTTTCCTTTGAGAAACTGAAATATGTTCTGACAACTCCTTGTCCTCCCGAGCCTACGGGAGACTCAAGTAATGAGCAATTCCAAGCGTACGATCGCTGGAAGATGCTAATGATCAGGCCCGCTGCTATGTTATGGCTAGCATGAATAACGTGCTGCAGGCTCAACATCAGGATTATGAGACTGCGAAGCAGATCTTGGATAATCTTGAGGACATGTTTGGAGGCCAGGCCATAACAAAGCGGCAAGGGGCGCTTCGGAAACTCTTAAACTGTAGACAGAGACCGGGGACATCTGTAAAGGAGCACATGATGTTGGTCATGGGTTACCTCGCTGAGGCTCAAACCAATGGAGCCGACATCGATGCTGAAAGTCAGATGACTATGGTCTTTGAGACTCTGTCTAAGGAATTTATTCCGTTTAGAGCTACTTTTAATCTAAGCAATAGACGGGATATGACCTTGACAGAATTGATGAAACAGTTACAAGAGTTTGAACTGTTGATCAGGGAGTCTCCTGCTGGTGGAGAGGCCAATATGGTAGCTGCTTCTAGTTCCAATCCTAACTCTGGGAATGGAAATAAGCAACGGGCCAAAAGTGGGAAGTCTTCTATTCCTATTGCTACCAAGAGCAAGAAGAAGAAGAAGAAGAACCCAAAGAAGCTTAAGTGCTTCTTTTGTGGTAAGGTCGGGCATATAAAGAAGCATTGCAAGGACTTCCTTTCCAAGGGAGGTAGGTGTGATCTTCTATATTTAGAAACTTGTTTGGTTGAGGAATCCAGTGACATTTGGGTCATAGATTCTGGTGCAACTAATCATGTTTGTGTTTCTCTGCAGGGATTCAAAGAAACGAGAAGTCTACTTCGTGAAGACTTAACGCTTCGGATGGGCGATGGATCCTTGGTCTCAGCGAAAGCAGTGGGAGATGTCCATCTTTATTTTGATAATTATAGGAGTTTAATTTTGCGAGATTGTTTTTATGTTCCTAAATTTAAAAGGAATTTAATTTCTGTATCTTCTTTATTTAAAGACTCCTACGTGGTATCTTTTAATGAAAAAGTGGTGATTCGTAAAAACAAATCTTTTATCTGTTCTGGATGGATGCAAAATAATCTATATTTTATCAAACCTAAGATGGACCTATTGCTTAATGCTGAGATAAATGATAATGACTCAAAAAGACTTAAAACTTCTCACTCTAATAAGACTTATCTTTGGCATTTGCGCCTTGGCCATATTAACCTAAATAGGATTCAAAGGTTGGTAAGGGATGGACCTTTAAGTCACTTAAAGGTGGAATCTATACCTCAATGTGAGTCTTGTTTGGAGGGTAAAATGACCAAAAGACCATACGGGTCTAAGGGCAATAGGGCCGAAGGGGTTCTAGAACTTGTGCATAGTGATGTTTGCGGACCGATGAACATCCGGGCACGAGGAGGGTATGAGTACTTCGTTACTTTTATTGACGATTACTCAAGATATGGGTATGTGTACCTAATGCACCACAAAAGCGAAACTTATGATAAGTTCAGGGAGTTTCGGGCTGAAGTGGAAAAGCAATTGGGTAGACCCATAAAGGCACTTCGATCAGATCGAGGTGGGGAATACCTTTCTGATGAGTTCTTGGGACACTTGTTAGAGAATGGGATTTTATCCCATTTGACTGCGCCGGGCACTCCGCAGCAGAATGGCGTAGTAGAGAGAAGGAATAGGACTTTGTTGGACATGATTCGGTCCATGATGAGTTATTCATCATTGCCTTTATCCTTTTTGGGATATGCACTACAAACCGCATGTTATCTTTTGAACAATGTGCCTTCAAAATCGGTCCCTAAAACTCCTCACGAGTTGTGGACAAGGCGGAAGACATCCTTAAACCATATTCGCATATGGGGATGTCCAGCTCATGTCCTGTTTAAGGATCCGAATAAGTTGGAAGCACGTTCAGAAGTTTGCGTGTTTGTAGGATATCCAAAAGGGACTAAAGGGGGTTATTTTTATAACCCAAAGGAAAATAAAGTCGTGGTTTCAACTAATGCAACTTTCCTTGAGGAGAGTTACATGAACGACTTTAAACCTCAAAGCAAAGTGGTGCTTGAGGAGTTGAGGGGTAATCCGTTTACTCCGGAGGTTCCGAACGAAACCATTCCGATCGGTGTAGAAAAACCAAACAAACCTGAACAACAACCTCAGGGGCTTCGGCGTAGTGGGAGGATCAGGCGTCAACCTGAGAGGTATATGTTCAATGGGGAGGTCTTTTTGGCTGAACCGGATGAACATGACAGGGATCCTTATACTTACGCAGAAGCTATGGAGGATGTTGATTCAAGACTCTGGACAGAGGCCATGAACATTGAGATGAAGTCTATGGAGACTAATCGGGTCTGGGAGCTTGTGGATCTTCCCGAAGGGGTAAAACCCATAGGGAGTAAGTGGATCTACAAGAGGAAAAGAGGAGTGGATGGAAAGGTCGAAACCTTTAAGGCTAGACTGGTAGCTAAGGGTTATACGCAAAAGGAAGGAATCGATTATGAGGAAACCTTTTCGCCTGTAGCCATGCTTAAGTCCATCCGGATTCTCTTGTCCATAGCTGCCGCTCTCGACTACGAGATTTGGCAGATGGATGTCAAGACGGCTTTTCTGAATGGCTATCTTGATGAGTCCATTTATATGGAACAACCAGACGGGTTCAAGGTCACGGGTCAAGAGGGTAAGGTTTGTAAGTTGCTAAAGTCTATTTATGGACTTAAGCAGGCTTCTCGTTCTTGGAACATAAGATTTGATCAAGTGATCAAGACTTATGGGTTCTCACAAAATGTGGATGAGCCATGTGTTTACAAACACATTAAGAATGGGAAGGTGGTTTTTCTACTACTCTATGTAGATGACATTCTGCTAATTGGCAATGACGTTGGGGCATTGTCATCGGTCAAATTATGGTTGACCAAGCAGTTTGACATGAAGGACTTGGGTGAGGCTAATTTTGTTCTCGGTATCCAGATCTTTCGGGATAGGAAGAACAAAATGATAGCTTTGTCACAGGCCAGCTACATAGATAAAATTCTCAGGAGGTTTGCAATGCAGGATTCCAAGAAAGGTGGGCAACCATCTAGGTCTGGAATTACTCTTTCTAAGAAAGACTCTCCAAAGTCTTATGAAGAAAGAGAATACATGAAGAAGGTACCTTATGCTTCTGCAGTGGGAGTCTCATGTATGCCATGCTTTGCACTCGACCGGATATTAGCTATGCGGTCGGGATTGTGAGTCGATTTCAGGCGGATCCAAGACCGAACCATTGGGTTGCGGTAAAGCATATTTTCAAGTACCTGAGAAGGACTCGAGGGTATATGCTTGTGTATTCGGGTGAGGATTTAACTCCTCTAGGATATACTGATTCGGATTTTCAATCCTGCCTGGATTCTAGGAAATCGACTTCCGGGTTTGTGTTTACTCTGGGTGGTGGTGCCATCAGTTGGAGAAGTGCGAAGCAAGATTGCACTTCGGATTCAACGATGGAGGCCGAGTATGTGGCGGCTAGTGATGCTTCGAAAGAAGCAGTGTGGCTCCGCAAGTTCCTTGGGGATCTTGAGGTAGTTCCTGGTATGGATAAAGCGGTATCACTGTACTGTGATAACAGTGCGGCGGTAGCTAATGCTAAGGAACCAAGATTTCACAACAAGAGTAAGCATATTGATCGGAAGTATCATGTGATAAAGGACTTCGTTGAGAGCGGGCATGTCACGGTGTGCAAGATCGTGTCAGAGGACAATTTAGCTGATCCATTTACGAAGACACTTTCTGGGAGAGTCTTCGAAAGGCATGTGGAAGCTACGGGGATGCGAAATTTGCAGTATTTACTCACTTAGTGCAAGTGGGAGATTGTTAGACATGTATGCTCTAAGGAGTAAAAATGTAATACGTTTTTGGAGACATTTTTATCAATAAAGAATTTATTCATTTATATATACCAAATATTGTCCTCTTTACGTTCATATTTGTTGAATGTATGATAAGCAAACAGTAGTCTGAGACTATCAGTCTAAACCTTAAGAGTTGGGCATATGATGGGATGATTATGCGGTAGACACGACTCTTAAGGTGATGGTCTAAAATATATGATCCGCAATCGAGGGAATAAAGTTGGGCGCTTTATTCATGTAAAGATTGTTATGTTGTCTATATCCCTTTTGGGAGATGGTTTGTCTTGGCCATCGGAGTTGGACTCCGTGAATAGAAACATTGGCGCGTTGTCATAGGTGACGATGTGTTGGATCGGGACATAAAGTGAATTGATTTGGATTAATAATTCTGTCTTGGCAAATCGATTCACTTTAGACAATCATTTGTATTGTATCTTAATCCTGAGATGAATAATGGGCCCGTTGTCTCGATTTGTGTCTTTTGATGTACCAATGGGTGACTCCCACATCTCTATAGTGGCATGCATGCCGGTACGTTGGAGGCATGACTCTTGGTAGCGTAGACTTGTTATTCATAGATATGGAATCCATAGCTCCTCTTTAGGAGTAATGATATCCTCTTATATGCGTTGTCCTGTAATTGGAAAACTGGAGCGCTCAACCATTTGGATACATAGGTGTAACCGAATGGTATACTATCTTTGGATGGTAAGTTTTCTAATGGTGAGACAATGGAACGTAAGATAAAAATAATCGGGAAGGTAAGACAGAACTTGTCCTTAAGCCGATTATAGATGATCATATGGGGATGCGATACACTATGATATGTCATGGAGACTTAGCTACACGAGCTTCGTAATTCTATAAAGTTTGAGAGTGCAGCTCCAAGCTTTTAGTGGAGTAGCGTTGGAGTTGATAATTGTGAAATGTATATCTGGGATATTGGGTTTCATAATTATCATGAGCTTGAACTTTATAGGTCCATTTTGGTCCCCTTTGCTAGCTCACAAAATCCTGTAACGACACGGCGTGCTTTTCCAATAATTGGTGACTTATGTCGGATTTATCAGATTGGTTTAAAATTTATAAGAATCAAATGATTCATGTCTGTTTATCGGTTGAATTAATTATGTAAGAAATTAATTCAAGATGAACTTGTTGAATTATGGCGTTCGGATAATTCTTGTCTGTTTATCGGTTGTTTTAATTTTGGACAATTAGAACAAGATAAACTTGTAGAATTATTATGAATTGATTTATTTTCTTAGAGATTATCTTGATAAAGTTTGTTTTGATCAGATATCTTTTCTATTGGGCTATTTGAATCAAAACTGAGACTTTATCCTTTAGAATCTCGGGTGGAAAATAAAAGATTCGCGGAGATTTTTTCTCGGCAGTTCGGCATGCTGGATGACGTGTTCGGCCTGCCGAACTGGCCAGTTCGGCCTGCCTATCTCACAGTTCGGCATGCCGACCGCGACAGTTAAGATTACGCGTTTTTCACGCGTATCTTATCAGATATTGATCCAAACTTGATTCTGTTTCGATTTTTGAGACCTAATCTGATATGGACTGACCCCAAGGACCAATAGGTATAAAAAGGGAGTGAGTCTAATGATTTACTCAGATCAATTTGAGAGATTAAGAGTGATACTCTTCTAGTGAGCATCTGAAAACTCCCTGAGAGCTTTTGTTCACAAATCACGAACACTAGCTTTGGGTTCTCTCTATTGGTTGGAAGGAGAGTCACCGGTGGAAGAGCTGTACGTGTGAGCCCACACTCACTCCGGTTGTGGATAGAGAATAGCAAAGAAGACCAGTTGGTTGAGGCTCTTCTGGAACGTTACTTCTCTACACAGGTCGCAGAGGTTCTTCGGCATACTGAGGTTAGTAAGATCTGTTTAATTTATACATATAACATGTCAAACTTGTGTTTTGGAAATTACTCTGATAGAAAATTTTTTTAAAATTCCTCTGCGCACTTTGTTTCCAACAGTCCAAAATCAGGTAAATTTTCAAAGTGCTTCACATTTTACCTTTGTTTCCTAATCTAGAAGGCTCCTTTGAAGTTGAAATTTTAAGGAAAAGTTCATTTATATGTTATTTAAATCCTCCTAAAACAGTTTTAGCAAGTTCAATTTGGTTTGGGAGTTATAGTCTTAAAACTAAATCTAGTTCTTGAAATGTTGTGGTTTGTGATGGTTTTGATATTTTGAGAATTTAAAATTTATTCATAGTTGGGAAATAGGTGTTTCAAGGTATAATTAAGCTTTAGGGAGTCTTAAAATATAGGAGGAAATTATGGCAAAATATTTAGGATAAAGTTTGGATCATTTCAGACTAAAACGAGCTTAAAAGGAGGTTGAAATGGTCCCCCTGGGCTAGCTGGCCGCTACAGGCCAGCAGCCTGCACACAAGGCCTACACCCAGGGCCTACGTGCAGCCTGTGTACATGGATAGGGCTGCCTTGGCCAACCCTCGGCCAGTCCTTGGCAAGACTGTCAAGGGTTTTCGAGCCCCTAGAGTCCCTTTTTGATGCCGTTTGAAGCGTTTAAGATTTGAAAATACCTATATGAAAATACCTATTTTCATTAACATTACCTAAAATAAATATTTAGAAATTATTTTTAATTAATAGTAATAATAATATTAATAATATAATAAAAATTTAAGAAAATTCTAAAGGTGTCTAAAATTAAGGATTTTAGTCCCAATTTTGTTATTTTCGAACCATGAGTTCAATTGAAGTTTAATTTATAAGGATTAGGCTAGAATAAATATTTAAACTAGGAAAATGAGCTCCTTAATGTTTGATTATTAGTTATTGTCGGATTGGTGGTAATGTAAGTAGAAAGTTTCAATCTTTTAGAGGGTTGAAGTATTGGACCCCAGAAGAGCTTTATTGATAGTCTCATTGAGTAAAGTCAACAGAATTTCACATGTATCACCGTAATTGTTGTACATTTAATGTTGTGAATTGATATGTGAAAGTTATATACATTGCACTACATGTTGTGATTTCAAATATATGCTAGCATGTAAAGAATAATGAAAAATATGAAATTGATTATACTAATGAGTTGTGACGGGACTCCAAGCGTCAGGGACGCAATGATTAAGCATCTAGGATGCCATGTGAGATGTTAAGCATCTGGGATGCTAATGGTTTAAGCATCTGGGATGTAATATTTTTTTCTCCAGGAAACACTAAACAGTGTACATACTATGTTAAGAGTATGAAAATACAATGAAGAGTAAATGAAATGAAAAGATGATAAAGTGAAAAGTTAAAATGTAGACATATATTAATTAAGCTCATTCATTCAAATGCTACTCATGGTTACATAATTCTACTTACTGGGCATTAGCTCACTTATGTTTATGGTGATGCAGATAAAGGCACATCCCAGCACTAGTTGAGAACTAAATGGTTTGTTGGCGCACTTCTAATGCTTGAGGCTGACGTATATAGACTAGCTGACCTATTATTTTGTGGTCTTGCTATATATGCATTTTTGGTGAGCAAAAGGGATTATATATGGTACACGGCTAAGCCTATTTTTGAGATATGTATTATATTGTATATATTTAGCCAGCCATTTAGGGTGTATTACATATGTTTCGATATCCTCAGTAGTGAAAACTTTTTAAAAGTTCAAATTTGCCCATATTTTCATACTCCTTTTGAATGACATATTGAGGTTAACATAAGTAAAAACGTAAGCTATAACACTACTTAATGTATTTAGATAGGTCTTTTAGGATTATGTTAGGTGGGTGTTGCATCTTAACACAAAACACTTTTTTTTTTTTGTTTTTCTCTCGTTGCAGTTTTGTCAAAAATGATGTAAAGATAGATATTAATTGAAATATTATTCATGCATTTTGAATTATAATTCAATTTTTGTGTGTGTCCATATATTTATATAGTAGAATGCTTACCTTTGGCCGAAGAATTTTAGTAAATCCATTAGGCAGATTGAAGGTAACTTGAGTTTTTGTCTTTAACTCCCACTCATTTAAAGCAATAAATACAATTGGTCAAAATTTAATCAATCGAAAGATATATGTTATAGATTAGCAATAATAAATAATATAGTTAATAAGAATTCACTTACAATTTGAATCATCTTTTTGAAGTTAGGGCTTATGTCATGGCCAAGTGGATCTAACCATATCACTCTATCTTTTTGGGGCTAAATGAGGACCAATATTCAATGACCACGTGGCATAAAAAAAATAACATCAGTTGACTCCTCCTTGATCTAAAAACTTACAACACATTCTTGCTCGTTCTTCAATCGCAAACTCAGCTAGGCCTGACGTGTACGAAGTGATTATAGGGTTGATGAATCGATATTTGTTGAGTTATTTTCTGACATGGTAATGGTGCTATAACAAACTATGTATAAAAAACAATGATTGTTAGACGATGATAAGTAATAAGTAAAAAGAAAAAAAAAAGATTGTTGACAATTAATGAAATGTGTTCATATAGTTTTGTACCTCATGTATGCCATGACACAACCTACACTAGTTTGAGTAAACTTGGCAAACCAATCACTGCCCACAGTTGTGATAAAAAGGGGCATATGCTATATCTAGGTGATGTCATGAAACATCATAATTCTAATTGTATTGGTGGCATCTATGGATTGTTTCAAGTACCTATATAAGCTCGCCATTTTCGGAGGTAGTCCTTCCAAATCATCAATTGGCTATATTACCACTATTATATTCTCCTTTTGTTGCCTCATTTCCCTCTCGTTTTTTTTTTTCACAACCTCCCTTGACTGGCTCGTCCGTAGGCATCATAAACTCTTTGCTTGGCCGACGGTGTTGGTCAATTAGAGCTTTGCTAAGTTGAATTTACAACCAAATTTGAATCCATACTTTAGGCCAAGCCATAAATCCTTTGAGAGCATAGCTCACAACCTTGTTTTCCTCTATTAGGAAAGTAAAGGTGTGTCCCTCACATAAAAGGTATTAATTGCATCGTGCATATTATCTTCTCAAAGTGCGGTACAATAAAGAATATCCGTGGGAAGAATATCCATCCATGCCCTTCCTTCTGCAATAATGGTTAATTGAAAAACACCACATTCCTCTGTTGTTGGTGGTGTTATAAGATAAGTTTCACCCTCACTAAGATTTGATGAGGGCGGCTCTGTAGGAGGTGTTGGCGTAGTATAAAGTGTTCAACTTACCTTTTTATCGATGTGTTGTTCCACCATAGGAGCGGCATTCACTTCCCCATGGATTGTGGAATTTCCTCTGGTTTGACTTCTCATGATCTCTTCCCACTTCAAGAATTTAGACTCTAAATTTAAAAAGAAAAAAAAATTGGCTAACATTTATTATGCCCATGAAGCATTTTCTTTCTATCTTTTTAAGTATGAAAATTGGATGAAGATATGGCGCAATTGTCAATGGTCTAGAACCCTTAGCAACTACAAAAAATTGTTATAGTAAAATTTCTTATATGCTATATTTTTTAACTTAAAATGTATGTTTCTAGCGTTTCTCCCAACAGAAGCTTAACTACCTCCATTAACCAATACCAACGACCACCTGTCCAATTACAACCTTCCAACGGCCGCCATAACGACTTTAGCCAATCTCCCCAACTATCCCGCCAATTTTCTGTACAATCACCCCGATAGTGGTCCACGTTTCAAACAACTCCCAAACATCTCACCGATTTTCAGTACAACCACCCCGATAATCGTCCACGTGTCAAAAGCTCCCCAAGTCCAACCCTACTTCCTTCCCTACTCTTCTCCGTCATCTTCTTCGTCTTCAAACTGGTCATCTCGAGCTCTGCAATTCCGTACTCTTCTCGGTCTTCAAACTGGTCATCTCGAGCTCAGCAATTCCGGTTCCAATGGCATCCTCAAAAACCTCGCTGACATCCTCAAAAACCCTAAAAACGACGTCGAATTCGTCCTCGTGAAGCAGAAACGACCGCCCAAGTTCGGCGACGATGAGTACGACTCTTTCACCGATTCCGACCTCTGGGACTTGCCGATGACGCGGTTGAACCTTCTGGAAGGAGAGTCCGAGTCTCCAATTCAGATTCATGACGCAGAATCGTGCTTGAAGAAGATTGAATTGAGGAAGTTCGATTTCAATTTGGCTCTCAAACGGGTACTTGTGAAGTTAGTACTGAGTGTTATTTTTTTCCCCTTTTCAATCTTGTTATTTTGGTCAATTTGGGGTTTATAGGTTTTGGAACAACCGGCATTTGGGGAAGCTGAATGGGGAAATTGGTGGTTCTGGAAGCTCATTGAGGAAGCTGAGTTTGGACCAGGAACCCCTTTTCACACTCTCTTCACTTTGGGACTTTTGGTGGCTGGGGATCCCAATTTACAAGGTTTTTTTTAACCCATGTTTTTTTTTTTTTTTTTTGTTCCTCTATTTTTATATGCTAATTAAGAACTATAAAACCAAAAGAAAAGAAAAAAGAAAAAAAAAAACAAAAAAAAAAAAGAAAAAGAAAAAGAAAAAGAAAAGGTAGACATGAACTTGACCAAAATTTCACTCGGTTTTTATTTATTTATTTTTAACTGTCTAATCCTTTGGGTGTGGATTTTATCTTTTATTTTTTATTTCTCTTGGGTATGATAGTGTTAGTCTTGAATCGATTTCTAGTTCTCTGTTCTGTTCTCCCACTCATTTTTCATTTAACTTTGCCTTTTCCTTTTATGGTATTAGTTCTATCATAATGTTATACAAATTGGGTAGCTTGGATAGCCTAGTTACTGTTTTAATTTCTTGCCCGAAAGTGAGTTAATCTCACTTATCTCACTAGTCTATAGTCTGCATTTACCTTTTTGCCTCTTTTGGTAACTAGGAACTGATATTGAGAAATGTAACGCAGAGTAGTGTAAGTGGATGTCTTCACAAAGTTGTTTGAACTGGCTTCTGGATGTGAAACCAAGTGGTGACCGTATAGGGCCTTTTGTAGTTGCTGGTCTTGTTAATGACTCTTTGAAGTCTAGAAAATGGAAAGTATCCCATAACTTAAATTATCAGGTATGTGTTTGTCTTTTTCACTTTTCCTCATTGCTTTTGTTCCTTTTAATTAGCTTTCTAAGGACATGCATGTATTGTAAGTGTTCTTTCAACAAAATCGATGCAAAATTTTGGGCTTGCCTGTCTTACAAATTGTGCCTAAACGCTTGCTATTACTTCATTTTGCTGTATTTTGAGTAATTAAGAACTATATGACGAACGAATTCCTTCCACACAATCATGAATATTGGAGATTTATACAATAATTGGTTTGCTGAAGATGATTTACAATACACTAATCAATTGAAAATATGGATTTATTGTTATATATAATATGAGTGCATATATATCTTGTAACGACCCTCCATACGTGGCCGTTACTTAACTTAAACATGTTCATGAACTTAAACATATTTATGAATAAATACAAAAATTTTGAAATAATTTTTTTTTTAAATGGATTCTCGCTATGAAATCCTTGACATGAAGCCTTAGAGAAAATAATAATTGTTTTCCTAAATCTTATTTCGTAAATCTAACATAATAACATTAATTTATTAAAACATAATCATAGTAATTTTCTTGAACTTTTCCTTCTTTTTTTTTTAAAAATGTAAAAATAATTATTTAACAACTATTACTTCAAAGACATTTCTTAATTTAAATAAAACTATTTCCAAAACAATTTTAAATTAAATATTAAAATAAAGACCCATTTAAATGCTCTTTAAAATTTTCTTAAAAATTATTTATATATTTAACTTATAATTTAACATCTTAAAAATAACATATTGTTTTCTTATAAGTTAACCTTCTTAAACTAAATAAAACATAATTTCTTATAACTTAAACTTCTAAATTTAAGACACTAATTTCTTAAAGATTTTCTTTTAAACTTTCATAATAAATTCATAAAAACATATTGATAAAATTCATTTCTTAACTTAATGTAAAACTCCAATAATCCTTTGTAATTCCAAATAAACTTATAATTTTCTTACTTAAAAATTCCATGCATTTGTTGCATTGTCTCTATTCCAACATTTTTAAACCTTGAAATTCTATAAACCAAGATTGTATAATCACAATCTCGGTTTTTAAGACATAATTACATAGTTTATTTACTTATTCATACGTACATAATTTTCGTAAGGTAAAAACATGCATAATTTTGTGAAATAAAAACATGCATAAATTTGTAAAATAATGATGCGAAAATATTACTTTGCGTAAGCGGTATCCATTCCCATCTTCACCATTCGTTCGCTGCTCACCATTGCCCATCAAGTGCCGCTAACAGGTTTTCTTACTTACAGCATGAACATACTTAATGAACATTTTATGCTTGCTTATCAACTTGATTTATACTTAATTATTTAAGCTGTATCTTATTTTCTTACTTTGGGCCCAAGTGATCGTACCAGTTGCGCGCAAGTCTTGGGAAGTTAGGGTTTGCGAGGTCCCAACGACACCAAGATCATTTATTACTTTAACATGGAGCCTCCCCGTGGGTCGAGAAGTTGGTATGACACCCTTAACTTGTCTCATAAGTTTCACTTGTCTTATTGTGTGTATGCAGTATGACTTATCATTACATAACATCACAATTTCGTAATTGATGAATTGTAAATCATAATCATACTTAACTTGAAGGTGATTTGACGATATAATTTAGATATTGCATACGTCGCTCATTAATTACAACATCATCATCATAGCTTATCACACCAGGTCATAACATAACATATCACATCATAATACAAAACAATGTAACAAATCACTGATCATGCATTTTCGTAAATTTTCATGAAAATATTTAAATCATTTTATTTTTAAAACTATTCATACTTTAGGCGAGATTCCTACTTACCTGTATAAGTGAAGTAAACTCCCCTATCAATTCAGAGTTCCTCTTTCTCTACTGAATAAATCTGTATAAACACCCATTATGAGTGTGTAAGAATTTCCCATTTTTAGGCTATTAAATTTTAGCATAACCACAAGAATTTGATCACTTTGTTAGATCGCGCCACCCCTTTATCAACTGGTCATGAGTTTCCCCATTTTTATTATAAGGATTAATTTTTACTAAATCCTCATAATATTCAAACTTTTCCTTAATTGCCATATGTTCATATCTACGTTGATAATTAATTAATTATCTATCCTCATTTAAACCGTGAGGCATTAATCTATTAATTTAATCGTTCTTAAATTCATGATCCTTATCTTAAGTCCTATTTGGGCTTGTTTTAAATTTGTTTCCTGGGCTCGCAATTTATTTTAAGCCCATAAGCGCTAAAATGACATTATAATGTCTTATAGATTCAACCGATAAGCTGTGTATCGAGCGATATTTTAGACTAAAACGGGTGTTGGACCCGTGCCTAACATCGTGGCATTAAAGCTCTATCGTATTGAGTTTTTATGCTTGTAAATTTAATGTTCAATTGAAAACGATTAAAGTTCATTCTTGAAATTCTTACCCGTTTAGCTTGGAATTTCAAATAAAAATCGTTGTATAACATAACACCCGAAATCGTTAACCCACTAAATCTTGGACCTATAGAACCTCTCAAAAGTAATGTAATTTCTTGGTTTAGTGAAAAATCAAATTTTAAAGTCACACGATCTTTGTTTGTAAAAACTAGTACCAGTGGAGTAATTTTGGAAGATTTATATGAAATCACTCATTAATACAGTTTTTCATTTAAAGTTCTTTCCTCGTAAACGTCACTTGTTTTTAAATGTGCTTTAATGATTTTATTGTTTGTTCTAAAGTCCCGGTTACCATTTTGTTTTGACAAAAATTGTTTTCCGGTTAAAACTTTGAAAGTTTGCCGATTACTATTTTTGTATATCAAATTTTTAAGTCCAATTTAGAAACAATTTTTCACAAAAATTTCTTCATAAAAGTTCTTCATTCTGCTACAATCTAAAAATTTTATGTTCAATGAAAATTGTAGTTCGGCCTTGAAACGACCCAAAATGTTAAAACAGTTTTTTGCACAAAAATGTAGTTTTTTGGACTGTTTTGAAAAACTACCGATAACTGTATTTTAGAGGTAGATTTTGAAAAAATTTTCTTCACAAAAGTTGTTCATCTCGTCGAAATCTAAAACTTTCATGTTTTGCGAAACTTAAAATTCGGACTCAATATGGTTCGAAATTGGCAAAACAGTTCCAGCACTGTTTGGTAGTTTTTGCAAACTGCATTTAAGCAGTTTTTGGGGCTGCCTTTAGGCAGTTTTTGGACAGTTTTTAGGCAGTCCAATAAAACTGCTCGGAAAGCTTATTTAGAGTCAAAATTGTGTTTTTTCGCAGTCACGGGTTTTTGTTCAAAACGTCAAAAACTAAAAGTCCCGTGTTCGTTAAAGTTTTAAAAAATGATTTTAAGGCCTCCGTTTATGAGTTCAAAGTTTGTGGAAAATTTTTCCACAAACCAAAACTTACAAAAACATAGTTCTAACACATAAATACTAACGTTTTACATGACATACAAGCATAAACTTAACTAATTAACACATAAATAATTATTACAACATATTTCCTCACCCAATCATCAAATCTCTCATAAACTTATAAAATTTAACCTAAAAAAAATTTAGAGAAAGGTTTAGATTACTCACCCTTGATGACTATTCTTGGATGGTTGATCTTAAGACTTCTATCTCCTCTCTTTTCCTCTTCTTGAACCAACACTAAATCAAAACTTTATCATGTAAAAAAAAATCTAACTTGTCTTGGCTATCACATAAATGGTATCTAAGCAACATTTTCTTTTCTTTGCTAAGGAAAAATAGAAAGAAAAGAGATGGTGTAGATAATACCTTGGACAATGTTCTTCACCACCTCCTTTTTCTTCTACTCTCTCTGTTTTTTTTTTCCTTTTCTTGAGCTTGCTAAATTGGTGGGAGTGAAGAAGAAAATGGAAGCACTTCCATTTCTTAGGACTTGTCACACGGTGGAAGGAAATTGGAAAAAAATGGAAGCTCTCTCCTTTTTTTTTTTTTTTTTTTTCCTTTCTTTACTTTTAGTTTATTTGGTGGAAACCATGGAAGTGAGAAATGGGAAAATTATTTTGGCTTTTTCTTCTCTTGGAATGCACGGGTGGGAAGGGTTTAAAGGAAGGAGAAGTGAAAAATTTATATATCATGGCTTGAGTTCTTTATTTATAGCCTTAACTTAATCTAATCTTTCTCTCTAAATCATGATTAATTAGCCCATAAGTGGCTTTGACTAGGATTAATTTTAACTTAAACTAAGCTTAATAATCCCCATAGTTGGCGCCATCATGAAGTGGGATGGAGTGTTAGGTAAGGCTTAATTGATTGCTTAAAGTACAATAATGATAATGGAAGCACATTTTATGGGTACTTTAAGCCTTTCTTGTAAGAAATGCTTAAGCAGGTAAATTTTATACTGCCAGCAATAACTAACTTAGCTGACAAAAAATTTTATTACCTGATAGGTCTTCTTTATTTTTCAAATAATGTGATACACTAATCACAGTATGAATCGATAACAATCAAAGTTTAATTACGTATTTGTTTTTGACTGCATTAAGTCTAAAAATTTATTTTAAACTTAATAAAAATCCAAACATGACTTTTTCAGTATCTAAACTCACTATCAGAGTTTGTATAGTATTTTTTGTCATTACGGCTAATCGCGTAGCTCCATTTTTTACTAATTTGGCAATTAAGGATTTAATTTGCGTTAGAGTGGTTCTCGATACATTGCTAACTTAATATTGTACTCGAAACTTCTCATAATTAAATTTCTCAAGTTCTTTACAGATAAATTCTTCTGTCTTAGTAACGGTTGAATTTATCAATTCATTTATTAAATTTCAATAGTTAATTAACTTAACTATAGAATCCGTTATAGAATTTTTGGAATATTCATATATTAATTCTATAAATTCTTTACTCACGAAATTCATACATAATGTTTTGAGGAAAATCCTTGATTTAAATATGTAAATTATGTTATTTAATTCTAGGATTTTTTCTCGGCCATTACACATCTTTTGTATAGAACAATGATATTCAACATCAATAATGCCAATATCACTACTCACACAATAGATGAGCCGCACATGTGGGCCCCAAACTTGTGGCCCATAAGTTGTGAGCAGGGGTGTTTAGCACCACTCGACGCTTTTAGCTTTTTTCTTTGTAAACTCTACTAACTGCTTTTCTTCTTTCTTTTTTTCATGCCCCACACAAAATTATCTTTTGGAGAGTAATATCTGTTCTCATTTTCAGGAGTACCCTCCTGATGCTACAATTGTACCCATGAAAAGTGGGACACTAAAACCATTTACCACAACGAACTTGATTGTATTTGCACCTGAGAATCCTTCAGATGGCTATGATGATACTAGTTTTGTTGCTTCTGGTGATGCACAAATAGTAGATCCAGGGTGTCACTCTAATCTCCACAAAGAGGTATAAATGCCATGATCATGAAATGAGAACGTTTCTCTTCTGATGCTTTTCACAAATGAATTCAAATTTGAGCTATCCATCATTTGGCTTTGGTGAAGGAAAAGAGTGAACTCGTCTAAATGGCCTACTCTCTGCAATGATTAAAATGATGATAACAAAATCAGTTAAATTGCTCAGCAAGTCCAAACATTTCTCACAAAACATGTGTATAAAAATATTGGTAGTTGGTATGCCTCAAGGGAAGTATCAAATTAATCTTACTTAAAGTGTAATTGTAGTTAAGTATAGTAATAAGTAAGGATCGTTCCCGTAGAGAAATTGGAATAATTAATCAGTTATTAATTCTATTAAAACACAAGACACACTAAAACTAAAGACAAACGAGTTGATTATGAATATAAACTAAATAATTAAATTAAGTAAAACACAAGAAAATGAATAAAAAAAAACATTGATAAGAAAATAAAAAAAAGGATTATTTGCCACCACTAAACAAAAACCACACAATTAATTACAAAATTATTCCCAATTTTCTATTAAAACTACCAACTGTAAATAACAACATGCTCTGCTATCTCAATGTTTCCTTAGTTTGTTGTTAAGCAAAGCAAGCTCTTCACTTAATCTTTTTCCATTAAATAACCAGAACAAGCTTTCTAGATTTAACCTAACGGAAGCATTAAGATGAAAAAGATAGGTTGATTAAAGCATTAGTCACACAAGCTTGAATCATTTAACCTAGGCTATGTTCCACATATAATCATACGAAAGTTTGACCGCAATTAATAATCACAATTCACTACTAACGATTAGAATAACATGACAATTACGGATCAAGCATTCCAATTTAGTAATAGATTAAATTCAAGTCCTATTTAGTTGGCCACCCCAACAAAATAGTAAAATAATCATGACAACAATTATAGGCGAACATAAACAATCTCAATTAGAAAAGTTGAAAATAATTCTACAAATTAATTAGATAATTATATCTAGGGTTTTGAATTTTTCTTCAACCAAAAACATAATTAAACTAACATAATTGAAAAAGAAAGGGTTATTAACACTAGTGGCCGTTAAATTTTAGAATCTGCCTCTTTCTGCTCTATGAAGTTTAAAAATCATCACTTTACTCTTTGAACTTTTAAAACTCTCTACTTTGCCCCAAAATTTTAAAATCACTATTTTTTTCCTTGTTTCAAAACTCCTTATTTTGTCTCCTATTTTTCGATTTTCTATTCAAATAGATAAAATTAAGCTAAATTGATTCGCACATGGGTTACTTGTAGGGGCAAAAATAAGATTATATTACTCTCAGGTTTTGTTTTACGTTTACACTCTCATTTAATGTTTTTTTATCGGCTCTAATTTAAGAGGGAGGTATATGCATATTTCTTCTCAACATTGTTCGCCGATATCTTCTTATCGTTAATGCTTAACTCATCTTCTTTAGTATTTAAATTCATATATCGACGAACAATATCGACTTATAAAATGAGTTTTATATTAAAAATAAGAAGAAATATGAAGCCAAACCCTTTCTAAATGAGAGTTTAGATTAAAAAAAAAAGAAGAAGAAGCAAAAACGTCAAGTGAGAGTATAAACATGAAACAAAACTTTGGAGTGATAAAATCTCATTTTTGCCCTTATAGGTGACCCATGTGTGAATCACGTAGGTTTAATTCCGTCTATTTGAATAGAAAAAGGGAAATTTAGGAGACAAAATGAGGAGCTTGAAAAGTTTGGGGGTAAAATGGTGATTTTTGAAATTTAAGGGGGCAAAGTGAGAAGTTTTAAAAGTTCAAGAGGTAAAATGAATATTTTTAGAGTTCAAGGAGAAAGTGTGGGAAACCCTAAAGTTTAAAGACCATCAGTGTTAATAACCCAAAAAGAAAAAAAAATAAGAAAAATAATGGTTTTAGTGTCGAAAATACTTTTACACAGACAGTTCTCCATAGCCTCTACCAGAGTTCTCCCCTTTTTCTTCAACCCTAGACTAAGAAAAACTTATAAAAAGATGAAAAAAACTTATATGATTTTCAGTTTTAAGATGGGCATTTATAGGTTAGAACTTGGGGGATGAAAAATGGGTATGTTAGTCTCAAATTAGGTAAAAAATGGAGCTAAAGTCACAATACCCATGAAGGCAAGGCTCATATGGCGTGGCAGTGAACACTCAAATAGGATGTTGGGACGCATGGCCACGTAGCTCTTTTGGCGCTAGCACACACCTTCCTCTATGTTGTGCGCGGAGGAGCATACTTCTCTGGCGTGGACGTGCTGGCACAGCTATGGCATAAATGTGGCTTTTTTGGGGACAAGGGTATGCCTGACTTGCTTCAACGTGCTAATTTCACCCTCCTTAAGTTCCAAAAATCCAATTTTGACCCTCGGATGACTTCCAAAATAAATAAGTAATTCTTATGCTCCAAATCTTCCATTTTCATCCATTTTTTTAATCTTATCATCTTGAAACACCTATAAAACACAAAGTCACATATAAAACATAAAATACTCAAAAACAAGCAAAAAAAAAGGGAAAATTTATGAGAAAATTACATCAAAACAAGCACTTATTGGTAATAGTGCAATGCATGATTTCAATTATGCTTACTTGTGAGCATCTTATTATTTTTTATAACTTATTCTAAACTATGGGCCCAAGTGCTCGTATCAAGTACGCGAGATCATTGAATACAGAGATCGTGTCTTAACTTGATGCTCCTTTTGGGTCAGGAGACTTATAATCCTCATTTGAGTAGAGGTTGGCATGATACTTAATTATCTTATCTTGACTTTCTTAACTTGGAAGTTTAGATTTCCAGGCTTGTAACTTAGACTTTTCGTTACTTGGTATCTAAAGTAATATGCATGACAATTGCAATCATAAACCATATATGAATAAGGCATATAAAATTCTTTTCTTTATGCCATAAAGGAGCTTTTTGAAACTTACTTGAACCTCACACTTACTCTTCCACTAAAATCCTTTTTCCTTGGTCAGTCAACTTTGTATCATGTTTAGGCGACACTCGACTATTAGTCCGAGTCTATAATATTGGTTAATTTCTATACCACTTGACCTAGGTATACTAAGGCCAAATTTACATCTTATATTATGGCTTTGAACTTGGTGTATCAAGATTCCTCATTTGATTTAAACTTTAAGCTTATTCTATTTTAACCATTTTTTGTAAAAATAACGATTTACCCTCAACAGGTCTCGGAAAATTTCAAACTCTTCGGAATTAAACTTGTAATTACTTGTTGCCAAAAATAATGCAGACAATCTGTTTGTGTAGTGAAAAATCCAATTTTGTCAATTTTTATGGTCTTGTTCCAAAACAAAAAAATCATGACATTTTTGCCTCGGGCACTAGAGGAAACTGTTTGGTAACGAGGATTAAAAATCTTAAAAGTCTCTTGGACAAGTTCAAACCTTTTCAAGACATTTCTCCATTTTTACCATTTTATAAAATTCCGTGATTAAATATTGTCAAATTCATAACTTAGAATCTATACAAAATTTGTGAAAAATATTTTATGAAAGTCAACAGATTTGATGAGATCGACAACTTGTATGTTTCAAGTCTTTTCAAATTCAGTTTTGGGGGAGTTTTGGCCTAATTTATAAATATGTAGATTTGAAAATGTTCTTTTTTGGCTTAGTGCGACTAGAATTTGAGAAAAATTTCATCACGAAAAATGTTTATCTCGATATTTCCAATAAATCATATGTTAAGCTCAAAAATTAATTTAGTATCTTATTTCCTCAAAAACTTGGATCTATAAAAATTGTTTTCAAAAAATGTTAACACTTTCCTTGCATAACTATTTGTAGAGCTTAGATTCATAAACTAAGCCTAGCAATCATATCCATAATTATACAACACATACAAAACATGCCATAGTAAGTCCTTTACATACCAAAGTACATAATTACTTATTACATCATATATATGTATTGAAATATAAACTTTAAATAAAAAGCTTAGAGTGAGGGTTTCACTTAATGTATTCCAAGATGATGGATCACTTTCTCTTGCTGAGAATGACCTTTAAAATCCCTTATTCTCAAGATCAAAACATTGACAATTAATTTCTATGTAACCTAGACTTCGACAAAAACCCACTTAGCAGAGTTTAGATATTTTTCCTTAAGACCTCTTTAGATCAACACCAAAATCTTTGAGCTTGCATTTAATGGTGATTTTGAGGCTTGGATCAACAAAATATCGAGGGGATTTAGGCTAGAGGGGGATGATTTTTGGAGAGAAAAAATGGAGAGAATTATTTCTTTATGAAACAATCTTCGAGGAAAAAAATGGATTTTCAAAACGACCATTGAGGATTTATAGAGCTTGATTCTTAGGGCTTATTTGCAACAAAATTTCACTGAAAAACCCTCCCCAAAACTGGATTCCCTAAAGAAACTTGGAGAAAATTTTGCACAAATTTTAAGATCAAGTGGATAAGATCAAAGGGACACCTAGTTTACTAGATCTTACTTTAGCAGTCTAAATCTTCTCAAATTATATTTTTTTTATTCTAACAGTATGATATAGAGGAGATATTTTTTCTTATCAGTGTAAAAATATCTCAGTACATAGTGTACCCATACTATTTAATTCTCAACAACAGTAGTTCATTTATTTGTGTGGGAACTAATTTGGTATAATTCTACTATATTACTTACTTAGCTGCTCTAAGTATCTCTGTATACTAGATACTATTATTGGGTGAATTGTATATTCTAATATCTATTTTAACTTAACTAATTAGTACATTGTCAATCCTTATACTGACTTTAGCATAATATTATAATCTTATTATCCCACATTTACTTTATAGGTTTTTTATTACAAAAATTGGATTTTAACACAATCCATGTGACATTAATTTTTGCCTTTTAAGGCACTTAACAAATTTTAAAGTATTCTAACTCAAAAAATTTGTACATGAAAATTATACCTTAATTCACAAAAATTTGCACATGAAATTTCACTATATCTTAGTCACATAATTTTATAATTACAACACATGAAATTTTGCTAACAAACTTCATTGTTTAAATCTTGATTAAATTCTAAATTTAAACCAATGAATTTTCTGGATATTACAGTATATCAGTGATAAACCTTGATTCATCACTAATAAACTCATGAATAACAAAACCTAAAAAAAAAAAAAAAAACCCAAAACCCTCACTTTCCCTCTCTTATCTTTTCCTCTTCTCTCATTGCACAACATCTCCAAACACTATCGACTACACTCTATCAGGTCAGCCACCTGGAGAGCTAACAAAGGAAGATTGTCTTCCTTTCTCCGTCTTTCTCTGGTTGCTCTCAATAGATCATCTTCTCCACGCAACAATGACAATGGCAAAACTTCGATCTTAACGACAAAGCCTTCTCCATCATGGGGGACGACGTCTAGGTTTGTCAAAGCAGCGCACGTCCATCACCACCACGTTGTGCTTCTCTGCCTTTGGGGCAACCTAATGCCAGAGACAGCGATGACGATCACTATATTTTCATTGACCTGGTTCAAGGAATGTCGAATAAACGAAGCCGTCGATAGTGGTGAAGGGCAGATGTGGGTAAAATTGGAAGAACGCCCTACGTCTCTCTCCTTCTGTTCTTGTTTCCTCCTCCTTAAAAAAATTGATCGGCCATCTACCTAAATTTAAAAGACTACGGACCAAATTTTTTAGGTTGAGTAGCCTAGTAGCCACTTGGCCCAATTTCTCAAAATAATATTTCTACTTGGGGTTATTCTTAAGTTCAATTGGTGTAAATAGAATCTCTTCTATTTTTTAGTTTAGGGACTATATATTCAATACAATTTCACATATTTAATATTTTCTATACATTTATTTAACAAAGTAACTAAATTTTGGTAAATGTTTTTAATTTAGGGACTAAATATAGTATAAATTTTAACAGAAGGACTATTTCTATAGAGAGAAAATAGTTTAGAATCTATTTATAAGACAAAGTTAACTTTTTCTATTTAAAAATTAACAAAGGGACCATTCATGAGACATTTTTTTTTTTAGGGATGAATGATGAGACAAAATTGACTACAGAAATTAATTTTAAAAAGAAAAAAGAATTCAAGGACTATCCATGAATTTATCCATTGCTTTTAAATGTTCATGTGTGCATGATGGATCTTAAATTTGAGATCATGTAACTTCATGAAAATTCCAACTCATGAAAATTGCTATAATTTTCCATTGCAACCGACAATCATGACTATTGTAATTTATTTCACTAATGACCATATCAAAGGCCATATGCAATATTAGAAATAAGATTTTATGTCGTAAAATTTGGTCTTAAATCCATTGTAAGATCAAGAAATAATTTGAGGATTTCCTTAATTTAATTATAGATCCACATGACAAATGATTAGCACTTATTTGCATGATTAAATCTAGGCCATCCAAAGGAATAATGATGAAGCATGGAAATTTAGGATCCATTAGGAGATGATCCAACGGCTAGAATTAAGCAAGACAATTTGTATGTGCACGCATATGGTGGCCGAATTTCCTTGAGAAATAAGAAGAAAATTCAAAACAGGGCATTTTGCATCATAGGTCCCAAAATTTGTAACATTCAACATTTAGGTCTTCATTGTAAAATTCAAAAACTCAAGTCCCCAAACTGCTAATTGGCTGACACTATTAATCTTTATTTTGAGAATTTGAATACTTAGATTTTCAAACTTTTTATTTGTTGGCATCGTTGGTTCCCATTTTAAGAATTTATTTGAATAAACTAAAAGCAACTAATTTCAAGTCATTCCAAATAGGGCCTTAGACTACCTCTTCTTTTAGAGCAATCCTATACGATCTAATGGGGTTAAACCTCGCTACTCACAAAAACTGTGAGCCCTAGTCTATCATATACACTACCTACTAGGCTAGGACTTACTATTTTATGAGTAGCAGAGTTTTAATCTCATTAAATTGTATAGGATAAAAAGACCATGTGATCACATTACCCTTATTCTTCATCTATTTTTTAACAAATTTCTATCAGAGGGAGCCAAATGAGAATAATTCAAACTTTAGGGGGTAAAGTAGAAGTTTAATAGTTCGGCAATAAATTGGGAATGACCAGAAATTTTAAGGGGCACCAGTAAGATTAACCCTTTAAAAAAATAACAAAATATGAACAAAGACACAAAGGGTTCGAGACGTTATAGGGTTCGAATTGGTGTGGACTTAAACTATGTGATTTAAATTAAAGTATTAAATTACCATTTGGAATGTAAAGGTTTGAACAGGAAATAAAACATCACATCAAAGAATTGAAATTTGAAAATATCAATTTAAACTACAGTTTTAAAAGAAAAATAAAAATATAAAGGTTTTTACTCTAGAGAATCAAAACATTTAGAATTTAGGACGAGTTAAGTTTTCAAAACTGATAATTTGAAGACCTTAATATTCTATTGGCGAATCAAAATTACGTAATTCAATTTATAACCTAATCATCCACAAAACATTATTGATGTCTACATATAAATAGCAATTCTAGATGCAACATGCTACCATAATTCATGCATTTTCTCTCTACTCCGAATATGATCTCTCTATCATTTTTATCATGGTGTTTAAAGCTTGCACGGACAACTTCATGTACTAGAAGATTCAGCTGGTGGTGATCTTGAAGGAGAACACAAGAAAGGTTTGGGTGGCACTTGTAAGGAATCAGGACTTCCTTCCAACATTTCTATGACTGCACTCATTGTTGGCCGGTTTGAAGGGTCGGTTTGTATGCACCACAAGCTCGTTATTACCATTTTCCTCACTTTTATTCTGTCTTCTTCATTCTGAATTCTCTTCAGTCCAAGCTCTTCATCTAGCTCTAGACGCTTGTACACCCAATGTGGAAAATATATTTCACTTGTATTATCAACTCTTGCATTGATATTCCTTCTCCCTCCCACCATTTCTAAAATCATCATTCCATAACTATATACATCAGACTTGTGCGAGACCCCTCCAAAGTTTCTGCAGAATACTTCGGGAGCAATATATCCAATAGTTCCTCTAGGAGCCAACATCGAGACAAGACTCTCTTTTCTTGTACAAATTTTGGCCAAGCCAAAGTCCGATATTTTAGGCACAAAATCTGCATCAAGAAGAATGTTATGAGGCTTGATATCAAAGTGCAGAATTCGTGTGTTGCAGCCAATGTGTAGATATTCTAGTCCCTTAGCAATGCCAAGTGAGATTTTGTAATGGGTTTCCCAATTCAACCGATGACTACTTTCAGTTGCGTTTTCGTCAAATATGAACTTCTCAAGAGATCCGTTAGGCATGAACTCATAAATTAGAGCTCTTTTTTTGCTCTCAAAACAGAAACCCAACAAAGTGACAACATTGACATGTGAAGTTCTGCTAATGGTTGCCACCTCATTGATGAATTCTTGTCCATCTTCGCCTTTTGATTGGTTCAATACCTTCACTGCAACAAGACTGCCATCATCTAACTTTCCTTTATATACGTCACCAAATCCTCCTCGGCCTAATTTTAATGTGAAGGAGTTGGTCATTTTCTTAACATCCCTATAACTGTATCTTTTGACTTGAAGCGGTCCATAGTTGCTTAGGAAGGCCTCAACATTTTTCTGAATTTGATCCTGCCGGTTGCAAAAGGAAATAAATGACTTCTTCCTCAAGTAGTAGAGTATCGCGATTAGAAACAACCCAATTCCAGCAACTGCAGCGGCTGCGGCATATAGCAAAGAAAGAAAAGGACAAAGCATGCATAAATTTAAAGTTCATTTCAATTTAAACAAGGTAATTTATTTAATCCTATCAAATGTTATTTTATCCCCTTCTCTTGAAAGTTTTAAAAATCTTGCCACCTTCTTATGCTAATTAAATGAATTCGATGTTAAGCTAACTTCATAAAATTATCCAAAGGACTACAAGTTGAGGTATACGAGTTGTGATCTATGCATGTAGTTCCGTCACAAGGATTCAAAAATATTTACCTATTCCCGCTTTAGCGGCCGGACCTGTTTTTCCTGCCAATTGATGAAAACATTCCGATTCAGTAGGGCAATGTAACATAAAAATGTCTATTTTTAGATATATACATATCAGAAATAGATATTGAGACTCATAGGAGGACTTAAATCTTGCGGTCTAGTTAGTCATCTTTCTATTTTTCTTTCACTGCCCGACTTAATTTTGTTAATGGACTAGCCAAGATCATATATATACAAGTACATGAATTAAGTCAAATGGCTAAATAGCTGTTCCAATTACCCGACTCAAGATCCACCAAAGTTTCCATGACCATCGAAAAGTATTACAATAGTTTTACATGGTAGTGAGCAATTTTGAATCAAGTGACGAAGGAATTGACCCTTAATTAGCATGATATTAATGGAATTTTATAGAAATTGCCCATAGTCTAATCTACTAGCTAAATTTTGATTTCTCACTTCCTATTCTACTAGAAAATACATGCCACAGTTTAATCTAAATTTAATGCTACCAATTTTAGTTTTATAATCTTCTATACCTAAAATTGTACTTTAAGTATCCTCAAAAAGAAAATAATAATAATAAAAAAAACACAAGACAAACAAAAAACTTGTTGACATGCCATTGGTTTAATTGAGAATTCGACTGTGGAAGAAATTTTCAAATTGAATGTACATATTACTATTAGACAGAAGGTAATTTTTATAACAAAGACAGACTCTTCTCCATATGGCCCACCGGTAGATAAAGAAATAAATTTATAGGGAAACGCCTATATGCTATGTGCCTATTATACCCACTTGATCATTGGGACCAAAATATAAATTTCAAATATTTTTGCAATCACAAAGAAGCTGGTCATTACCAGGAGATAATCAAAGAGAATTAGGAGTTGCTTTGTCAAAATGAGAACAAAAGACTGACCCGGCGGAGGACATCTGGCGGCGTGAGGCCTATCTCGGCAAAAGCACTTGAAATGATAAAAGGAATAATCGAATCCGCACTTGCCTCCCGTAGCGTTACAAGGGATACAGTCACTTGCAATCCAGTTAAGCATGAATCCTCTGCTCAAAACCTCTCTCATTTCCTCTGCATTATTGATCTCGCTGCCATTATATCCCATCACTGGCAATGCCACTACTTCATTTGATCCAATCTGGCACTTTTCAGATGCCTCATCCACCTTTTTCTCGTCGGTCTCAGGCAAGGCCAAGACCCAATTGGTGCCGTTTTCTGCGGAGCAGCCGATCTTGTACTTGTTGAGATCAGATGATGAGGTGCAATTTTGGAGCCAAAATACCTTGCTGTTAATTTCATCGGAAGCAAGAGTGAAATCAGGAGGGAGAGAGACGTTTCGGATAGGAGGAAAGCACGCGTTGTTCGAAGTTGAAAACGCTGCGTTTGAGACGATGAGGGACTGGTTTTCGTAGAAGATTTCGTGGACGATGTAGTCGTCTCCGTAGAGATTGAGAATTGGGATATGATTACTTCCATTGTGGGAGTTGCAAGAGAGGTGAAATCCCGGGTATCCACAGTGCTTGTGCTCTTCTTCAGTGTAGAACGGGAAGCTTATCAATTGGCTGCCGCAGAATCTGGAAACGCTGCAGTTTTGGAACAGCTGATCTACAGCGCCGACAAAGTTATTATTGTCTGGAAAGAGGCATAACATAATGAGTAATACTGGTAGGAAATGGAAGAAGAAATTTTTCATTTGGAGCTCCATTGAGATTTATTGTTGAGGAGACAATGTAACTGATTTGGTTTGTGCGTATAAAAGGTTAGATCCACTTTGGTTTCAGTCAGTATAACTGGTAGGATATTAATAGTCAACAACTTAGTGCTGCTTATGCATTTAATTCAACCCAAAAGAAAAATTAATGCATTTGAGTTTGACTTGGTGTATACAAAACGGTACTTTCCCAAGTACATGGAAGCTTCTTGTTTGAAAAGTCGCAGTGGATAGACACGGTTACAGAGTAGATACTCTTTCGTATACTGTGTACATTTTGACGATAAAGTTAGAATTAAAAATTGAAATAGTGATGAAAGAATTGGCCAATTTGATCCGGTCCATTCTCGTTAGGTCCATGCAGGTCATGGGTTGGGCCAGCTCAGTCTATAAATTTTATAGGCCGGGTCAGTCCGGCCTAAATAAGCATTACCTTGGTCTAATCCACACTACGGGTCAATTTTGTGTGGGCTAAACCGGGCCATGCCGTGGGTTAGGCTAGGCTGTGACATGGGCCCTAAATGGGCTGGCCTATTCGAGCTCATCTAAGAGTTAGGATGGGTAGGCCCATCTTAGCCTATCATAGGTTTAGATGGACTAGTCTATCTAAGCATGCAATTTTGAATTTTAAATTTTTATTTTTTTATTTTTGAATTTTTAATCAAGTTAACAAGTATAAAAGTTTAAATAGTCAATAGAAATATGGAAAGGGATATTTTCTTTACGATTGCCTTATTAAAAACCTTTCCAAAAAAACTCAATAGAACAAAACATTGATAAGAAAAAAAGAGTACAATTAGGATAATTATAAATAAGATGTTTACAAAATTACTTTAAAAAAAAGCTTGTCATTATGTGATGTGTAAGGCCTTCTGCTGGATAAAGCCATACTCAGCCATGTCTATCCGTGAATGAACATGAAAAAACATAAATAAATAATTATGGATATATATATATATATATATATATAAATGAAATTGGGCCATAATGGGCCCTTAATAGGCTAGTCCATTGTGGGCCAGCCCATTGTGGGCCTATATGGGCCTTGCAATGGCCGGGATGGGCCGGCCTATTATGGGCCTACATGTGCAGGCCTGGCCCATGATTTTTCATGGGCTGTGTCGGGCAGGCCCACGAGCCGATAAATTTTGGCCCAACCCAACCTATTAAATATGTAACGACCCGCCCTTACGTGGCCGTCACTTAACTTAAACATGTCCATGAACTTAAACTTACTTACAAATAACGTAGAGAAATTCGGGATAATTTTTTTTTTTTTTTTTGTAAATGGATTCTTACTGTGGAATCTTTAACATGAAACCCTAGAGGAAGTAATAACTATTTTTCAAATCTTAATAACAAACAAATTCTTATTGATAAAGAATTCTTAACATTTAACCTTAAAAGACATAATAATCATTTCTCAAACTTAATTTCGTAAACTTAACATAATAACATAAATTTCTCAAATGTGATAATAACGTAATAATAAGCATTACGTTTTAACATAGTTATAATTTCTAAAAACATGATCCTTTACATAATTCATAACATTGATTTCTTAAAACATAACCATAGTACTTTTCTTGAACTTTTCCTTGTAAAACATAAGAGTAATTATTTAGCAAGTGTTACTTTAAAGACATTTCTCAATTTAGATAAAACTATTTTCAAGACAATTTTAAATTAAATATTAACATAAAATTCCATTTAAATGCTCTCTAAAACCTTCTTAGCAATTATTGTATATTTTTGCTTATAATTTTAACGTCTTAAAAATATCATATTATTTCTTAAAGTAAACCTTCTTAACTAAACAAAACATAATTTCTTATAACTTAACTTTTAAGTTTAAGATACTAATTTCTTAAAGCTTTTCTTTTTAAACTTTCATAATGATTTCATAAAACATATTCATAAAATTCATTTCTTAACTTAGTGTAAAACTTCAATAAATCCTTTGCAATTCTAAATGAACTTATAATTTTCTTTCTTATAATTTCGTGCATTTGTTGCATTATCTATTGCAACATTGTTAAACTTTAAAATCTTCAGGACCAAGGTTGCGTAATCACAAGCTCGGTTTTTAAAACTTAATTACGTAAATTATTTACTTATTCATATGCACATAATTTTCATAAAGTGTAAGCATACGAAATTTTGTAAAATAAAACATACATAAATTCATAAAATAATAATGCAGAAATATTACATTGTGTGAGCGGTATCCATTCCCATCTTCACCATTCATCTGCCGCTCACCACTGCCCATCAAGTGCCGCTGACAGGTTTTTTTTCTTACCTACAGCATTAACATACTGAAATGAGCTTTTGCTCCGTAAGTAGGAGGTTAAGCTCGCACAACATAATTAAAAATCATTTTAATAAAAATATGAATTAGCGTTTTATGCTTGCTTATCAACTTGATTTATGCTTAATTAATTAAGCTGTAACTTATCTTCTTACTTTGGGCCCGAGTGATCGTACCAATTGCGCGCGAGTCTTAGGAAGTTAGGGTTCGCGAGGTCCCAACGACACCAAGATCATTCATTACTTTAACATGGAGCCTCCCCGTGGGTCGGGAGGTTGGTACGACACCCTTAATTTGTCTTATAAGTTTCACTTGTCTCATTGTGTGTATGCAATATGACTTATCACTATATGACATCACAATTTCGTAATTCATGAATCGTAAATTATAATGATACATGAATTGTAAATCATTATCATACTTGACTTGAAGGTGATTAAACAATATAATTTATATATTGCATATGTCATACATTAATCATATCATCAGCATCATAGCATTTCACATCATGTCATAACATAACATATCACATCATAACATATAACAGTGTAATAAATCATTGATCATGCATTTTCATAAATTTTATGAAAATATTTAAAATTAATTTATTTTTAAAACTATTCATACTGTAGGCGAGATTCCTACTTACCTGGACTCCGAGCTGTGCGGGTCCAGTTGCATCTCGCTGCATCCACAGTCTACGCTGCATCCTCAGCAGTGCTCCTCGGACCACTGTGGATGGCTAGGAATGATCCATGGAGATTTATTATTGTTGAAAACATCATTTTGGACTCCGTTACTACAGTCTGAGTCGCCTCGATCTGTGTACAGTCGGTACCAGATGATTTTTATCAGAGTGGAATTAGCTCAAATGGAGATCACCATCGCGTTTAGAGCGTCGAAACGAGTCAGGAGGCGGTCTCGGATCGTCGATCGGAGGTCGGGAGCTCGGGACCCTAGATACGTCAGAGACCGGCCACCCGCGGCTGCACGCGGGGCGCGTGCCGCGGCTCCGATGACCCTGAAAAGCTGCAATCTTGGCTCTTGGTAGTCTTGAACCTTCTGAGTTCAATGGCAGCCTCAATTTTACACAATTTCGCTTCGATCAACATGGATGTAGTTTGAAATTCTCGACTTAATGTGGTGGCTAGGGCGGTGGATCTCCGCCGATGTTGGGCCCAAATTGACCTGGCGTTTCCTTCTTCGTGGCTGTCTGAGCATGTCGGTGGCAGTGGTGGACCACACCGTTGCGTAGAACGATAGCCTGAAGCTTCTCACGACGGCGCACAAAGGCGGAGGTCATTCTTCGTCTTCTCGTGGGTGGTTCACGAAATTGGGAAAGGCAACAGCTTCATCGTGGGCCTCTGAGTGTTTTCCCCTAACCAATTTGGGGTTACAAGGTCAGGAATGGTGGCGACGGTGGCCCCCTCGTTGGTTGGTGACGGCGGACTTCGATCTCCAGTGGCCAGCGATGCTACGACAAAATTGATCGAGGCGTCTTGCTTGCCTTGATCTTCTGAACACAACGGTGAGGTCAATTGACCTCAACGGTAGTCAGAGATGCAAGATCGACGAGCTCCATGACGGCTTGACGGCGGCGACTTTGAACTCCGACGGCGGCAAGATTTTCTCGCAATTGAGGGAGGGCTTTTCCTCCCCTCGTCGGTCTGAAGGTGATGGCCACATCAATTGGGCTCGACGGTGGCTATAAGGGCAAGTTCAACGTCACCCACGGCGGCGGCGGTGCAGCGGCTCCGAGCTCCATCGTGCGGCTGTTCTGGGCTGAAATTAGTTGAGGCATTTTACTCCCCGTCGCCCTCTGAACGGAATAGCGGCGGCAGTGCACCATACCGTTGCCGGACAAGGCGGCTTCGACGACGAAAATTGGAGGATTTTGAAGAGGCTTTTTTGGTGAGAATCGTACCATAATATCTGTGCCATTCTCTTCATCTCTTCGTTCTGAGTCCGTTGACACCAAGATCGTGCCGATCGGTGGTCAGACAGAGGAGAAATCACGTCAAAAAATTTTGTGTTTCACCGCCACTTCAGGTGGCGCGTGTGGCTTCCTTCGGTGGCATTTTGGGTGGCATGGCACACCATCGGACTCAGCTTCTCGAGATCTTTCCGATGGTGTAGGAGGTGTTGAAAATGGAGGCCAGATTCTTGGACTGAGTTTGAGGAGAAAGAGAGTAGAGAGAGAAAGTGGCTGATTGTGATTGGCTGATTTTTTTTTTTTTGTCATGTATTTATAGACCATTTTGTGGTCTACACAGTCAAATACATATTGTATCGGGTTGATCAAATTTGATCCGTAAACTTGAAATTTTCATAGACATAACTGCACTTTTTAAAATTGTAATATTCTCATTCTTTAAAATATTACATAAAATCAATTTTCTTGTTGTATCATTGTCGTATAAACATCTTCATACTGTCATAAAATCATTTTCATAAAATTTATCCATACTATATGGATTTTGTGATTTAATTTTGGTACAATAAACTTTGATACATTTATCTTCAAAACCGATGGTTAACCTTTTTCACAACTATATACATATATATGTACATATGTATATGAATTTTAAGAAAGATATTATGTATTTAAAACTTTGCTCAATATAATTATTTTATTATTATAATTATTATTATTATTTTTATTATTTTACTTTTAAAACTTTAAAATTTATAACATATACTTCTCACTAAAAATTTTCATATTGTAAACTTCAAATTTCATTATGAAAACAATAGTTGTAATTTTGTAAAAGTTTTGTAAATTAAATTTACTATCTAAATCAATTTAATTTAAAATTTCAAACTTAGCACAATCTCGTACTTTATGGATATAACACAAACTATTTCTCGTAAAGAGCTATTTATGGGTCCACATCTTAGCAATAAATCAACATTTGTGGACCCCATCGACACCCTTCTTCTTCTCCACTATTACTATGACAATTGCTATTATTATTATTGTCATTACAACAATAATAATGAACTTTACGTTATTATCAATGTGTACAATATTTAACTATACACATTCAAAACATTGGAATTCTCGAACTTCCAATGATCCTTATTACTTTCTTAAAATTTTTATCTTACTTTATGATCTCTGTAAATTCCAAGATCAATCGTAGTAAAATTGTCATAAATCTTGCGTACTTGAACTTAGTACTCACCATTTTCAATTTATGGTATGGAGCCCATGATCACTATTGATCTGGGTTTCTTTTACTGAACTGACATCATATAGGAATTTTCCACATCATCATAGTAAGTTGGAAATTCCACTTTTGCCAAATAACATCATCTTTTTGGCTCATGCATGAAATTAATAAATCATAAACTTTTAGTTTAGCACATTAAATAATTATTTTTAATTATTTTAATGTACCATCATAACATTACATTGTTACATGTTTCATAAATAAAGCACGTAAATTTGTGCATTCACAACATTATTTATTTTTAAGGTCTTACAACTATTAAGACCTTCTAATTTGCGTATTAATAAATGCTAAAGTTGTACCTTTTCCAAGTATTTAGCTTAGTAATTATAGAAAAATCCTTAATTAATTATACTTATTAATTTTTGGATTTTTTCGGTTATTACAAAATATTTATGGGTTGGGCCATACCTTGAACAGTGACGGACTGTGCCAAACTGGCCCATCACTGTATCAGGATGAGCCTAGGCTGGTCCATGAGCCTCAGCTTATTGTTGCATCTTCAAATTGAAACAATTTTACTATACCATATGAGAGCTTTATATTGTATTATATTTTTGTTTTACACCGTATTATGTGAGTAAATAATGTAACAGTTTCAACTATGTAGTTGAAATGAGGTTAACAAATGTACTCCATATTACGCTTGCGTAGAAATTGAACTTTTTTTTATGGTAGAACTAACTCATAGAAACTGAAATTGCAAGAAATACAATTACACTTTTTTGGGAATAAATATTAGGATTATTTCTTACTTGCAAGGTAGTAGTTAAAAGTCCTTCCTGACCTGAGGATCTGGAATTGCTCCCGTAGATAGATCTTCCACCTTTTAATTAAAAAAAAAAGAAGGTGGAATTGCAAAAGAGTAAAAGATCATTTATTGGCAGCGTGAAAATAATAATGAGGGCATCTACATTTTTTTTTACTGCTTTTGTATGAGAAACGCATTAAGAATTCTTCGCTTGGGATAGTACTTGTGTAGTATCAAGATTCAGTGCAGAAACTTCTGACTAGATGATCCATTGTTGGTCGTAGTGTGACGATCAGTCTGTACTAGAGAGGAAAACAAAGCTAATGTACCTTCATCTCATGGACTTGTTCTGAATAAGTATTTAATAACTTTCGTGACGCAGAAAAACGGAGTTTTTTAGCTCCTGGAAACCATTAAGAATCTTATTTTCAGCGTCATCTCAGGAGGATATACTCCTAAAACGTTGTCATAAGTTTTCTTTTAGGAAATAATTGTATTTGTCAACAAGCACCAACAAAAACAAACAAAAAAACAAAATCTTGATTATTCTCAGTTATGGATTCTCATCTTAGCTCACAAAAATAACTGGCCTTGGGCCAAAAATATGAGCACAAAAGTAATTAAAAAAAAAAAAAGCCTTCACTACTCATGCTTTGTATCCAAGGATATTACATTTCCGCAAGAAAAAAAAAAGAAGAGACATTCATATTTAACTCGCAAAATTACGTTTGAAAAATCATTCCCTCTCTATGCAAAACTTACTACATGATGCTCATGCCCGGCCAGGTCCATGCCATAACATGTTCTGAACAGTTGAGAAAACTACTATTCACACCTTTTGTGGCCCTTCTCGCGAGTTTCTCACTCCCAATCAAAAACGTTTTACGTCCCATATACCCAATAAATCTCTGACCTGAAACATTCTGTGTACATTCTTGCATCAATATTGCACAAAGTTCTTTGAAAAGAAAAAAGGGAGTTGAAGGAGAGCAAAATGACCGTCTTCGTAAAAGGCATTTCCATACGGATCAAAAAGGAAGTAAACGAAGGGAAGTTTCACGTCAGAACCACAATCGTAATATTTTTGCTAATGACATTCTCCGCAATCATTCTAGGCATGTTCATCCACGACAGAATGAGGAAGTTCCTGAACCAACCAGAGGACTCTTTCTTCTCTCAGCCGAATGAGAATTCCCCACATATTTCTCATGCACATTCAAATTTCCAAAACGACTTGCCACGATCTTCTGATTTGATGTCGTTTGATTTCTCGAACCAACCGAGGATAGAATGGACAGATTGGATCGCTCCGAAAGAGCTATGGCATTCCATGAGTGATGAGGAGCTGCTTTGGAGAGCGTCAATGGTGCCTAAGGTTGTTGAGTACCCTTATAATAGGACGCCAAAGTTGGCTTTCATGTTCTTAACAAAGGGAAGATTGCCATTGGCTCCGCTTTGGGAAAGGTTTTTCAAGGGCTATGAAGGTCTCTATTCCATTTATCTTCATACTTCTCCAGAGTACACGTACGAGCCGCCAGAAGCCTCAGTGTTTTACAAGCGTAGAATACCAAGCCAGGTAAATATAACAAGATACTTTTTGACATTCTCGTTTTCTACTATAAATTGAAGAACTAGTTGGAAAATATGGTCTTTTATCTATGACAATAACCAACGTAAAAATCACAGCAGAAAAAAAAAAAACCACTCAAATTATACTAATAGTGATATGGATTTTTTTGATAACATGTAAATGGCCCATTTTTGCAATTTATCAACAGAAATAATAATTCAGGTGAGCATTATATGTGATGGTTTATTTGGATTATGTCAGACACACCCATATCACGCCTGCTATCATTCCAAGATAGATCTAAAATCAAAATAACCCAGGTGGGTCCGTTTGTTATAAAAACGTGATATACGTAATTAATATTTTAAAAAAAGTGGTGTTTAATAAGTAATGCCTGAGCGTTAACATTTTTCCATTAAAACATTATACGCTTTATATTTTTTTTAAAAAAAAAGAAGCCAAAACAAAACAAAAGAACGAGCTTTTAGTAACGCCTGGATCCATATCTATATTTGCTTTGAAAATAAATTATCAATCAATTAGGTACGTTATAATCAGTACTCTTGGAATACAAATGAGACATGAAACAAACTAATAGAGAAGTACAGAGTAACACCATGCAAAAATATTAAAAAAATTAAATTTTAAAAGATGGAATTTATGAGAATTTTTCATACAATGATACATATTTAGTGTATGATCTGCCAAAATTTAGCATTGATGGCTAAGAGCCCATTTGGAACAAAGTTTAATATAAATTTTATGGGAGAAAGCACTGTATCAAAATTGGTTTAAACCAAAACTTTTTTGTTCGAACTTTTATTTCTAATTTCTGTTCTTGCTTGAAACAATATATTGGCAGTGGTCTTGAGTTTCAAGTTAAAACTCTTGGAGTACTAATTAACTACATCATGCAGCCAGTTCAATGGGGAAGAAAAACAATGATTGACGCAGAGCGACGCCTACTGGCGAATGCCCTACTTGATTTCTCCAACGAGAGATTCATATTACTCTCCGAAACATGCATTCCCATATTCAACTTCACCACAATCTACAACTACCTCATCAACTCCAACCAAAGCTTCGTGGGCTTGTTCGATGACCCGAGATACGTAGGCCGCGGGAGGTACCACAAGAGAATGTGGCCCACGGTGTCGCTCTCCAATTGGCGAAAGGGCTCGCAGTGGTTCGAGGCCCACCGGAGACTCGCCATCGAGATAGTGTCTGACTCGAAGTACTATCCGGTGTTTGTAGAACATTGCAAACCTCCTTGTTACATGGATGAGCATTATTTGGCAACATTAGTAAACATAGTTTGTCCGCAAATGACCTCAAATTGGAGCATCACATGGGTTGATTGGTCTAGAGGGACTGGATCACATCCTACTACATTCGTAAGGAGAGAAATCTCTGGAGAGTTTTTGAATCGGATAAGGCATGGTTTTAACTGCACTTATAATGGTCGCAAGAGCACAATATGTTTCCTTTTTGCAAGGAAATTTCATCCTAGCACACTAGAGCCTTTGCTAAAAATCGTTCCTGATTTGCTTGGTTTTAATGTCTAAAAAACATAATATTGTTTGTTGGAAGCGTTGTAGCCAGTTAATTAGTCCTTTTCTGAAAAAAAAAAAATTAGTTATTTACTTTCTATTAAACTATTAATTAATTTTTTTTTTTACTTCACGTGATTGAATGCTTGGTTTAGGGAAAAAAAAAGGTGAGAGAAGTTGAGACGAATTTCAATTTGTAGGTGGTATATTATAATAAGGAATGCATCCAAGATCTAAACATTTTTTTCTCTTTCATTTAGATGTATTTTGTCGATAGTGGTAGAAGTATTGGAATGTTACAACCAAATACGATGTTGATAGCGACCACTAGTAGTTGAGCTCTCTTTTGACTATATAACCCAAAAAAAAAAAAAAAACTTTAACATTATCCATGTGATGATCAAACTGCCGATTATTATTATTATTGTTGTTGTTGTTGCTCCTGCTGCTTTCGGAAACTATTTTAGAACACATACCACCTATAATCCACTCCCACGTAGTAGAAAAAGATATCTCTCGACTCTACGGATAATGTATTTGTCATTACATTTGGTCGTCCATGGCCTACAGTTTCTTCGACAATAATACATGTGACTTGTATGAATATGCCTCCAAACTTTAAAACATATATCTTGTGCCTCTTAAACTGCAATATGTCTCTCGATTCACCTTTAAACTTTAAAACACATTGTTTTTTGGATGGAATTGCTGAATTTCGTTTAATTTAAGATTAGATATGATACTTAGGAGCTAATATAAATGTTTTTCGACTTTAAATAAACTAGTTATACACTAAACTTTTGTATATTCTATCTTTAGAGTACCTACTCAAAAGTAAGAAAAGAGGGAGGAAAAGTAGAGAACGTAATGTAATTCAAGTTGGTTCTTTAAGGGTTTTGAGTAAATTGATAAATTTATCCTTTTAATGAGCTAATGAGTATTAATTTGTCAAAAAAAAAAACACATTTTAAAGTTCGAGGATTAATATATAGTAGTATTATAGTTCAGAGGGTACAATAAGTACGTTTTAAAGTTTTGGGATATTTTGACGCAAATAACATAGTTGAAGGGAATTTGTAAAATTTGTCCATTAATTTATTAGTTTGGTCGATAAAAACCGTTTCATAAGTCTTAATATTGTGCACGATTTAATAAGTTGAGTTATTGAGATCAATTGCCTCTAAGTTTTAAAGTCTCTCCCACTTTGCCCCTGTAAATTTTAAAAATCACCATTTTACTTCCTGAATTTTTAAAACTCTTTATTTTGCCTGTAAACATTAAAGATCAGTTTGCCCCTAAACTTTCAAAGCTCTCCTCAATTTGCCCTCTAAACCTCCTATTTTTTATTCAAATAAATAGAAATAAGCCTACATGATTTATACATGGGTCACCTGTGAGAGCAAAAATGAGATTTTATTACTCCCAATTTAGCTTTAATTATGTCAAGTTGAAACAAAAAATCGGAAGTTCAGGAGGTAAAGCGAGGAGCTTTGGAAGTTCAAGGAGGCAAAGTGATGATTTTTAAAGTATAAGGAGTAAAGTGAAGGGTTTTAAAAGTTGAATAGGATAAGGCATGGTTTTAATTGCACTTATAATGGTCGCATGACAACAATATGTTTCCTTTTTGCAAGGAAATTTCATCCTAGCACACTAGAGCCTTTTCTAAATAGTTCCTGATTTGCTTTAATGTCTAAAAAATATCACATTGTTTGTTGGAAGTGTTCTTGCTAGTTAATTAGTCCTTTTCTATTTTTTTGGGGAAAAAAAAAATTAGTTATTTACTTTCTAGTAAATTATTAATTTTTTTTTTTTTACTTCACGTGATTGAATGCTTGGTTTGGGTGGAAAAACAAAAGAGAGAGAAGTTGAGACGAATTTCACTTTGTAGGTTGTATATTATAACAAGCAATGCACGCAAGATATAAACTTTTTTTTTCTTTTATTTAGACGTATTTTGTCGATAGTGGTAGAAGCATTGGAACGTAACAACCAAGTACGATGTTGATAGCGACCACTAATAGTCGAGCTCTTCTTTTGACTATATTACCCCCAAAAAAAATCCTATAAAATTATTCATGTGATGATCCAACTGCCGATTATTATTGTTGTTGTTGCTGCTGCTGCTGCTGCTGCTGCAGCTGCTTTTGCTTTCCGAGCCTATTTTGGATCGCATACCACCTATAAATCATTCCCAAGTAGTAGAAATAGATTTCTCTCGACTCTACGGATAATGTATTTGTCCTTGCATCTGGTCGCCCATGGCCTACAATTTCTTCGACAATAATATACCTCACCTCTGTCAATATGCCTTCAAACTTTAAAACATGCATATTGTGTCACTTCAATTGTAATATTTTTTTAAATTCACACCCGTATTTTAAAACATATTTCTTTTTTAATAGAATTATTGAATTTCATTTGATTTAATATCAGATATGATACTTATAAGTTAATGTGATTTTTTTTTTCATTTTAAATAAACTAGTTAGACTCTAAACTTTCGTATATTCTATTTTTAGAGTACCTGCTCAAAAGTAAGAAAAAGAGGGAAGAAAAGTAGAGAAGTACTATAATTCAAGTTGGTTCTTTAAGGGTTTTGAGTAAACTGATGAATTTATTCTTTTAATGAGCTAATTAGTATCAATATGTCAAAAAAATAACACGTTTCAAAGTTCAGGGGGTGAATATATAGTAGTATGATAGTTCAAGGGTACAACAAATACATTTTAAAGTTTATGGGACATTTTGACACAAGTGATATAGTTTAAGAGGAATTTGTAAAATTTGTCTATTAATTTATTAGTTTGGTCAATAAAAACCGTTTTGTAAGTCTTGATATTGCACACAACTTAATAAGTTGAGTTATTAACATCAATTGCCTCTAAATTTAGGGTCTCCTCCACTTTGCCCCTTGAATTTCAAAAATCACCACTTTGCCTCATGAACTTTTAAACTGTTCATTTTGCCCCTAAACGTTAAAAATCACCACTTTATCCCCTGTACTTTCAAAGCTCTCCTCATTTTTCCCCCTTGAAGCTTCTATTTTTTATTCAAATAAATAAAATTAAGCCTATATGATTTATACATGGGTCACTTATGAGAGCAAAATGAGATTTTATTACTCTCAATTGAACTTAATTCTATCTATTTAAAATGGAAATTCAGAAGTTCAAGTGGCAAATCGATGAGATTTGAAAGTTTAAAGGGCAAACCAGAGATTTTTAAAGTTTAAAGAGCAAAGCGATGAGTTTTAAAAGTTCATAGGATAAAGTGGTGATTTTTAAAGTTTAAATGACAAAATAGGAGAGACCCTAAAGTTAGCCATTGGTGTTAATAACCTTAATAAGATTGTAAAGTTGTGAAGTCAAATTATTGTTATTGTATAGTACAATTATTACTGTGACGATTATTGTCTCTTAATCTAGAGACAACACTTGAATTTCTACACAGCTAAAAATGAAAGTAATTCTCGTGTGAACCATTATAATTCTTGTGTATTCGTTTTTTTTTAATTCTTCTGCACTTTTATTGCTCTTGGTAATATAGACTCAGAGCAACTAATTCTCAATTAACATGGATCAGCTAATCTAATAAATTAATCAAAACTAATAATATTTCTTTAAACTAATTCAGCCTCATTAAATATCTGAGAGCATAGCGAAGGATTTTTCTTTCTCCCGTCCTCATTAAATTAAATAATGTTAATCTTCAATTTTCTAAAAATGAACTGGTCTCGTCCTTGGAAAGGCCAGAGTTTTTTTTTTTTTTTTTTTAAGTATAGACGTAAGACGGATCACGTACGCAAAAGAAAAACAATATTGCGGTATATTGCACATGAAGCATTCTATCGTCTGGAATTGTTTTGGAAAAATTAGAATGTAAACTGGTGGAGCTAATAACGGAATCATCTAATGCCAGTCAACCGTCAAAGTAAGGGTAGAAAATAACTATTTGAGTACGTACGTTGACCAGACTTTTAGTAACGACCTCCCCTCAATTTGAATTATTTATTTCCATTCCAAATAATATAAATAGCTAAGCTTTGTATTGCTTTGAATTCTTTTGGTCAATTGGGATACGAAACAAAGCCACCACAAATGACCAATTTTTGGGCTATAAGGGATACAAACCCAGATGGGGATATATGGGAGTTTGGAACTTTCCGGTGAAGTGTGTTTCCCTACATTAATTGGACGATTTTTGCTTTTATTACATACATTAATCAGTCATTAAGGGGCAATTTGTCAACCATATTTGGACAATTAGTAAGATTAATCATATATATATATATATATATATATATATATATATATAATGGATTTTGCATGTACTTTGTGCAGGTCTTCAAAATAATTGAAGGAAAAATGAATATTTTTTTTCTGAAATTGAATATCATGTACCATATTAATTTATTAACTAAAGATGTTATTATTATTAGTGATGCAGTTACGTAATTGTAATAGTGTAACTATATTGTCAAATAGCCGTGTAAAACTCAATTGTCACGCATTAATACTTCTATTTTATTGTCACGCGATTAGTGATGCATGTATCCGTAGATCCATATTTTTTTTTCTTAGTGAGAGCACTGAGAAAAATTAAATATATTTTTTTACAGAATGAAATTGTAGTTATATTTCAATTATCTAGTAAAGAGAAAGTTATAAATTTCCTTATAAAATAAGGATACAAGTGAAAGATTAAAAGAAATAATTGAAATATATTCAACATTTTAAAACTTAAGAGTAATAAATAGGAGGACTGCTTATCAATTCATGTAAAAAATTAAATGTTGAGTTGTGGAGCCTTTCACAGGCTTGACGATTTATTACCCTATGTAGAAAAGTCAGGGAATTGACCTTTTAATACGCGACTGGGGGATTTCGCATTTGTAAAATTTGGTTGCCATAATTTCTTAAAAGAGGGCATCAATTCTGGGTAATTAAATAGTGTATTTGAGAAGTATAGTTTGAATGTGTAGATTGTGAGAGCTTCACAGCATAGTTTATTTTTTCTTGACACTATAGCATGTAAGAGTTTTTTACACTATAACAACTAAAAGTTTTGATTTGAACTGAAGTACTGACCAACCACACTAAAAGAGGTTAAAAAACACCCAAAAAAATGGAGTGTAATTTTTTTTTTTAATAAACTTCTTCTTCATGGTATTGAATTTTTCTTTTAACAAGATTTAGTTGCGGTGCATCTAGTCGTTGGCCCTAATTATTTAGGGGAAATGAGCTAGTTCACACATTATTATAAAATTTAGCTTATGCGCTTAAAGAATCCGAGTGTCACTTCGGTTCTGTTGCCATGTTGGTGGTCTTAAATCAGACGTATTTTGGGAAAAAAAAAATTGCTTTAAAATTCTAAGCCCCCATTTAGCTGTTAGTAAAAAAAAAACGTTTAACAAATGACAGCTGATAATTCTTCCATCTTTAACATGGAAAATAGGGTCTTTTTTTTTTTTTTTTTGCATGGAAAAAGGGGTGGTGTGGGTTAAATGAAAGGCTTTTGCAACATGTTGCACATGGAATATCAAAACCATGACCAACTTTCTCTCTCCAAAAAGGACTCTCTCTCAAATTGTCAAAAAAAAAATGATAAAAGAAAAAAGCAAAGGACTCTCCCCTTCAAAAAAAAAAAAAAGAAAAAGCAAAGGACTCTCCTGTCGTGTCGGTTATTTCTATTTCTTGCCATGAAGTTTCCTAATGCCCAAATCTTAGGACATGAGATCAGATTTAAATAATTGATATGATCATCAAACGACAAGAAACGCGTAATTCCCACCGTTTCCTTTATCAACGCGCGAACTTTATTGTCCATTATTATTGGCGGCTCTTCAACTCTTTGTACAGCTTTACCACACGTTTCAAAGTCCAAAAATAACGGCTGTATTGTCGTTCCAAATTCACAGCACAAGTGTATATGAAAATTTTTTTAAAAAATAAAAAATAAAACAAGCCAATTTTGTCGTTACAATTACGTAGAACTTTTGATTGAAGAGAAAACATCGTTTTCACTTTAAAAACTTCTGGAATCATCAGCAGAGGAGAGGTTTGTGTGTGAAAATGGAGTTCTCAACCCCCTTAATTAATCACCAGATTGTAACTCTCTAGCTTGCTTTAAACTAATATAAGAAAGAGGGGTTGATACAAAACTGATAAATTATCTAGTTGAGGTTGAAAGAGAGGAAGTCATATTCTATGGTCCATCCAAAAGAAAAAAAGGCCTTCAGTAGCTTGTTTTTTGCGTTAAATTATACAAGCTAAAAAGCCCTCAAAGGAGAAGTATATATTTAAAGCAGCCTTAGCTAGCTCATCTCAGCTCTCTCTCTCTCTCTCCCTGATATTTTTCTCTGTTAAGGAAATTCATCGTTCTTGACCGTTCTTTCGAGTACAGAATTTTTGGGCAGGTTTTCTTGTAATGGTTCGTGTTTCAGAATTCGTTCATTTGATTCAATATTTCACAAAAGTCGCTGCTTTTTTCGTTTCCTATTTCGTCTTATAAACTGAAATTCTTTCATCACCAATGCCTCATTTGTAAAACTATATCTTAGAGTTGTACATTGAATATTTTTATTTTTATTTTTTACTTTTAATTGGGGTATCTGCAAATTTTCTATCCTGAAAGTTTTCGGCTTTCGTCTCTTGTTTTTCCAAACAAAGTTTTTGGATCAGCAAGGGATTTCGAGCTTCATCATTGTGAGGGCGTCTTCTTCAAAGACTAAAAAATGAAGGGCATTCAAAGTCAAAACAACAAGCCCTTAAACTTGCTCTCAAAACTTTGTAATACTTTCCAACTCCCTTTCCTCAATATGCTTAGCTATTTCCTTCTCTTTGGATTCGGTTTGACCCTTGGAATCATTGTAACTACCTATATGAAAGACTTCTCGTTCAATCTCCAATTCACTCAACTCTCCATCTCAACTTCTTCACCATCATCATCGTTGTCGTCATCATTGTTATCGAATTCTAGTTCATCGCAAACTTTGGAAAATCAAATTCCAACTGTAAGTGTAAAAGAAGAAGCAGAAACAAAACCCAACATTAGCCATCAAATGGGATTTGAAGATTATCTGAAGCCTCCTTGTGTCATGCACAACATGACCGATGAAGAGTTGCTGTGGAGAGCTTCCATGGTTCCGCGGATTCCCACGTATCCATTCAACCGAGTTCCTAAGGTTGCCTTCATGTTCTTGGTAAGGGGACACGTTTTCATGTCACCGTTGTGGGAGCAATTCTTCAGAGGGCATGAAGGGCTTTACTCAATTTATGTTCATTCGAATCCGTCTTACAATGGATCAGCCCCTGAAACTCCTGTTTTCCATGGCCGAAGAATTCCTAGTAAGGTCAGTTTTTCTTTTCACTTTTTCTTGTTCTTGCTGTAATTTCAATACTTGTGCTGATTTTTCCTTAGATCTATGATTGGTTTAGTATAAAAAACTATGTAATTAATTGAGTAAAAAGGATGTTCTGTCCAATGTGGCCCATCTCTTGCACATAACAATTCAATGTGCAATTTATTTGCTAATGAAACTCCTGTATTCAAAGCAGGGGATAAACAGTTAATTTTGGAGGGAAGTTTAGTGCAACAGTTAATTTTGGAGGGAAGTTTAGTGCCCATAATATTTTTTTTGTTTCTTTTTTTAGTGAAAGATTAAAATGTTTGTTTTGGAATAATGAGTGAGTTTGTACTCTGTAATAATCAACTATGAAATTTTTACGAAGAGGGGATAACAAAGTATTGAAGTTGATAGATAACAAAATATAAACTAAAAATGTGGTTGGCTAACAATAAATGTGTAAGAGGATGCATCTCTGGTTGGACAAACTACCTAATTATATATATATATATATATATATATGTTGATTGATATATGAAATATATTTGCTCTAGTCCTTCATATATATATATATATATATATATATGATACATATATATTAGCTCTGGAAATTAACATATGGCCAAATTAACCAAGTAGCTGAAGGAGACAGATGCCTTTTCACAATCATGATCTCTCTGCTTCTTAATTGATGACTTACAATAACATCATTTTTATGTGTTTCTTTCTTTACCTCGGTTCTTTTCCATTGTCTAATCTCGTTTTAGTTAGATCTTATGCCCAACCAAAAACTCTATAAAAGAACGGGAGAAGGAGGGAACTCCGTAAAGATATTATTAGACTTCAGTCACTTTCTTTGCCAATTCATTAGTTTTTATTTGTTTTCTCAAAAGATCATGCATGACATTGAAAATAGTGGATGATCTAGTTTAGTTCACCAATCAACACCAACTTAATTTTTCCGTCCCCACCAATCACCTGTAGAGATAGCTATATATTTATATACTGTGTGAGCAAAACAAATTTAGTACTATATTTAGATGCATCCATTTTGATCGTTCTCTTCCAAATTAGGCGAAACCCACTTGTGCTGCGATCATATACATAGCGTTGATTTATGACTATACATCCCATATGCCCACATGCATGATGCCTCTCTCGGCAATGAGTCCCTTTTTGATAGAAATAGTATACTTGTCTTCACCTGGTTGGCCAATTGCTTTTGTACTTAATACTATTAACTTGCCCAAACAATGACACCGAGCTTGAATGCAATATGACAGAAAATACCAGACACATTATAAAGTCTTTCAAATGAGATGAAGGTTGAGCTAGTTATGTATGTGCCATGTGATAGGTAGACTAAAGTCAATGTTAATATATGTAGCTAACTTGTACCATTGATGTTGGTGTAACAAGATTCATAATAAGGCAACATGTTTAATCTACGTAGTAAAAAAAAAAAAAGAAAACCACATTTAAAATTCATGTAAATAGTTTAAACCCGATCGTTTGGTAGTCTTCCTTGCTTAATAAGAAACAATATATTAGGATGTGACTGCAAAAAGTACTAACGCAGCATTATCACTTAAGTAACAAATAATTTTCCTCCAAAGCAGAAAGCAGACATGAAGTTGACTCTTGCATATAGCAATATTGATGCTTCAACATCTTTCTTTATGTTACACAGGAAGTTGGTTGGGGAAAGGTGAGCATGATTGAGGCCGAGCGGCGTCTACTAGCCAACGCACTTCTCGATGTCTCGAACGAGCGATTTGTCCTCCTCTCAGAAGCATGTATCCCGCTCTACAACTTCAAAACCATCTACAACTACCTCATCAACGCCACCAAGAACCATGTCATGGCATATGACGAGCCTGGAGTCGTCGGACGAGGCCGGTACAACTACCACATGTACCCGGATATCTCACTCAAGCAGTGGAGAAAGGGATCTCAGTGGTTTGAAATGAACAGAGAATTAGCCATTGAAGTAGTGTCGGACAGGAAGTATTTTCCTATTTTCCAAAAGTATTGTAGAGGCAATTGTTATTCTGACGAGCATTATTTGCCAACGTTGGTGAGCATCAAATTTTGGGAAGGGAATTCCAACAGGAGTTTGACTTGGGTTGACTGGTCAAAGGGTGGCCCACACCCGGCTAGGTTTTGGAGAACAGATGTCACGCTTGAGCTGTTGAGGAGTATGAGGAGAAACAACACTGGTTGTGCTTATAACGAGAATAGCACAAACCTATGTTACTTGTTTGCTAGGAAGTTCTTGCCTAGCACTGTGGATAGGTTACTCAAGTTTGCACCAAAGATCATGCATTTCAATGATTAACGGGAGAGATCCTCGTTTGTTTATTCTTTGGTTTGCAATAAGTTTGGGGTACTAAATCGGAGTGGTCCTTGTACTTATTGTTCCATTTTGTTTATTATTTTTTAATTTTTGCAATTGCATTATATTGTCAATTTAAAGTTGTTTTTGGTATTCAGCAGTGGCAAGCAATCCTTAGTGGGTACTAAAGAACATAAATTCTCTGTATTCAGACTTTTTTCTTTCGATTCATTTATGCACGGTGCTCAAGGCCAGCAAGGACTTGTGCAATTTCCATTACTTTAGAAGTATAATTTCAAACAAATCAAGCCCATTAAGCACTTTATCTTGATTTGTGTTGTAATTCTAGAAGACACGACAAAAGCGAAAAGAACAACAATGTGGACCGCAATGTTTTAAGGTAGTGTTCCCCTTAAGTTTTTTTTTTTTTAATTTTAATTTGAGGAGGCCCTTAAGTACCACTTTGAGTTTCCTTAAAAAAAAAAAAAGTCCTCAGAAGCAGACTCAAACTGGCATTTCCATATCGACCCCCTCTGAAAACCAACTACAGAGAGACATTGTCTCGGCAAAGGGAAAAAGAAACAAAAGCTTCACCTGACAAACCTAATTGAAATTTATAAATTTTAATTATTATAGTATAAAATTTTCATATGTTATAATACAAAATAAAAAAATAACTAAGATAATCATATACCATAAAGTTTTGATTCCAACTTATAATTTCAATTATCTTACCAAAGACCTTATAAGCCGTCTAGTATTTTAGTTGAAATTAAAAAAAAATAAATTTAAATACCATAATATATAAAAATTTTATATTATAATAATTTTTTATTTTTTATTTTTTATTATAATATATAAAAATTTTATGTTGTAATTAGTTAAAATTAATTAACTCCAACTAACCAGGCAAATGAGATCTCAAATAACAAACAGTACAAAACGGAAAAAGTTGATTCATCTTATCGTTACTATTTCGTCGTTGTCCAGCACAGAATGCCTGAAATGTTAAAATAATCTCAACCTAATTCATCCACAATATATGAGCTGTAATAGCTTATTTTTTTGACCTTTTTCCGATCACTTTTGACCAACTATTCTTGCTTTTGAATTAACCCCTTTTAGTCAGAGAAGAACTGCTTTTCCACTACAAAACAAATTTAGGGAATTAGTGTCGCAGTCTTTCTCAAGGACCAAGTATTTCACAAGCCAAATTTATTATATCGGAAAATTTCGCAATTGCTTTAAAATAGCCAGCCTAAAAGCCATAAAACAAACTACGCTACTCAGATTGTAGAAATAATATTTAAAAAAAAAAGCTGAAAATAAAAAATAAAACAAAACAAAACCCGTGATTTAAATCACCCAAACCGGTGTCTTCCTCATACTTTTTCCTCACCCATTTTCCTCTTGTTAAAAAAAAAAAATATCCCCACATCATTTTCAGTGACTCGTTCCGCACGTGTCCTCTGACACGGAAGGCGACTCGGACACCGAGTCCAACCCGTCATGACTCGGAGACATTTCAACCCCACGAATCTCCTCGATCATCTTGACCACTTGGCTCGCCCTGGGCCGTTGATCAGCCGCAGAAGCCGTACAAGCCATGGCGATCTGAAGCAAACCCACCATCTCCTCTTCAATATCCTTGTACCTCATCAGCTCCAGATCGAAAACCTCGGCCGTCCATTCCTCCCTCACGACGGACTGGACCCACCTCGGGAGGTCCACCACCCCGCCACCGCAGCCGCCTCCACCGCCGGAGCCACCTGTGTCTACGGCGCAGGGGCACTTCCCGGTGAGCAGCTCCAGGAGGAGGACGCCGAAGGCGAAGACGTCTGACTTCTGGGTGAGCTTGCGGCCGTCGATGGACTCTGGGGCGCGGTAGCCATTGGACCGAGGGGCGGCAGCTGGGGCAGCGAAGACGGAGAGTCCGAAGTCGGAGACACGGGCGTTGCCGGTGTTGTCGACGAGGATGTTGGTGGACTTGATGTTGCCGTGGGTGAGCCTCAGGGATTTGCATGAGCCGTGGATGAATGCCAGCCCACGGGCTGCTCCTGCCGCAATTTTTAGCCTCGTGGTCCAGTCCAATGGAGTTCTTCCTGGCCCTCTGTTACCTGTAAAGCAGTACAGTATATCACTGAAAAACTTAATCCAAGATCAAGACATAACATGAAATGAATAAATTGAACAATCTTTTTTTAAAAAATAAATAAATATATATATAGTAGACTTGAAAGCTATTCTGTGTACTCAATAATTTTTTTATTAATTTAATATGATTTAGTATCCAAAAGTGTCAAAAAAAGAAAGATCTGTTTCTCAATCCAAAAATAAGAGAACCATGCGTACCATACAAAATAAATAACTCATAAATATACGGCACAGCCATGAACATTATAGTTTCAATAGATTGTTAAGCTGTTCTATTTTTTAATAGGATTATGCATTACGCATAATAGTTCAGAATTATATCTATGTCAATACTAAATTTTTACATCCTACTATAGAATTCTACAAATAGAAGTGACTACGTGATCCACTTGTTTTCATTTCCATGGTAGAATTATCCTAAAAACTTTAATATTGTCCCTAAAAAAATTAATATTCAGCCAAAATGCTAATTATACTACCCTTCAGTGTCTGGATATACTCGGGTCAAAAAAGAGGGCACGGCCCAAAAAGCCCACATTCCATGAATTGTGTGGTCCTATGCTGAGGTAAGTTTGGGTGGGTGAGTAGAATTGCTTTACTTTTTGGTCGTATTAAGAGGAAAAAGAGCAGGAAAGGAACAAAAAGAAGAGACCAACGACGGAATTAATAATGTTAGATAATGCAAAAACAAAAAGCAATACGCCGTGGGACAGTCTGTATTGGTAGGGTGTTGGTACAATAATTGATTTCCCAATTCCCAAATCGCAATTAAGCTTTTTGCAGACTCGCAGTTTTGTGTCGTCGTCCGTAACTGTTCCCTTGTCCATACATCATATGGGCAGAGATACACTGCAAACAAACTGAAATGACTAAACGACCCCACGCCATGGAAACAACAAGCACGTCTCATTTCAAATAAAAGGCCTAAAAGTATAGTATGTTAAAGAGTTTTACGTTGGCCCTTATTGACCATTATAGCTTGGGGACCTATATCTAATTCAAAAACCCCAAAAATCCTTATCTTAACTTATGAAAACCATCATCCAGGGACGATGAATATTGAAAGCAACTTGCATATGCATATAAACACTGATAATCAAACTACTCACTAGTCACTATATTCACTATTCTCTACAGTTCCTAGTCCTACCATTTGGTTGCAGAGAAAAAAACTAACAAAAACAAACAAATTGAGAAGTGCGACAAAAGCAAGGAACCAACAAATAATAAAATAAAAAAGAAGTCATGGTGATAACTACCGTGAAGAAGCCAAAACAAGCTGCCATTGGGCATGTAATCATAGACCAACAATTTCTCTTCCCCGGCGAAATAGTAAGCCCTCAAGCTGACCACGTTCTGATGCCTAAGCCTTCCCAGCACCTCCATGTGCTGCTCAAACTCCCTCTTCCCTCCCACCTGTGCGTCCTTCAGCCGCTTCACCGCCACCACATTGCCGTCGTCCAGCACCGCCTTGTACGCCGTCCCGAACCCGCCTTTTCCCAGCATCTCCGCCGAGGCTCGGAGCAAATCCTCCAGCTCGAAGCGCTTCACCCCTTCGAAGAACACCATCCTCCCCCTCTCGAACCCCGGCTGGGCCGGGTACGGGCTCGACGAGTACACGATCTTCTCGGTTTCTAGAAGCTTCGAATTCGTGCCCTTCCCGTCTCGATACTTGGACGAGTAGTAGCAGTAGAGGAGAAGCGATATCACTACGATCACCAAAACGTCGCCGAGTATTATGGCGGTTAAGGCCATTGTGCTGATTTTCGCCGTCCCGTTGTGGCGATTGTTGCCGTTACCGTCCGATTTCTCGGAAGTTGAGTTTACCGGCGACGAGCTCGGAGAAGACGCCACGACCGTCGGATTGCTCCCCGGCACCACCGGCGACGCGATTGCACCTTCGGATCCGGGCTTCGTCGGCTTGGTCGATATGTCCGTACATTTTCGAACCGGAGACCCACATAAGTTGGGGTTTTGGGAGAAAGCGGATTCTGGGAACCCGGACAAGGCTTTCGGTATTTGACCCGAGAGACTGTTTCCCGAGACATTGAAGTCCTGGAGATTCGGGAAGTTCAGACCGGATATAGAACCGGTAAACCGGTTAGACTCGATCCGGAGAGTCAAGAGGTGAGTCAAACGGTTGACCAAGACCGGAACGTGGCCGGAGAGGTTGTTGTACGACAGATCGAGACGGTAGAGGCGGGAGAGAGACGTCACGGAGGTCGGAAACTCGCCGGAGAAGTTGTTGTGGGAGAGAAACAGGAGCTTGAGCGCTGTGAAGTTGGAGAGATCCGGGATATGACCGGAGAGGCGGTTCCCTTTGAGGCTCAGAACTCGGAGTTGATTTAGGGAAGTGAGAGGCTGGAACGAGCCACGGAGATCGAGGCTCTCGAGGACGAGACGAGAGACTCTGTCGTTTGTGCACTTGACGCCGGGAAAAGAGCAAGGGCTTGCAGTTGAGTTCCAGAGAGTGAGCTTGTTAGAGAAGTCAGAGGCGGCTTTGAACGCCATTAAAGCTTCCAAGTCCGTGCTGGAAGAAGCTCTGAGGAGTAAGAAAGGAAGAAGGAAATGCAGAAAACAAATGGGTACTTTCGCCATTGTCTCTCTGCAACTAGAGAGAGAAAGAGGAGTAAATGGGTTCGGTCAGTGTAAAAGCCTAGCCGAGAGTGGGCTAGTATTTGGTTGGGGTAAACGAAAAGAAAGGAGAAAGGGGTAATATTGTAATTATGGGGAATTGAGAGGGTTAGTAATTTTGTAATTTGAACGGGATTGAGACAGTTATACGCGTGGAAAGTGAATTTAGATCTGACCTGTCGTTTTGGTTATTTCTAAGCGTCAGCAGGACTTGAAAGGGGTATGTAGTTTAGTGAAAAGACGATCGTACCCTTTAATTTATATTAATGTAACAGAAAATGGAAACGACGATGAATTGTTGTCGCTTCCACTTCTTTGATTATTCTGCCCATTTGGGTGAAAAATGGACCGATGCACTGGGGAATCGGAAAATTATAAATTGAAATTACTGTTTTGTGTGTGGTGTAGAGATGAGTGCGTACACCGCGAAACAGAGGAGTTAATCAATAAAAGAGTGACGTGACACGTGAGAACTTTTTATTTTATTTTATTTTATTGTTGCGATAATAGTACAGGCTGACGCTCCAGCAATCATCAAAGGACTGCTTTTGTCTTGCGAAACAGGTAGGTGTTTGAAAGGAGGTTAAAATTGTTTTTGTTGCATAGAATTTTATGTTACAGTGATTTTTTTATTATTATTATAATATATAAAAATTTTATATTATTTATAATTAAAAAATAATCTAAAGTACAACTATCAAACGCCTGTAAATCAAACAATCATCCATACGTTTTACCATCTCTTGGACATGCGTGGGCCTCTCAACATGTTGCATTGGATCGGTTAAATGTGTTTTTTTACAATTTTTATGGTGATGATACAAAATTTTACTCCACCAGTTAAGCAATAGGTGTTTAGTTATTTTATTAACTTTTTAACAATGATCAGTAATTAGTAAATTTTTATCATAAATCAAATTATTAAAATCTTAATTCATTGAGAGCCATAATTTTTTACTTTTTTTAGATGACACTGCCTCACATTTCCAAATTAAAGAGACTAAAGTTTGACCTCATTTTCTAAATGATAGTGGTAACAACCAAATTTAAGGAAAATAACACTAGAAATCTCAACTTTCACCAAAACTTTTTAATATTAATTGTTGTGTCATGTGATTTGTTATTTCGTTATGGGTAAATGTTTAAAATTTCTCACATTAATTAGTACTAAAAAGTTATCTCTATTAATAATAACATATCAAAATGTTAAGACAATTTTACTTGAGAGCTCTAAAAATACTCGTGTAACTTTATTCTTCTTTTTCGAGGTATCATATAATGTACTTGTCGCTTCACTTGTTACGAATGTTTCCTTTGGCGGCATAGAAACACTACAACAAGTAATTAAGTTGGTTCCCTTTGTACTTCAAGGTATACAATGTGATAGACCGCAATTGATTTGATATTATCATATTATTTTGTTCACGTCCACAATAATTATCATGTATCATCAAGTTTCCCGTAAGAACAACTCCTCAACTATCAAGATTAGAAAAAGATAAATTATAAAAAAATACTGTAACAAAATGATTCGAACTGTGATTCGAGTAAAGAAAGTGCTCAAACCAAACACACCCCTAGGATGTGGTACGAATTAATAACATCAAGATAAGCAGAATTATATATATATATATAAAGAATTATGTGGTAAAAGATCATGCCGGTTATTGTTTTTAACCATTAAAACATATAATTGATATATATATAAAGAAATTGTTTTTACTACATAATTATATATATATATAAGGAAAAGTTTTTAATGGTTATCGTGACCTTTTTTAATTATTGATAGTTACAAACAAAATTATAAAAAAATATGTATGTTTTATTTGTATTTAATGATGTAGCAATTTATTTAACTTCATGCAATAAGTTAAGCAGCCTAATAATCTTCCACATTAATTAATAGATTCTTCGGTTGCGTCCTTGAAGTGATTTTTCAATTTTGGGTTTTAGAAATTGATAAGATGGGTGTCAGATCTGTCTTCGGGGGTTTCCGTGAATATGTTTCTTTAAATTGATAATGCCATTGATAAGCGAATTTGATTGTTTATAAGTTTTTTTTTTTTTTTTCGGTTGACGAATTTGGGTTCTGAGTACTGCATTGTTGGGGTGTTTCGAGTGTATTTATTTAAGTTTTTAAATCACGGTTTGAATTATTTTGTTATAGTATTTTCTTATATAAAAATTTAAATTTTTATTTAAATATTATATTCAAATACTCGTGCCAAACGCACCTTTTATGTCTGCGATTAGCTCTTTTGCTTTTTCCCTCTTCGACTTATTGCACCTGGTTTGAAATTTTGATCTATGTTTTGGCTGTGTAGTTTGGCTCTAATATTATATTCAAATGATGCTCTCTCTTCTTTCAATCTTGGGATCGATATTCAATTACTTTTTAATTTTCATATTATCTCTTCAAGCTTTGGTTTATTTGAGCATTGTGGATTTGGAGATAGATCAACTGAGATATGGACTGCTATTAAGGGGGGCGATAGGGGTGGGCCAGATGAGGGAAGGGTTTTCTTGACGTTTCTGAATTGTTTTAGGGAACTAGTTTCAAATTAGTTTCAATAATTTTTCTTTCTTTCGGTATCTTAGACAATTTCTTGGTCAAAATCAAGTGTTTATGAAAAGAAATTTAGATTTATGCATTGAACATATCTCATGGTAATTATTTGATGAGATTAAAAATTAAAGTATAGTTCGTAAATAAACCTAAAATTTAAGGATATAAAAAGATAAATAACTCATCTTTAATTAAATTATACTTTTAATCAAACATGCATTAAAAAGTCATGTTAATAGGTAAACAAGCAAGTTACACATTTAAATCTAGTTAATGAGTTTTATAAGTTCAATGCTCACTAATTATTATAATTTTTTAAATCAAATATTTTATTATTGTAATGTCTGATTTATATCACATGATTAAAGTAACAGTAACCATCGATAAAAATAAAAGTAACTGTTAAAACTACATCTATATATATTAATTAATAAAAACAGTCCAAAAGCCTAATTTACCAAAGCAATGCTCCACATAAGAAAAAGCCTAATTCTACAAATATAAATTAGTGTCTCAAAAAAAAAAAAAAAAAAGAGTCTCGCTTCTAACTGTAGGGTTGTTGTCTGAGGCAAGAATAAAGCGTTTTTCTTTTGGGATTCTCGAAGTGGTCCGCATTTTTGTTTCTTTAGCTTTCGCTTTTGCTTTATGATTGTCTACGGACTAAATCAAGTCGTTTCTTGCTGCCAACTTTAGCCTTTGCTTGATTGTTTAAATAGTACTCTTTAATTCGACATTCATCACCTTTCTGGTTCACAAGTGGTCCTACGTCGAAGTTCAAACATATGATGCCCTATCCTACAAAAAAGTTAATTAATTGATAGATAGTAGTCATAATATATAAAGACCAGCGGTATAGCTCGGGAAGTCATTATTTCTTTCATGTATGCAACATTAATGGTAATATTTAGGTATATTATTTAGATTATTTAACACTGTTATCCTTAAATTTGTAGTATATTTACAATTTGCTCTCGATCTTTAATTTGGCCAGTTACTCCTAAACTTATGAATTTGTAGCAAATTACACTCTGTTGATAATGATTTTAGTTTTTTAACTGAAATTAACAGGTAATTTACACATAAATTATTGATTATTAATATGAATTGTCATTTTTATATATTTAGATTAAAATTAATTGTGGTTAATTTTTTTTTATTAAGTTTTCATAACAATAGAAAATTTTGAATGACTTTGCTTTTAATATAACTTTGGGTTCACATGTACATGAAAAACCTTTTTAAACTCTTAATTAATGATCCATGTGAAATTCACATGTCAATTTTAGTCAAAAACTTAAAATTTTTATGAATAGGGGGTGATTTGCAACAAATTTAAAAGCTCATGAGACAACTTGCTAAAACTAAAAGTTCATGAGCAAATTATAAATGTGCGACAAGTCCAGATGGTAACAATACCAAATACCCTATTTCTTAAGATGAAAATGTAACACGGGGTCCCCTAAAAAAAAGTAACATGGGGTGCCTTGTTTTCTTTCAGATTTTTTTACATTAAAAAGACGTATAAAAAAATATATGACATATTTCGTTTCATAGTCCAATCCCTTGAATATTCTCTTTTTTGAAATTAGTCATTGTGATTGATTTACACCCTGTTTGTTTGATTGGTATAGTCTAGTTTGGCTCAGTTTGAACTACCATCATAATTTGAATTGGTGTTAGGTAAAGCATTTAATTCGAACTAAACTGATAGTTCAAACTAGGCTAAAGTGCCAACTTAGATTTCAAACTTCCTTTCCATTTCAACATTTCGAACTAACATTCAATAGTGATTTCATTCCCTTATGTTTGTATTTATAATTTAATACTATTATTTCATATTATTTTTAATTAAATAACTTTTTTTTACATATTTCATATATATTCTTTAATAAAATATTTTTTTATACTTCAAACTAAAGTTTTCAATACTCATCTAAACACAAATTCAGATTGGTTGTCCTGTTCAAATCAATACTTTATACGTATTTAAGCGCTAGTTTAGATTACTGTTCAAACTATACAATCCGGATTTTTCTATTCAAACCATAAAAATTTAAACTAACATAATTCAAACAAATGAATCAAATGAGGCATCAGTCTCATCATGTCCTGGTTTTGAAATTTTGAATGGAAAACATAGGAATGAATTGCAAATAATACAGTTGGATAATTCCTTTGAAGGATGTTGTTGCCATTGTTTGATAGATCAAAAGTGAGTATTAACCAAAATTGAGTTATAATGAGGTATTTTATCTTGGCAAGTTTGTGAAAATTTTGTTGGGGACATCAAAGATGAAAAGTTTGGCGAAATTTTGAAAATTTTAAGTACCAAAATATCTTTTCAATGTAATATCAATTTCAACAAAATATCAGCGAAAAATTACAAAATATCGATAAATATCAATAAAAATATCAATATCGAAAAATCTATAATGTATTTTGTATAAAATTTTGGTACATATCGTGAAAATTTTGATCAAATTTTAGAAATGCCAGAAAATACAAAGTTTAATAGATTTTTTCCCTTTAAATACTCTAACATTAGTTTACACTTCAATGAATAAATATTTGCCCTATACACGTTAGGAATGCTAACATGGGATGAGGATAATATCTCCATCAGTTTACAACCAATGAATTTAGGATTTAATTATACGAGTTCCTCCAACAAGGCTCCTTATATTTACTGTCCATATATTAAGAACTTTGGAAACTATAATGATTATGGAATTTTTAATTATCCTCATCCAAGCATACAACCAGCATCTCAAGCAACCCATTGAGAGAATTCACAGTTTTCTATTAATGGAAATACAGTAGGGAAGAAGTCAATAAACCTACATGTGGTATGTTCATGACTATTTAGCACTACTCAAATAACATGTCATAACACCAATATTATTTGAATTAAGATAGAATCCTAATTATATTTGGGCCTCATAGAAATTTTTTTTGGCATTGACAAATCTAATGTGTATAGAGTTTATTATATAAATCTTGTTTATTTATGATGCTTTTTAATGTTTAGTGTATCTTAAAGTATTGGAGATATATTTAATATAAAATTTCTATAGTTTTTATAAGTTTTGTCAAAATTTCACTGATATTGATTTTTTCTTGAAATTTTTGTAAAATTGAAGTACTAATATTTTTTTCGATACCAGTATTTCTATCTTGTGGAATATATATAATGAAAGTGATAAGATTCTAGGGAATAGTAGAATAGAATCATCATATCTAATCGAATAATCAGTCGACAGTCCACTTGACAAAAAATTCGGTGTGTCATGCGAGGACCAAACATGCTGAGGTGTACTACCATTTCAATAGAGAAAAAGTGTTACAAGAAGAGATAGAGATGCACCATATCAAGATAGATGATCAAGTTGCTAACTTATTTATTAGACTACACCTTGGAAAGTTTGCAAAAAATTCGAAATCAAATTAACATGTAAAGTCAGAAAAGATTGGAAACCGGTGTTGAGGGGAAGTGTTAAAATCAACACTGGCCTAATAGGCCCAATGCCTATTGTCTTTTTTATAGAAAATTCGCACCAAAATAGCACAGTTTTAATTCTCAATATAAGCAAGTAGTACAATTTTAAAAATATTAAAGTAAATAGCATTTTTAGAATCTTGTACTTTTCTTAAATGCTTAACTTTTCAATTTTATGTCTTTCTTTTCCTTCTTTTTCATTTTTATTTTTTATTATCTCGTTACTGTTTCGTGTTTCTTTTCACATCATTTTATGCAAAAATAAAATTTATTTTAATCCAAATGGGCTATTTACTAAACACTATTATATTTTAATCTATTTATTTTTATTTCTAATTAATAATGGGCAATTCTCTTCTTCACCCTTTTTTTTTATACACTCCCACTTTTTTTTTTACTATAGAAAGCTTATTTAATGAGCTTCTGTTTCTTGCATACAGCGCAAAGAAGCTTCGTGGAAGCTGTTGTAGTGGCGTTGATTTCCTCCACGCGTGTGCAAACGAAGGACTTCAAATGGCTATAAAAATAGTGTTCCTTAAGCACTCAATGCAGGGCAAAGCAAACAAATAAATAGAAAGTGTTACCAGAGTATTATAGTAGTTTTTTTTTTTTTTTTTCATTTTGTAGTGGAAAAGGTGTTCCAGATTATAGTTTACTTCTTTTCTTATGTGTTTTTGTTTATTAACTAGCTATCATAAGGATTTTTTTTTTTTTTTTTATGAGTAAGGCCTACAATCGGAGAGAGAGATTTTATTAAAACGAGAAGATAACGGTCAAGGTACAACCAAATGTGCAAGGACAAAAAATCAGGTATACAAGTAGACAAAAAGACCTGAGAGTCTATGCACATATTTACGGAGTTAAACAAAACTTTAACCCTTGATGGAGCTAAGCTCCTACAAACTGTGATCCCAACGACTACAGAAAAGAACAATACCTTGATCCATTTTTGACTCATGACACCACCCGACAACCCAAAAGGCATGGGGAACCAAGCCTCTAGTCCAAACCAAACTTGCAAACATAACACTGATACAACAAACATGACCTAGAAGGCTAGTGGGGAAACCACTGCCCTTATTACACTAAAGACGGAGCACAAAAACAACATAGAACAAGAAACCGGAACGCAGCCTTTGTCGTGATCTACATATCTAAGGTCCCTCAATGCCAGCCACCTAAAGCAACCTAACTCCAACCACCTGTCCATCAGGGAGCTCCCATGGCTTCTCCTTAATCATTCCCATAGCCAGACATAATCCACCTTAACCCGCTCTCAACCTGCGGCTCGAACCCCACCCCAGCCACGGGTGGGCCCCTTAAAACGAAGGTCGGCCAAATCCACCTAGCCCATAGCGTGTAACGCCCTTGAATTTTTCGAATAGAATTAGTTATGTTAAGTTTAATTATTAAGTGTGCCATTATAATTTTTGTTGTTAATTTTAGTCATTTGAAGATTTTATTGCATTTGTTATATTTAAAATTTGATTTTTGGTTTTAGAATACCAAATGACATTTTTTATCCCACATTTTGCCCATATTTATGAAAACGCCCTTGGGCCTTTATTTCTTTTTTTCTTTTCTCTCTTTCTTTTCATTTTTCACGCTCTCTCTTCTTTCTTCCTCTCTCGTTCAGCTCTTTCTCTCTCTTTCTTGCTGTGACACCCATTATTTTCTTGACAGGTAATATGGTAATTAAATTAATTATTAGTATGCCAACTAAAATTTATTTCATCTAAAATCTATTTCATCCTATTTATTTATACCTATTTCAAAATTTTCTAAAATTTTTCTATATCTATTTAGTAAATTTACCGAAACGCTCTTGGAACATCAAATTAATTACTAAAATACCATTTGGCATTATATGAACTAAAGTCTCCGAAGGAGACATAATGCACTTAATACTTCACCTACTTGTTGTAACACCCGCCTATTTTATATAACGGACCACGTTAAGTTAGTAACGTTGATAAGAAATTTTATTAATAAATTACGTTATATGATATGATATGTGATGTGCATGTTACTAACTTTTTATGTCAAGTTTGTGACAGGTGACGACCGCATGGGATCGTTGTGCTCTAGTGTTCATGTGAAATTTTGAATATATGTTTATTATGATGCAATAATGTATGAATATTTTATTGTATGACATTTAAGGACAGTTCGGCAGGCCGAACTTTCAAGATCGGCAGGCCGAACTTGTGGAACCGGTAGGCCGAAGGGGAAATCGGCAGGCCGAACACGGTTGACGAACGGTCAGCAGAAATCTCTCCCAATTTATGGCTGAGACAATTATGTTAATTGGGTGATTTAATTGTGATTAATTGGCACAATAATCGAAGGATTTTATCAGTTAAGGAAATAAGGGGTTTGACTTAGTATTGATTTGTGTCAATTTAAATGGTTTCCCATTTTAAGAGGGCAAAATATGGTAAGATGTGATGATTTGTTTAATTTCCTTTTTTTCTCTCCTTCCTCCACGCCTCATGCCCCTCTTAACAGTCAGAAATTTCTGACTTAATCAAGAGTAATGACTCTTCATTATACACATTACGTTAGAAAAATTTTAACGCTCTTTCCTCAGATAATTTCTCTCTCGATTCTGAGACGTTCTCTCATTTTTTTTCTCTTCCTCTTCTTTTCTCGACGAGTGCTTTTCTCTCTCTCTTTCAAAAAATTTTCTGAGTATATTGAAAGAAAAGTCATTTTTCGTTGATTGAAATCAAGGGGTTTTGAGAAGAAAGTCTTCTAAGGTAAGGACTCATGTATTTGTAAATTTAAAAAGATATTCTCCTCCTCAAATTCGTCTACAATATCCTCTCTAGGTATTGTATTTTGTTTTGTGTTTTTATTATGATGCTCATGAGTGTTATGTGTGATGTTTCTTCACGTTTCATGCCATTTCTGTGTTTTTAATGAAATATGATATTTCTATCTTCTATCTTCAGTAATATTTCTATCTTCTACTCTTCTACTCTTCACATTGCCTCGATGCACTATTTCTCTAATCAAATGATACTTTCACTCTATATTCTTTCCTCTTTTGTGGCTTCCGGGTTCTCTTGAATTTGCCACTGCACCACTGTCATCATAATACAATGTGAGTGGTTTATCCATGCTTGGAACGACTTCTAGATCACTTAAGAACTTACGAAGCCAAACAGCTTGTTTAGCTGCTTCACAAGTAACCCCATATTCAGCTTCCATAGTCGAATCGGCAATACATGATTATTTAATGTTTCTCCAAACTATGGTTCCAACACTCAAAGTAAACACTGATCCAGATGTAGATTTACGTGTGTCTTTGTTTGATTGAAAATCAGAATTAGTGTATCCAGTAGGAATCAAATTCTCACCAGAATATACTAGCATATAGTTTCTCTTTCTCCTAAGATATTTGAGAATGTGTTTAATCGCCACCCAATGATCTAATCCTGGGTTACCCACTGCATAGCCAATGTCAGGTCTTGTATACAACATGGCATACATTAGACTTCCCACTGTAGATGCATCGGGTACCCGTCTCATGTTTTCTTCCTCTTGAGGTGTCTTAGGACATCGCTCATTTGAAAGATAAACTCCATGACGTGTACATAGATTACCTTCCTTGGAGTTTTGCATCAAAAATCTAATAAGCACCTTATTGATGTACAATGTCTGAGATAGTGCGAACAGTAAGTTCTTGTGATCTTTTATGAGTTGGATTCCAAGAACATAACTTGCCTCTCCTAAATCTTTCATTTGGGATTGATTGACGAGCCATTTCTTTACATTAGATAACATACCTACACCATTCCCAAAAAGTAGGATATCATCTATATAAAGAACTAAGAAGACCACCTTTTTATCTTTGATGTACTTGTATACACAAGGTTCATCAATATTTTGATTGAAACCAGAAGACTTGATTGCCTCATCAAAGCTCAAGTTCCAAGATCTTGAAGCTTGCTTAAGTCTATGGATGAACTTTTGCAACTTGCAAACTTTTTACTCTTGACAGTTGACTACAAGCCCTTCTGGTTGCACCATATAGATGCTTTCCTCAAGATAGCCATTCATAAAGGCAGTATTGACATCTATTTTCCATATTTCATAATCAACACATGCAGCAAGGGATAAAAAAATCCGAATGGATTTAAGCATCGCTATGGATGAGAAAGTTTCTTCATAGTCAACTCCCTTTTTTTAGGTATATCCCTTTGCCACAAGCCTAGCTTTGAAAGTCTCAAGTTTCCCGCCCACTCCTCTTTGCTTCTTGTAGATCCATTTACACCCTATGGGTTTTATCCCTTAGGTAGATCTATAAGTTCCTAGACTGAATTGGACTGCATGGACTCCATTTCAAGGTTCATAGCCTCCAGCCATTTCTCCTTCTCAAAATCTTCCATTGTATGACAGTATGTCAATGGATCATCCTCACCATTATCAGAGATAGCAATATGTGCTTCTCCAATTTGCCTATAGCGAGCAGGTGGTCTCACAACCCTCCCACTATGTCGAGGTGGTATGATATTCTGATCTGGAGATGTGGTCTCTTCATTTTGTCTTTCGACAATGGTTTTCGGTTGTCGGTTGTGGTCTGATCTGATCAGAAAGTAACTCTTCAAGTACAACTTTGCTACGAGATTTATAGTTTGTCATATAATCATTCTCAAGAAAAGTGGCATTTGTCAATACAAATACCTTCTTTTCTTGTGGACTATAAAACAAACCTCCCCTTGTTTCCTTTGGATATCCTACAAACATGCATACTTTAGAACGTGGTATTAGCTTCCTGGTCTTTCCTTTCAGCACATATGCCGGACATCCCCATATACGGATATGTCGCATATTAGGTTTACGACCATTCCATAACTCTAAGGGTGTTTTTGGAACAGACGTAGATGGAACCATGTTTAGAAGATATACTGTCGTTTGTAGCGCATATCCCCAAAATGAAGTGGGTAATGATGAGTAGCTAAGCATAGATCTCACCATATCAAACAATGTCTGATTTCTTCTCTCTGCAACACCATTCTATTGTGGTGTTCCAGGTGCGACGAGTTGTGATTGAATATCATGTTCTATCAAATAGTCCTTTAACTCAATATCAAGGTATTCCCCTCCCCGATCAGATCGAAGAGTCTTTACCATCTTTTCTAATTGCTTTTTAGCTTCTACTTAGAATTCTTTGAACTTTCCAAAAGTCTTAGATTTCCTTTGCATTAGTTACATGTATCCATACCTCGAATAATCGTCAATAAATGTAATGAAATATTCGTAACCACCACGTGCTTGTACATTCAATGGACCACAGACGTCCGAATGTATTAGCTCAAGTGGTTCCTTGGCCCTTTTGCCTTTTGTAGAGAAAGCCTTTTAGTCATTTTACCTTCAAGGCAAGAATCACAAACCAGTAAAGAACTAAGTTTTAGTTCTCTTAAAGGACCATCATTTACTAGTCTATTAATTCTTTCAAGGTTAACATGACCTAATCTAAGGTGCCATAGGTATGTTCAAAACCTTTTGCTTCTTGGGTTTTGGTTGTTCAATGTTGAACATTTCGATATTGAGCAGTGATTTTTCGTTAGGCCTCAAGATATAAAGCGCATTTTCCAGCTATGTAGAACAAATATCCAAACCATTTCTAGAAATATTAACATAATTATTATTAAAAGAAACATTAAACATTTGTTTAAACAACCTGGAAACAGAAATAAAATTTCTACAAAAACTGGGAATGTAATAAACATTGTCCAAAATTAAAAACTTATTGTAAAATAAAGTTTAACGACTTCTACTGCTCTTGCTGAAGTAACCTTTCCCATTCTCACTCTCATCGTTTGCTCCTTGTCGGCAAGCTCTCTTGAAAAACTAAGCATCTGTAAAGAAGAACAAACATGGTTAGTTGCTCCTGAATCAATTATCTAGGGTGAAGTATCATCTTCAACTAAACAAGCTTCTGAAACGAGAAAATTTGATTTACCATTGTTCTTCTGTTCTTTGAGCTCCTGAAGATACTTCTTGTAGTTTCTCTTCCAGTGCCTAACTACGCCGTAGTAGAAACATTTTCCTTTGGGCTTATTTTGCTTTGAGCTCCTTTTATTGTTGCTTTTGTTCTTCTTAGGTTGCTCTCCATTCTTCGACTTACCACTTCCTTCAGTTCTCTTCCTCTTCTTGTTCTTTCAAACAGAAGAGGAGGGTTGAGCTTCTGTAACATTTGCCTATGCTTCTTTAGTCTTTTCTTTTGAAATAGACTCAATGGTTTGTAGCTCATTAAGCAAATCAGTCATGTTATATTTCATCTTGTTCATGAAATAGTTGCTTTTGAACTGAAGGAACATAAGGGAGAGGGTTTCTAAAATCATCCCCACCTGAGTGGCTTCATCTATCACTACCTCATTTACCTCGGCCTCATGGAGATAGTTAACCATGTTGAGAACATGTTCTCTGACCGAGAACCCTGCCTTTATTTTGGCATCATTACAGTCTTAACAGCTTCATGGCGTGCCTTTTTAGAGGGTTTGCCAAGTATGTCTTGTAGAGACTGGATTATCTCATAAGAGGTCTCCATGCTTTCATGCTTCATTTTAAGCACATCAGACATGCCAACCAAAAGAAAACAACAGGCCTTGTTGTTTGCCTCGATCCAATGATCATATGCTTCTCGTACATTACGAGAGGCATTGGCAACAGGTGGAGGAGGACATTCCTCCGTTAGGACGAACTTGTAATTTTTGCAAATTAGCACCAGATTCATATTACTCTTCCGCTTGACAAAATTATCTCCAATTAATTTTTCATTTGAGAGAATAACGATGATTGGATTATACATTGTTGCTGTAATAAATAAATAAAATAACATAAATTAAATGGTTGCATAAGCATCATAAATATATGTTTGGAATAGTAAACGTGTAGCACCCGAGATTTCTAATACATTAAAAATGCATTAGATTAGGGATTATATTAAGATGAAAAATACAGTTTAAGAAAAAATACTGTATAATAACATGAAAAATTATACAGTATTAGAGTAATACAGTGTAAGAATTGGACTGTTTAAGGTCACGCAGTACAAAAATTGGGCTGTTTAAGTTAAAGCAGTATAGGAATAATACTGCTTAGAGAATGTGGAGGAATAAGAAATGTTATGTTCGGCCTCCAAAAATTAACCAGAGGCAAGTAAAATATTTTACACAGTCTAGGAATATGTTTTTGCACTGATTTTACCACGACAGTATAAGAAAAATACTATGCGGTAAAAAAAATTACACAGTGTAAATTTTTGGGTCCCACCAAGTGGACACCCATTAGCTTTTTATTGGGCCACCAAGCCATAAAAGGTGGCCCAATCACATCATGCCACATGGTAGCCTAATGGGTTACCATGAGTCACCCATTAGATAAGTATGCATTTAATGTTGATTTTAGCCAAAAAAAATCTCTCTTTCTTCTCCAAGACCCACGGCAGCCATGGTTGAAGCTCTTCCAAAATTTTTGAACTTCCCATCTTCGCAAAAATAACCCCATTTAAGTTTAAGAGGCAAAGTTCAAAGGATTTTAATAAGTTTTAAGGTAAAATCCTTAACTTTTTTCAAGGTTTTTCATGGTTTTTCTTGGGTTAAGAAAGAAAAGTTAATTCAAAGCATTCTTTCAAAGGCATGTGGGTTTTCAAGTAAAGTTTTGCTTAAATCCCATAGATACATGAATTATGGCATGATGATGTTGTGAAAATTTAGGTTTTATTGTGCAAATTGTTAGTTTTTGTAAAAAAGTATTATTTTTGTAATTTTAGTACTAATTTTGCAAAAATGATGAGTGGGCATGAAATTGATTCAAACAAGGGTTAGAACTGCCTATGCAGGGGTAGATTTATTGTTTAAAAATAAATTTTTACAAAAATACCCTAAGGACTAAATTGAAAGGAAAAGATTCTTCTCGGCAGATTTGAAAATCAGCCAAAAAATCCCCCTAAACATTGGAATTTCAAAAAAGTTAAAACATAAAAGTTGTATATCACAGTGAAAATGTGAGGACATTATAGACAGTTTCTTAAAATTCTACTCGGTTTAGGAGTTATGAATTTTACAAGAATTTGTTAAAATTGAAAAAAAAATTAAAAAGGGCAAAAATGTCATTTTCCCAAAGGATTTTGAATATGGTACTTTGAGTAAAAATATTCCTCAAGAAAAATGGGGATTAATGGTTTAAAAACAATTATTTTTGGTTCTGAGGGCAAAAATATAATATTTTTGTATTTCGGGCCAAAACTGTGAAATTGTATGGAAACTAGGTTTTCACTAGGGAACGTTGTTTTCCTATACTACTGTAGGTAGTAAGTGCCATAGATGCTTGGTTTTTAAGAAATTAAAGTTTAGTTAAGGAAATGATGGAAGAAAAGAGTTAAGGGCAAAATGGTCATTTTATGAAAAATGGCCAAAACGGACCCGAAACGTCCAATGTTGGGAAACTTTTCTTAGTGGCAATATTTTCGTAATATGTAAGTAATGAAACGTTAAAGTTAAGCAATAGGTTTTATAGAGTTAAGAAATGGACGAAAAACCTAAAAAGGGTAAAAACGTCATTTTTACGAAAACGGCTAAAACGGAGTCGAACAGTCCGATTTAGCATAACGTTCTTAGACGAAAAATGTTCCGTAATACGTTAAACCGTCATGTGAGATGAGAGATTTAATAAGAGATGTTCAAGTAAACGAAAAGGTAACCCAGTGGGTTACAAAATTAAGTGAAGGAAAAAGGGTAAACCGATAATGCACAAGTCCAGTTAAAAGGAAAGAATGGTTAATGTTTACGTTTTATTATCAATTGAGTGGATTAATAAAAAGAAAGTTAATTTGTGAGACCCGCCTACGTGGCCGTCGCTTAACTTGAACATAATCGTAATTTCAACATACTTTAACATAAAGTACTAAAAATTACGAAATAAAAATTTTCCTTTCAAATACATTGCAAACCTTTACTTAATCTTTATATCTTTATGTATAATAAATGAAAACATATTTTAAAAATAACTTGTATAACATTTATAAACACATTGCAAGTCATAACTTGTACTATAAAACTTACTGCATAATAAATACATCATAAAACTTATAACTTAAACTGTAAAACATTATGCATTAACAAAATACAAAAGTACCTTAAACATAATTATTTCAAATAAATTCTTGATAATAAAGAATTCGTAATATATGATCTTGAAAGAAATATCAATCATATCTCAAAACATAATTTTGTAAACTAACATGTTAACATTAATATCTCAAACATGAAAAAAAATCATATAATAATCATTACGGTTTAAAGTATCCATAATTCGTAAAAACTTGCCTTGCATACCTCATAACATTAATCTCTTGAAACATATAATAATAAAATATCCTTAAAACTTTTCTTATAAACATGAAGATAATTTTTTAAGAATTACTTCCTTTAAAACATTTCTTAAAACATACTTAAAAATTGTTGCGACTATTGTCGCATTTCAAGTTGAGGCCTTGCTCAACCAATGCCTTTAAAACCCTTTTTTTGAATCGTTTCTTAGAACTTATTAAGAAACATTTACTAAAACATAGCTTAAAACTTAACTTTACAATTAGATAAAATATTTCGTAAAATATAACTTAAACTTTGAAAACGTTTTTAACTTCAACTTTCTTGAACTTTGAAAGTACTATATCAAATAGTGGAAAAATAACCTTTTCTTTCAGCAACGAAAATATACCATAGTGGTATCCATACCCATCTCCACCATTCGTCCGTCGCTTACCACTGCCCAACAAATATCGCTAACAGGTTTTCTTAGCTACAACATGAACATACTTAAATGAGCTTTTGCTCAGTAAGTTGAAAATCAGTCTCGTAAAACATAATTAAAAAATCATTTTAATAAAAATATGCATGAATATTTTATGCTGTTTTGTCAACTTGTTTTATGCTTAATTATGAACATCCTATAATCATTCATTCCTTACTTTAACTCTTATCTTTGTTCCATAACTTTCCTTATAAATCATGGATAAAACATTAAAACGGTGGTTATACACTCACGTTAATTTTATTATTAACCTCCCCTAGGAGCTCTGTTAATAAAATTAATGGCCAAAGTAGCGATTATTAGTATATGCTGGATCATACGGGTCCTAGATGGCATATATTAATCAGGAGGGGATCCGTGTTCCTGATTAAATTTGGCATGACTCTCCTAGAATCTTGTTGAATTCTGAGTTGGGAATTATCGTTGTAAGGTTGTGATATTTTCAAGGTTTTGACACATAAACACATTTGTATGATTTTACATGATTGTGTTATCTTACTAAACTATTAATATATGTTTGCTTATATTTGGTATATGATTATTTATTATAGATTGAAAATGTCTAAAAATGCTTTATCATCGATACTTGACAAAAACCAATTAACCGGTGAGAATTATAACGATTGGAAACAGAACCTGGACATCGTCCTATCCTTTGAGAAACTGAAATATGTACTGGCAACCCCTTGTCCTCCCAAGCCTACGGGAGACTCAAATAATGAGCAATTCCAAGCGTACGACCTCTGTAAAGATGCTAATGATCAGGCCCGCTGCTATGTTATGGCTAGCATGAACAACGTGCTACAGGCTCAACATCAGGATTATGAGACTGCGAAGCAGATCTTGGATAATCTTGATGACATGTTTGGAGGCCAGGCCATAACAAAGCGGCAAGGGGCGCTTCAGAAACTCTTAAACTGTAGACAGAGACTGGGGACATTTGTAAAGGAGCACATGATGTTGGTCATGGGTTACCTCACTGAGGCTCAAACCAATGGAGCTGACATCGATGCTGAAACTCAGATGACTATGGTCTTTGAGACTCTGTCTAAGGAATTTATTCCGTTTAGAGCTACTTTTAATTTAAGTAATAGACGGGATATGACCTTGACAGAACTGATGAAACAGTTACAGGAGTTCGAACTGCTGATCAGGGAGTCTCCTGCTGGTGGTGAGGCCAACATGGTAGCTGCTTCTAGTTCCAATCCTAACTCAGGGAATGGAAAGAAGCAACGGGCCAAGAACGGGAAGTCTTCTATTCCTGCTACTACCAAGAGCAAGAAGAAGAAGAAGAAGAAGAACCCAAAGAAGCTTAAGTGCTTCTTCTGTGGTAAGGTCGGGCATATAAAGAAGCATTGCAAGGACTTCCTTTCCATGGGAGGTAGGTGTGATATTCTATATTTAGAAACTTGTTTGGTTGAGGAATCTAGTGACATATGGGTCATAGATTCTGGTGCAACTAATCATGTTTGTGTTTCTTTGCAGGGATTCAAAGAAACGAGAAGTCTGCTACGTGAAGACTTAATGCTTCGGATGGGCGATGGATCCTTGGTCTCAGCGGAAGCAGTGGGAGATGTCTATCTTTACTTTGATAATTATAGGAATTTAATTTTACGAGATTGTTTTTATGTTCCTAAATTTAAAAGGAATTTAATTTCTGTATCTTCTTTATTTAAAGACTCCTACGTGGTATCTTTTAATGAAAAAGTGGTGATTCATAAAAATAAATCTTTTATCTGTTCTGGATGGATGCAAAATAATCTATATTTTACCAAACCTAAGATGGACTTATTGCTTAATGCAGAGATAAATGATAATGACTCAAAAAGACTTAAAACTTCTCACTCTAATAAGACTTATCTTTGGCATTTACGCGTTGGCCATATTAACCTGAATAAGATTCAAAGGTTGGTAAGGGATAGACCTTTAAGTCACTTAAAGGTGGAATCTATACCTCAATGTGAATCTTGTTTGGAGGGTAAAATGACCAAAAGACCATTCGGGTCTAAGGGCAATAGGGCCGAAGGGGTTCTAGAACTTGTGCATAGTGATGTTTGTGGACCGATGAACATCCGGGCACGAGGAGGGTATGAGTACTTCGTCACTTTTATTGACGATTACTCAAGATATGGGTATGTGTACCTGATGCACCACAAAAGCGAAACTTATGATAAGTTCAGGGAGTTTTAGGTTGAAGTAGAAAAGCAATTGGGTAGATCCATAAAGGCACTTCGATCTGATCGAGGTGGGGAATACCTTTCTGATGAGTTCTTGGGATACTTGTTAGAGAATGGGATTTTATCCCACTTGACTGCGCCAGAAACTCCGCAGCAGAATGGCGTAGCAGAGAGAAGGAATAGGACTTTGTTGGACATGATTCAGTCCATGATGAGTTATTCATCATTGCCTTTATCCTTTTGGGGATATGCACTACAAACCACATGTTATCTTTTGAACAATGTGCCTTCAAAATTGGTCCCTAAAACTCCTCAAGAGTTGCGGACAAGACGGAAGACATCCTTAAACCATATTCGCATATGGGGATGTCCAGCTCATGTCCTGTTTAAGGATTCGAATAAGTTGGAAGCACGTTCGGAAGTTTGCGTGTTTATAGGATATCCAAAAGGGATTAAAGAGGGGTTATTTTTATAACCCAAAGGAAAATAAAGTCGTAGTTTCAACTAATGCAACTTTCCTTGAGGAGAGTTACATGGACGACTTTAAACCTCGAAGCAAAGTGGTGCTTAAGGAGTTAAGGGGTGATTCGTTCACTTCGGAGGTTCTGAACGAAACCATTCAGATCGGTGTAGAAAAACCAAACAAACCTGAACAGCAACCTCAGGGGCTTCGTCGTAGTGGGAGGATCGGGCGTCAACCTGAGAGGTATATGTTCAATAGGGAGGTTTTCTTGGCTGAACCGGATGAACATGACAGGGATCCTTATACTTACGCAGAAGCTATGGAGGATGTTGATTCAAGACTCTGGACAGAGGCCATGAACATAAAGATGAAGTCTATAGAGACTAATCGGGTCTAGGGGCTTGTGGATCTTCCCGAAGGGGTAAAACCTATAGGATGAAAGTGGATCTACAAGAGGAAAAGAGGAGTGGATGGAAAGGTCAAAACCTTTAAGGCTAGACTGGTAGCTAAGGGTTATACATAAAAGGAAGGAATTGATTGTGAGGAAAACTTTTCACCTGTAGCCATGCTTAAGTCCATCTGGATTCTCTTGTCCATAGTTGCCGCTCTCGACTATGAGATTTGACAGATGGATGTCAAGACGGCTTTTCTGAATGGCTATCTTGATGAGTCTATTTATATGGAACAACCAGACGGGTTCAAGGTCGTGGGTCAAGAGGGTAAGGTTTGTAAGCTGCTAAAGTCAATTTATGGACTTAAGCAGGCTTCTCGTTCTTGAAACATAAGATTTGATCAAGTGATCAAGACTTATGGGTTCTCACAAAACGTGGATGAACCATGTGCTTACAAACACATTAAGGATGGGAAGGTGGTTTTTCTACTGCTCTATGTAGATGACATTCTGCTAATTGGCAATGACGTTGGGGCTTTGTCATCGGTCAAATTATGGTTGACCAAGCAGTTTGACATGAAGGACTTGGGTGAGGCTAATTTTGTTCTCGGTATCTAGATCTTTCAGGATAGGAAGAACAAAATGATAGCTTTGTCTCAGGCCAGCTACATAGATAAAATTCTCAGGAGGTTTGCAATGCAAGATTCCAAGAAAGGTGGGCAACCATCTAGGTCTGGAATTACTCTTTCTAAGAAAGACTCTCCAAAGTCTTATGAAGAAAGAGAATACATGAAGAAGGTACCTTATGCTTCGGCAGTGGGTAGTCTCATGTATGCCATGCTTTGCACACGACCGGATATTAGTTATGCGGTCAGGATTGTAAGTCGATTTCAGGCGGATCAAGGACTGAACCATTGGGTTGCAGTAAAGCATATTTTCAAGTACCTGAGAAGGACTCGAGGGTATATGCTTGTGTATTCGGGTGCGGATTTAACTCCTCTACGATACACTGATTCGGATTTTCAATCCTGTCTGGATTCTAGGAAATCAACTTTGGGGTTTGTGTTTACTCTGGGTGGCGGTGCCATCAGTTGGAGAAGTGCGAAGCAAGATTGCACTTCGGATTCAACGATGGAGGCCAAGTATGTGGCGGCTAGTGATGCTTCGAAAGAAGCAGTGTGGCTCCGCAAGTTCCTTGGGGATCTTGAGGTAGTTCTTGGTATGGATAAAGTGGTATCTCTATACTGTGATAACGGTGCGACGGTAGCTAATGCTAAAGAACCAAGATTTCACAAGAAGAGTAACCATATTGATCGAAAGTATCATGTGATAAAGGACTTCGTTGAGGGCAGGCATGTCATAGTGTGCAAGATCACGACAGAGGATAATTTAGCTGATCCATTTACAAAGACACTTACTGGGAGAGTCTCCGAGAGGCACATGGAAGCTATGAGGATGCGAAATTTGCTGTATTTACTCACTTAGTGCAAGTTGGAGATTGTTAGACATGTATGCCCTAAGGAGTAAAAATGTAATTTGTTTTTGGAGACATTTTTATCAATAAAGAATTTATTCATTTATATATATCAAATCTTGTCCTCTTTACGTTCATATTTGTTGAATGTATGATAAGCAAACAGTAGTCTGAGACTGTCAGTCTAAACCTTAAGAATTGGGCATATGATGGACTGATTATGCGGATGACACGATTTTTAAGGTGACGGTCTAAAACATATGATCCGTAATCGAGGGAATAAAGTTGGGCACTTTATTCATGTAAAGATTGTTATGTTGTCCACATCCCTTATGGGAGATGGTTTGTCTTGACTATCGGAGTTTGACTCTGTGAATAGAAACATTGGCACGTTGTCATAGGTGATGATGTGTTGGATCGGGACATAAAGTGAATTGATTTGGATTAATAATTCTGTCTTGACAAATCGATTCACTTTAGACAGTCATTTGTATTGTATCTTAATCCTAAGATGGATAGTGGGCCCGTTATCTCGACTTGTGTCTTTTGATGTACCAAATGGTGACACCCACATCTCAATAGTGGTATGCATGTCGGTACGTTAGAGGCATGACTCTTGATAGCGTAGACTTGCTATTCATAGATATGGAATCCATAGCTCCTCTTTAGGAGTAATGATATCCTCTTATATGCGTTATCCTGTAATTGGAAAACTGGAGCGCTCAACCATTTGGATACATAGGTGTAACCGAATGGTATACTATCTTTGGATGGTAAGTTTTCTAATGGTGAGACAATGGAACGTAAGATAAAAATAATCAGGAAGGTAAGACAGAACTTGTCCTTAAGCCGATTATGGATGATCATATGGGGATGCGATACACTATGATATGTCATGGAGACTTAGCTACACGAGCTTCGTAATTCTATAAAGTTTGAGAGTGCAGCTCCAAGCTTTTAGTGGAGTAGCGTTGGAGTTGATAATTATGAAATGTATATCTGGGATATTGGGTTTCATGATTATCATGAGCTTGAACTTTATAGGTCCATTTTGGTCCCCTTTGCTAGCTCACAAAATCCTGTAACGACACGGCGTGCTTTTCCAATAATTGGTGACTTATGTCGAATTTATCAGATTGGTTTAAAATTTGGAAGAATTAAATAATTCATGTTTGTTTATTGGTTGAATTAATTTTGTAAGAAATTAGTTCAAGATAAACTTGTTGAATTATTGCGATCAGATAATTCTTGTCTGTTTATCGGTTGTTTTAATTTTAGACAAATTGGATCAAATAAACTTGTAGAATTATTGTGAATTATTTTATTTTCTTAGAGATTATCTTGATAAAGTTTGTTTTGATCAGATAACTTCTCTATTGGGTTATTTGAATCAAAACTAAGACTTTATCCTTTAGAATCTCGGGTGGAAAATAAAAGATTCGTGGAGATTTTCTCGGGAGTTCGGCCTGCTGATGGGGCCTGTTCGGCCTGCCGATCAGCGAGAGATAAGATTACGCGTTTTCACGCGGATCTTATCAGATATTGATCCAAACTTGATTCTGTTTCGAGTTTTTGAGACCTAATTTGATAAGGACTGACCCTAGGACCAATAGCTATATAAAGGGAGTGAGTCTCATGATTTACTCAGATCAATTGAGAGATTAAGAGTGATACTCTTCTAGTGAGCATCTAAAAACTCCCTAAGAGCTTTTGTTCACAAATCACGAACATTAGCTTTGGGTTCTCTCTATTGGTTGGAAGGAGAGTCACCGGTGGAAGAGCTGTACGTGTGAGCCCACACTCACTCTGGTTGTGGATAGAGAATAACAAAGAAGTCTAGTTGGTTGAAGCTCTTCTGAAACGTTACTTCTCTACACAGTTTACGAAGGTTCTTCGGCACATAGAGGTTAGTAAGATCTGTCTAATTTATACATATAACATGTCAAACTTGTGTTTTAGAAATTACTCTGATGAAAAATTTTTAAAATTTCACTGCGCACTTTGTTTCCAACATATGCAACACACTTGCAAATCATAGCTTGTACTGTAAAACCTATTGCATACATCATACATTAATCATAACATCATCGTAGCATATCATATCATATCATAACATAACATAACATAACACCCTTTCTAATATAAAACAGTGTAACAATCACTGATCATGCATTTTTATAAATTTTTATGAACACATTTAAAATATCTTATTTTAAAACTATTCATATTGTAGGCGAGATTCCTACTTACTTGGACTCCGAGCTAAGTGGGTCTAGTTATACCTCGTTGTATCTACTGTATTTGAAGCATCCTCTACAGTACTCCTCGAGCAACCATGAATGGCTAGGAATGCTTCCTAGAGATCATACATTACTGAAAACGTTATTCTGGACTCCGTTGCTGTAGTTTGAATCGCCTCAATCCACGTGCAGTCGATACCAGATAATTTTTACTGGAGTGGAATTAGCTTGAACGAAGGTCACCATCAAGTTCAAAGCATCAAAACGAGTCGGGAGACAGTCTCAGATCGTCGATCGGAGGTCCGGATCACAAAATCTCAAAGTCGTCGTTGACCGACCGTTGACCGACTTTGATCGGCGTTGACTGGCGTCAATTGGGCTCCGTTGGTGGTTGAGCTTGGGCCTACCCCCCTAATTCGACCCTTCTTCGTCCAATGGCGGTGTCAATTTTGTCTAATTCTGCCTCTAACATAGCAGGTCGAAGCTTGACATTGATGGCAAAAATAGAGACTCTGATTATGGCTTTCTGGCGATGGAAACCCGAAATTGGCTGAGGGTTTTTGCTACCCATCCTCTGTCACAACCCGCCTTTTCGGGCTATAATAAAACTCTTTCTTACTTACTTTAGGGCAAAAATTTAAGAATTTTTTTTTTAAAACGGGAATAAATAATTTGCTTATATTAACTTTGGTAATTCTCAAAATACTTTCACATACTTGTATTTACATAATTAATACTTTTACTTTTATAACATCTTTCTTTTAAACATTTCATTTCAAATTAACTTCAAACATACACAGCAGAAAACATTACAGCAGCGGACTTCATACCCAATCTGCACACCATCCACCCCTCCGCTAGCTCACCATTTGAACTTATTCTGACCTTCTCGTCGGAATACCTACAGCATGAAATACTTAATGAGCTAACGCCCAGTAAGTCCCATAAATCCCACATGGATATTCACATGAATGCATGAATCAATTATGCTTTCTTATAAACTTTCTTTATCCTCATCATTTCTTATCTTTTCTAGGGCCTAAGTGTTCGTACCATTGCGCAATTTCATTTAGGTCTACGTAACACTGTGACCGTAACATATCCTTTAAACTCTCCTTGAGTTAGGAGTTGGTACGACACTTTTTTTAATTTATGGTGATACATTTACCAGTCTATTTATTATGGTTGACAAACCATGCATGAAGTGATAATCACATATTATCCATGAAACATAAATTCTCTTGCATAGCATAGTACACACAGGTACTTACTTTATATATACACTGGTACACATTAATATACACACATGTATATAGCATAATGTACTCACAGGTACTTAACATAAAATGTACACACAAATACCTACTTTATACATACTCAAGTATTTATCATTGTACACACAGGTACGAAATCATGATACACATGCTCATTTTCATTATTGTACACATAGGTACAAACATATTATACACACATGTACAAAATCATGGTACACATGCTCATTTTCATTATTGTACACACAGGTATATAACATCTTGTACACACTAGTACACAATAATATGTTCATAATTATTCATACATACTCCTAGGTATTCATATCATGGTAAACATATAAGTTTTCACTTAATTATACGCACAGGTATACATATACATACATTTCTTTTTAAACCTACATTTTATACTATAGGTGGGAAGGGTACTTACTTGATGCGAATGTCGGGTAACTTAACCTCGATTTCCCTTCTCCTAGACTCCTAGGATCCTGTTGGCCAATTACAAAACCATTAGCCAAATTCTACTATGTTTCGATACGAAACATCCGTTAGTTAATAAATTGAGTTGCATTACTATGTACAACTCTAAAAACCACTGTTTTTTCTTATTTCTATCTAACTTTACCTTATCGTTTCTAACGAAGGGTGGGAATCTTTCTAGTCGTTTTTTTATCCCATTGGAAACATTTCAAAGCAGTTCGGGTTATTTGGACAAAAATGACGATTTTGCCCTTCGTGGGTCCACTAACCTACCCGAGCTCGATTTCGTTATTCTTATAAAAATAACCATATACTAATTTCAAAATAACACCCTAGTGGGTCAAATCTTTTTATTTCTCAATTATGGCCCATTTTCATAAAACTTTACGGTTTAGTCCCTGAACTGAATATTTTGACGATTTTGCCCCTGGGACTAAAATTTACTTCTTTGCATCAAAATTTCCTATTTTTCTCAAGAATCATTTTTACTTAAGGTACCATACCTTAAATCATTTTGAAAAATGACATTTTTTCCATTTACACTTTTTTTTCACTTTTAACATATTCTTGAAAAATCAAAAACTCACAAACGATTGAGTTTTTAAACAAACCGTTCATGTAGCCTAACAGTTTCATCGAGATCTACAACTTTTATGGTTTAACTTTGCCCAAAATCTCACTGTACAGGGGCGTTTTTGACTATTTTTCAAATCTGTTGAGAATGAACTTTTTCTTTCAATTTAGTCCCTATGGCATTTTTACAAAAATCCATTTCAAACTTGCAATTATATCCCTGCAGAAACCATTCCATGCCTTAATCAAAAGATTCTCATGCTCAAACATCACTTTTGCAAAGTCTAACATCCAAATTGCAAAAATAACTCTTTTTGCAAAAATTACCATTTTGCACTATAAACCATAGTTTCACAACTTAAACTTGCCATTCATCACATATACATGGAATTCCATCAAATAATTGCTCAAGAACTCACATGGGTTTTAAGAAATAAAAATCAAAACAAAATTCAAAACTTTGAACTTTAAAACTTACCCAAATAACTCTTTTTTTGATTTCTAGCCTTCAAAGGCTTCTTGAACTTCTTCTTGGACTTCCTTTTCATGCAAAAATACCATGGATTAATTTTTTCCCTTTACCCATGAAAAATCCCTTGAAAACTCATGAAAAAGTTTAGGATTTTACCTTAAAACTTGTGGGAAATCCTTGTACTTGCTTGTAAAACTTGTTTGGGGCCATTTTTGCAAAGTTTGGGGGCTGAGAAATTTTTTTTGGAAGCTTGGTTATGGCTGCCGGATCTTGGAGCAAAAGAAAGGAAATGAAATTTTGTGATAACTTTGTAATTAATGCTTCCTTACCACATTTGATGACTAATGGTCATCCATTAGACTACCCTAGGTGTCCTCATCTTATTGGGCCACATTGCATGGCTTGTTGGCCCAATATAATTCAAGCAAATGTCCACTTTATGGAATTAAAAATTTATACTATGTAATTTTTCATCACACAGTATTTTTCCTATACTACCATGGTCAATTCAGTATACTTTCTATCCTTAGACTGTATAAAAATATTTAACTTACTTTTCGTTCACTTTTGGAGGCTAATTGTGACATTTTTCGTATTTACGTTTTCATTTAGCAGTATTCTTATGCTGCTCTGGCCTTTCTACCCCCGGTTAGGGTTAGGACAACCTCTATGTCCTATTTACATTCTAATCATCCATTCGTTTATATCACAATTTCACAATTAATTGTGACATAAAATTCATTTTATGGATATTATGCACAAATCTCTGAGTCATCAAACTTATAAAATTTGTATTTAACAATATCCACAATTGCAATACATATGCCATAAAATTTGCAATCAATGCCGCTCATTCATATTTTATTGTAATTTTTACAAAAATTACTATTTTTACAAAATTTCATATTTTTTAAGAATAAATTCATTAATTAAACCTAATTAAATATTAGGTTTTATTGTTGACGTTTCCTCGGTCATTACATCCTCCTATGAGCATTTTCCCTCCATTGTAGCCCTTCAACGCTGTCAAAATTGATAGAATTAAAGAACTTATGGTGGCCCATGGCAGTGTTGGCTGTTCTCCGACAAAACGGGCTCCTTCGGTGTAATTGATTTAGGGGTTTTATTCCCCTTGATCCTCTGAACGTGGCTGTGCTCTCAATTTGATGAGATCATGCCCAGAACACCAAGTTCCATTCTTCTCGCGGCAATCGTCGGTGGCACTCACCGTTCTTCAACCGATGGCGACGGTTTGGAGCAAATTGGGTGTGGTTTCTAGCTTGCCTTGGCCCTCTGAGTCCATTGGGAGGGGCGGTGTCGGCCACCTCCTTCGGCAAGGCAAAGTTCCACCGTGGTGTGGTGGCCCATGGTGGCAGTAGACGGGCGGAGCAATCCGGCAGTTGTTAAGCTGCCACCAAAGGTGGGTTTTGTTTCTCTCATCACAGTGGTTGTGTAGGAACAAAAATCACATCGATCGGACGTCGGACGACAAAGATATCTCATCGAAAAGTTTGGGTTTCTCTGCCACTTTGGGCGGCACAGTACCTCGTTAGACTCAGCTTGTCGAGAGCTTTCTATTGGCGCAGGAGGTGTCAAAAACGAATGCCAAAATCTTGACCGGGTTGGAGGAGAGAGAAAATGTAGAGAGAGAAAGTAGAGGGTGAAAGAGTGTAGAGAGAGAAAGTAGATTTTTTTGTCCCTTTTTCCTGCATTTCTTCAAATATTTAAATAGGCTCTTAAAAATCTATACTGTGTCGTGGTCGAATTGATCAAATTCTTGATCCGTAAACTTAAAATTTCTGTACAAATAACTATACTCTTATTGAGCTGATATCATACAGCCATGGTAAGTTGGGAAATTCCACTTTTGTCACATTATCTTAATTTAAATATTCTAAATTGAGATTCTTATAATTGCCACCACTATGGCTCATACATGAAATTAATGAATCATAAACTTTTAGTTTAGCACATTAAAAATAACTATTTTAATACACTATCATAACATTTCAAGTACTTAACTAAGTAGTTTTGAAAAAAATCCATAATTAATCACGTTCATTAATTTTTGGATTTTTCCCGGTCGTTACATAATTAATGAGTCAGGTGTCATATAATCAGGATACAGAAGCCGACCAATGGAAGGAAAAGGAACGAGAAATGAACGAAATAGAGAATGCTTGGGCATGTCCGGGTAAGTTCAGACTTCACTTACAGCATAAAGTAAATAGTTTTTAAATGCTTACATATGCATTTGTAAATGAGTTTGCAATGGTTATGTAAGTTTTTTTTAAAGTATATTTGCATTTATTATGCAAAAAAGTTATAAAGTGCAAAATAAGATTTGCAATGAATTTGTAACTGTTTATTTGAAGCCTATTTGCATATTGATATGCATGAATGTTATGAACTATGATTGGTATGTGTATTATAAATGTGATATGACTTAAAGTATTATATAAATATAATATGAAATAGTTGCTATCCAAAGAAGAAAAATTTATAGCAACTCTATGATATGAAAGTATGAACGACAAGTGTATGTATGATATGAATGACATAAGTATGAGTAATATGTGAAAGCATGATATGTAAAAGTATGATATGAATGACATGTATATGTATGATATGTTTATGAATATAATATGTAAGTATGATACTTATACGAGTGAATGATATGAATATGAGTGTTATGATTGATGCTTGTTATCTAGAGTATAACAAGATATAGTATATAAATACAATACCATGTAGTGCATAATGAACATGCACAATAAGGTCCATAAGAAACACATTAAGGATATAACCTCCAATTTGCCTATAGGAAACTAGAAAAACTACTATAAGACACCCTAGTTTTGATTAGAATCGTGAGAACGACTTAGATAATTAGGTAGAATTTAGAAAATTTCTCGTGACCAACAGAGAGGTCACAAGAGCAGAGCCAAGAGCAAGACTTTTCGAATACAAAAAAAAAAAAAAACAAGAGCTAATTTTTCCTTTTTTGTACCCCAAGGAAAGGCTAGATATGTTCAAGAGAGATATGAAAAGTTAAGTTCTGTTATGACCCTTAGAAGTTTTCAGAAAGGTACGTAAACATATTTTAGATAATCATTATCACTAGTCTGGAATGGCTAGATGATAAAAGACCTACAGACTGAACAACAAAAAGGATGAACTTACTGGCCAGTTTTTATGTACCAAATTATAATCTAGATGTGGATGTGCAACGTAGATACGAAATAGGATTAATATAAGTCCTACATTTCAACAATGCATAATGTTTTATAATTTAAGTTATAAGTTTTATGAAGCATTTGTTATGTAATATGTTGCATTTGTATGCAATATAATTCAGAATAAAAGTTATGATTTGCAATATGTGATTGCGTAAAATGTTACATTTGTATGCAATATGTTTTAGAATAAGAGTTATGATTTGCAATATGTGATTGCGATATATGTTGCATTTGTTATGCAATAAGTTTCAGAATAAAAGTTATGATTTGTAAAATGTGATTGCGTTATATGATGCATTTGTTATGCAATAAGTTACAGAATAAAAGTTATGATTTGCAAAATGTGATTGCGTTATATGATGCATTTATTATGCAATAAGTTTCAGAGCATTATATGATGCATTTTTTATGCAATAAGTTTTAGAGTACAAATTATGATTAGCAAAATGTGTTTGCATTTTATGTTGCATTTGTTATACAATAAGTTGTATTTGTTATGCAATAGATTTTATAGTATAAGCTATGATTTGCAAGTGTATTTGCATATGATGTGGTTGCATTTGATGTGCTCACTAAGGTTAATAAGAAGGTAATGTAAAGTTAAAAAGAATGTGTCGTACTAGCCTCCTCGTTGTGGGGTAATGAAAGTAAAGTTAAAGTTTGACCTCCTAGATATGAGGTACACGACCTTGAAGTTCGATGGTCTTAAGTCTTCCACAAGGGAAGTATTACGTTTATGATCTCATGATTAAAGATGTTGGTACGAATTTAAAGGTTATAAGATAAAGAAAGTTAAGGAACAAAAGGTGGAAAGTTAAAGTCAGATAAGAAAAGTTAAAATGTAAGATAAGAAAAGATAAGGAAAAAGGATAGAAAGTCAAAGTAAGAAAAAATGTTCATAAGATACTCATAATCAAAAGTTCATAATTGAGCATAAATGAAAACATGCATTGCGATTGTACTTGATTTGTTTGTTATGAAACATTTATATGCTATAAAAAACATTCTGAGGAATGTTTTATATTAAATTTTTATGAAAACATAAATGACGTTATGAAGAGCAATCTGAGGATTGTTTTATGTTAAATATTTTATGAAAAGCGTTTATGAAAAACGTTATAGAAATTGCTTTAGGAAAACGTTTATGAGAAACGTTTTAGGAATATTTTATGAAAAATGTTTATGAAAAGCGTTTATGATAAAAGTTTTAAGAAAAAGTTTATAAATGACGTTTTACGAAAAGCATTCTAAGGATTGCTACATGTTAAATGTTTTATAAAAAAAAACGTTTATGAGAAACGTTCTAGAAAAGTTTTATGAAGAATGTTTATGAAAGTCGTTTTTATAACTGTCTATGAAAAATATTGATGATATAATTAAGAAAAAGGCTTTCATGAGAAAAGTTTTTAAAGCATGTTTAAATGCTTTGTGAGATTTTGTTTGAACTTACTAAGCGAAAGCTCATAAAAAGTTTCTTCATGTTGTAGGTAGTATGTGGGCCACCAGTAGGACCCGTTAGAAGAGCTAGGTACCGCGGAGGACGGATGTGAGGATTTAGGTATGGATACCACCATAGTTTGCTTCCGCTACACAAAGGGAAGGTTTTCCACTTTTTAATGTAATGTTTTCAAAATATTGAGAAAATCACAGTTTTAAGGAATGTATTTAAAGTATTACAATATATTCACGAAATGTTTTATTTTCTTATAAAGTTAGGTTTTGATCAATGATTCAATAAATCTTTCTTAATAAGCTTTAAGAAATGATTTGAAATGGTTTTAAAGACAAGTGTTGAGCAAGGTCTCGACATGAATGACGACAGAGGTCGCAACAATTTTTAAGTACGTTTAAAGAATGTTTTAAAAAAAATTTATTTCAGTATTTTTCTTACTAAGTAAGTAAGATTACTGTTTAGAAAATGATATTTAAGTAGGTAAAGTGACTGCCCGAAAAAGCAGGTCATCACAAAATGTTATCCATGATGCATATGAAAAAACACATAAAATATTTTACTAATTTTATGATTATTCAATTTTAATAAATAAAGTGCCTCTGTAGGGTAGGTCAAATAATTTATGAATTGAATTGAGACATTTTCAATTAATAAATATATTCAAAATATCTTATATTTTCTATATTTATTAATTACTGTTTATTTTGGTCAATTTATAATTAACAAATTAATTATATCCTTACGAGTATAACTTATTATTTCAAATTTTAACAACTTAGCTCAAAATTGCAGCCGTAGGATAGGTCAATTTTGAAATACATTATAAAATATGATGTCTTGGAAGCCAACTTTGTTATTGATTTAGATGGACACCTTTCGTAGGGAGGACGGAATCAAAGCGTCGTGAGACGCCATCTTAATCTCACGGTGTTGTGCTAATAGTGGAGACCTCAGGTTATATTGTCATATTACCTTCTCCCACTCATTATTTTAAAAGGATGTATTTTATCTTATAAAACATCCTATGTTTCATAATTCTAGTGAATAAAAACAATTTTAAATTACTAGGTTTTATTTTGTGTCAATAGAATCCCATTCTATTTACACCTAAATAAATTACTAGATTTTCTAAAAATCTAGATTTATCATGAATTGTCTAAGCTACCTAATATTAAACAATTTAAAATTAGATACCTTAGAATTAATATGAATTTTACCAAGTTTTAACTATTAAAACTAAAATCACATTATTTGGTTGATTAATAAAATAAATTAAAATTCTACGAAACCAACCCAATAAATTTAATCTCATTAAATTAATTCTAACACATATTAAATCATTTTATTAACTATTTTATACACAATGAAATAATATGCAAGTGTATGCATGTCATATTACAATAATTATAAGTGGGCACTTTCCTAGATGACATGTTATAATACATAAACATGTTATCAAAATCATCACATGAAAATAAAGCATAAAAATAAATAATGGACTTTTAACTAGGTCCTTCCCATAAAAAATGATAAAGAAAAAAATTACTGGCGCCTTTTTGTAATTATATAATTCTATGCTCTATTGAGATAGACTTCATCAAAGTGCTATACTGTATTAAATACTGCTGGGTTATCTTTAAAATATTGGCCCACTATTAGCTCTCAAGCCCGGCAAAGGCGAAAGCTCTTAGGCGGCCATTTCTCTGGCACTACACGTGCAAATATATTCCTTCTTTCTTTTCCTTTTTCTATTTTTTTAATAAATGAACATGCATGATGAGATGCTGTTGGATGAAGTTATTTCCAAAGTGACAGGTGATACTTTTTTAAAAATAAAGCTGCACATCAAAGTGCATTAAATGATGCCATGCATTAAAAATAGTGGATTCTCTGAATGTGGCCCATGTGCAAAAGGTGAAGGAAAAAAATAGAAATAGAAAAAATAAAAATAAAAATAATAAATTACAAAAAACCTATGCCCTCTTATGGGCTTACACAAATTTGATCTAATTAAATTGAGAATAAAATTACCAATCCAAAAGGACCATACAATTAATGACCAAAAATCGATTCATAAAATATACTCATTCATCACATGAACAAAATAGTTGCAAAAATGCAAAGTGCCCACAAACATGCATCAAGAACATGATATTATCAACAAAAAAAAAATCATGTTAATTAAGTTTGTATATGCTATAATTTGTCTCTGATACCATTTGTTGGAAATAAATATGAAACGCAGCGGAAGGAGCGGATCATTGACAAACAAAAATTTTATGAAAACTTTGTTCATCGGAATAGCTATATAATTTTAATTAATAATAGAAGCTTTAAGAATTTTTACAAACCTTTTGAAGAGTGTCAATGTATCATAACTTTCTTCTTTGATGTCATGATCTTCCAAGCCAAGCCTCCACATAAATGGAAAGACAAGTGAGTGTCAAACTGCAAGAATAAATTAACCTTACACTTTTCTGGATTTGCTATGTACTCAACACATAAGATAGCAGATCTTTTTTTTTTCAAAGAAAGAACTCTCAGTTTTTTCTCTCTGAGTATTCTGCAAAAATTATATGAAAAGATTGACTGAGATAACTGTTACTCTATCTTTTTATACCTAAGCAATTAGTTATTTTTTAATTAATTTTGATTTATTTTAAATCTCAAATAACTACCATATCAGATATACAAAAAGGGATATACTTTACATGATCTTTGTCCCTTTTTTTTTTAATTTTAACCAAATTAGTTTTCGTAATTCTTTAACATATATATATATATATATATATATATAATCTATACGTAAACACAAATATTTACCTTTTTTTTTTTTAACGTAATAGAGATTTCTTTTATATATGTATATAATATATAAACACGTTTCAAAAAAAGTTAACACAACCAGATTTCTTATATATATGTAATGACCAGAAAAATCTAAAAAATTAATAAGTATGATAATTAAGGATTTTTCATAATTACTCAGCTAAGTACTTAAGAAAGGACAAGATTTGAGTTTATTTACACTCAAATTTGAAGGTCTTAATAGCTATAAGACCTTAGAAATAAATAATGTTGTGAATGCACAAATTTATGTGCTTTATTTATGAAACATGTAACAATGTAATGTTATGATAATACATTAAAATAATTAAAAATAATTATTTAATGTGCTAAATTAAAAGTTTATGATTTATTGATTTCATTTACGAGCCAAAGAAATGATTTTTATAAGAATCTCAATTAGAATGTTTGAATTGGGATTACTTGACAAAAAGTGAAATTTCCAACTTACTATGATGATGTGAAAAATTCCTATACAATGTCAGTTCAGTAAAAGAAACCCAGATCAAAAGTGATCATGAGCTCCATACCATAAATTGAAAATGGTGAGCACCAAGTTCAAGTCTGCAAGATGTATGACATGTTTTACTAAGATTGATCTCGAAATTTATAGAGATCATAAAGTAAGATAAGAATTTTAAGAAAATTATAAAGATCATTGGAAGTTTATGAATTTCAATATTTTGAATGTGTATGGTTAATTATTATACACATTAATAATTACGTAAAGTTTATTATTATTGTTGATGCTTACTGCCGTCCGCCGTCGGATCAACACCCACGTGTGACTGAACACCTTCTGACCTCTTCTTAAGCTTGCCCCTGACTGGGAGTGTGTACCTGCGAGAGGGATGATTCGGAGAAATGGGGTTAGTCAATATACAAGGGCTCTCCGATGCTCAAGGCAAGTATTGCTCGGTAGAGGTCGGCAGCTAATTAGGTGTGAGGAAGTCTCTCTCTCTAAAACGTCATAAATGCATCCTATTTATAGGCCACCAGCTGGATCAGGTGCAAGATGGGTTTTGCCCATTACCCAGGTGTCACATCAAAGTGTATCAAGCAGTGAGTGACAAGTGTCGCGTCCATTGTCCAATGGATTGGACTCTATCGGACGGCAGCACGTTTGCCTGGTGTTGGCCTACAAGGATGGGCAGTGACGTATTATGACGGATAACGTGACCCGGCCCGAGCTACTGTACATCCCCGAGGTGACAGCCTTATTGGGGGCGTGCCCTCAGATAAATGGAAGGCACCTCGGGGAGAAGTATAAGTCGTCGGGTCGGGTGGTAGCCTAATGTCTGCCGAACTTAGTTGCTGACCACCAAAAGTTAGTGTCCTCGGTGGTGGCGCCGAGCTTACCCTTAACATTAGCCCCCCAGTTCACCTGGTCGGTGTTCGGCCAGGTGGACTATGCCGAGTGGATGAGGTCGGCTCAAAGGAGGAAGACCAAGAGACACTTAGAAGCGGGGTGAGGTGAAAAGACGCGCGGATCAGGCAGGGGATGCATGTCACATTACGGCCGTCTATGCGGCTGTCAGGCGTATTAATTGCGCCTTTTGGGTTTTCGCGCTCGAATTTTTGCTCAAAATGGCTATAAATAGGGTCCCTCCTCTTCATAATTTGCACTTCATTTTCAGAAATCTTTCGACCGAAAAATTTTAGCTGCCGAGCTCGAGTAGTATAGCCGAAGATTCACATCACCCGAGCTACCAAGAACCCGAGCAGGTAATTTTCTGAGCGAAAATGAGCGATTTGTTCGACTCACAGAACGTGGAGGTTTCATGGTCGGAAAAGTAGCGAGGAGAGCAGTAGCTCTTCTTCGACCCAATCCGACACCGAGGTGGCGTCCCAAAAACGGGACGGGGCCAGTCGGCTAGAGCAGATCCTAAGGGTTGATTCCCAGACCATGCCCGAGCAGGAATTTTTAAATATGTTGGGCGGGCGCAAGCTTATCAGGCCATCTAGGGAACAAGACGCTTATATAGGGGCGGCAACAGCGGGCTCTTCCCAAGTTTTTCCAAGGGAGAGAACCGAGTTTCAGGCCCATGAAGATGCTCCGAGCACCTCTGGTCGGAGTGCTAGGGCCCCCATCCAAGTTGCAGGGGTGATTACGGTTGATGTCTCCGATGAGGAGCATGCAGCCGAGGAGACAGGGGCAGAACAGCCAGAGATGGAGCAGGAGGTCCAGGCCACCCGCGTGCGGGGCGTCACAGCATATCGGATAAGCCGTCCTGGGCAAACCTCAGTGGCAGGATATACGAGCGCGATTACAGAGTCGCGGTTAGAGACCCTACGCGTCGAATATGGTATTCCGGCCGATGTGGATCTCGTCGTTCCCGGTGAGGGAGATTCACCTTTAGAGGCGCCGGAGGGGTTCATCACGCTTTAAGCCGAGTTCTTCAAGGCCGGGCTGCGTCTGCCACTGCACCGTTACCTTCGCCGGGCACTTAACGATTTTAACGTGTGCCCGGCGCAATTAAACCCGAACAGCTATAGGTCGCTGATCGGGATGTACATTTTGTGGAAGTACCACCGGAGCACTGAGATGCCGTTGGAGGCTTTCAAGCAAGTATTCAAGATGAAGAAGCTTCCTCGACAGTCCGGCTGGTACTACTTCACCGGCTTCAGAAAGGACTTTATTCTGGGCAACCCCGACTCGGACAAGCTGTGGAAGTACAAATGGTTTTACGTCGGGGGAAACTTTTTAGCCCGAGCCGGTGAAGTTGTCCCTGAGGATGAACAGGTGCCGAGGTCATTTGAGCAGGGGCACGTTTGGACCAAGCGCCCTTGGGCACCGAGCCGCGTAATAAAGGCCGTGGATGAACTGTTCGAAAAGCCCGAGTCGTCCAGACAGCAGTCCTTTCTCCTAAGAAAGGACACTCTATCCAAATACGGCTGGTTTGGGGAGTCCAGCAGTCTTCCCCGAGCCGGGCGTCCTGCCCGGGAAATCGGGCAGGTTACAGTTGCCCGTCCGAGTAACGCAGGACCGTCTAGGGCCAAGCACTTCCCGGTCCAGGTGGCCGACGAGGGAGCCTTCTTCGTCCAGTACCGAGGACTCGTCCAGTGGCTCCCTCGATGCGGGGCCACCTGTAGCCGACGAGGACCTCGAGGGCGTGATTAGGCTCCTGTACCCGTCGGGCCAACTCCGGATCGGAGGTCAGCCCGGAACTTTATTTATAGTCGCCCTTTCCCCCCTTTTTTTATTTCGACCTTCGTTTGACTTTGATTTTCTTTGCGCAGAAATGACCGCACCGACCTCCCGCGCTGGCAGGCTTGCCCAGATGATGACTCAAAGGAAGGGCAAGGGCAAGGCTGTCGAGGGTAGCAAAAAACGCAAGCGGACGCCGGCGCCCGAGCCCCCAACACGCACCGGGCAAACCTCCACATCAGTCCAAGTTCTACCGCCGCCACCACCGATAAGGGCCTCGTCAGAGGTCGACCGAGTAGACGAGGCGTCTAGAGGCTCTTTCGAGGACCAGCAAAGAAGGCGCCTGGACTACCGTGGCATGCTCCTCAAACGTCTCAGAGACGTAGCTCCCCCGGATGACTTCTTTATGAACATCTGGGGCGAAGACTTCCAGGACTTGTGCAACATGACCCTCCGAGCGACTGCCTCAGTAAGTATCCGAGCTGATCAATAGTTCAGGGACTTGCAATAATGTTACTGAGGACTAACCCCTTGTGTTTCTCGCAGTCAAGCGCCATGGTGCATATGGTGCACTCTATCGGGATGAGGGAGATCCACAAGGAGAGAGAAAGGCACAAGAAGACCCTCCTGATGAAGTTGGACTCCGACAAAGAGCTCAACGAGAAGAACGTTGAGCTAGATCGGGCCAAGGAGTCCCTTTCGCAATCTCAGGAGGAGGCCCGGAAAGCAAAGTCTGAGGCCGAGGACATGTTGAGGCGGCTCAAGGAAGCAGAGGATAAGGCCGCTCGGCTGGAAGATAAAGCTGCGCGGCTAGAGGGGCTGCTGACAACTCTGCAAGCCGAGCACTATCAATTTGTAGCCGGGCTCCCCGACCGGCTAGCCGCTACGGTCGAGGAGTTTAAGACATCCCCTGAATACACCGACCTCTACTTTGACGGAATGGTGGACCTCCGTGACCATCTGATTGAAAAGCATCCCGAGGTGGCTGGATTCGACTGGTCGGTCATCGCCAAGCCGGACCAAGGCGATGCCGAGCAACAGCGGGATGTTAAGGAGGAGATCGTCATTATGGACGGTGATGATGACAGGGATGTGCAAGCTGCCGAGGGAGGCCAGGACGACAACGCGGCCAGGGACGAGACCCAGGCCGGTGACGAGACCCAGGCCAATTGATCCTCTCTTTCTCTTCCTTTTTGTATTTGGGCTTGGGAGGTGCCCGATTTTCTTGTACCTCCCTAATAAATAAAGTTAAAACATTTTATATTTTCCCGTTTTGCATCCACTTTCTTACGTGCAGTTTTATTTTACAGCCCACATAATTTTGAAGTTAGATACTTCTTGGGGAGTTCCCAGGCTGGGAACCAGTTGTCCGAGCAGAGGTAAATGGTACATCTGTTCTCAGTTAGTCCGAGTAGTTTTCCATCTTTACTTAGTTGTCTAAGCAAGTTTAGGTTTCTAGTCTCAGTCGGGCAGAACATAAACGGCGTATATTTTACCCTTACCCTGCTGCCCCCCGTAGACTTGTGGAAGTTTTAAAGAAATTTCACAAGTGTAGGGCTAATCGGACACATAGATGTGCCGAGCAACTTAAAGGTTTGTCCGTATGACAACAGACGTGGTACATATGCCAACAAGCCCCCAGTTCGGTTTGACGAGGATGACTCTCTTAATGGGGAATCAACATCCTGTCTTCCGAGCCAGAGTTATGGTATCTTTGGCATACTCTTCCCTTAAAAACATTGCTCAGGTGGAATGAGATTAGGGGAGTTGTGTTCCATAAATGTAATATTTACATGGACTAGCCCTGCTCAGCAGGCAGGTCTAGTTACAAAAGAATGGTGGCTAGAGATCAAAAAAGGAATCTGGCTCTGATTTCTGTTATTTCTCTCTCTTTTTTTTTTTTAAGAATAGAATCTTTTTAAAATCTCGGCATTCCATGGATGCCCGAGCTGATTCCCCTCTGTATCGGTCAGCCTGTAAGTGCCTGGCCACACGACAACTTCGACTTTAAAAGGACCTTCCCACTTCGGACCAAAGGACCCGAGACCTGGGTTGTTGAACCGTGACCTTTTTCATCACTAAGTCACCAACTTTAAAGCTTCTCGACTGAACCCTTTTGTTGTAATACCGAGCTACAACCTGATTCTGAGCTGCATTACGAATTGTTGCCCGGTTCCTTTTTTCTTCCAGCAGATCGAGCTCGGTCAGCGTGAGCTTTTCGTTCAGTATTTCTTCGTATTGCTCAACCCTAAAGCTCGGTAGTCCTACCTCGGCTGGGATGACGGCTTCTGCCCCGTAGACCAGGGAGAACGGTGTTTTGCCAGTCGCAGCTCGTGTAGTTGTTCGGTATGCCTAGAGCACTTGGGGTAGTTCATCAATCCACGCACCCTTAAGCCCCTCGAGTTTCTTCTTCAGATTGTCTTTAATTGTCTTGTTCACGGCTTCTACCTGGCCGTTACTCTGCGGATAGCTCAGGGAGGAGAAGACTTTCTTAATTCCGAGCTGCTCGCACAGATGGCGTAGACCCGAGGAGTCAAACTGCTTGGCATTGTCAGTCACGATAGTGTGCGGGATTCCAAACCGGCAAACAATATTTTTCCATACAAAGTTGGTGCACTTGGCTTCGGTCATGTTGGTGCAAGGCTCGACTTCGATCCATTTCGTCAGATAGTCTATGGCGACGATACAATATCTGAATTGCGAACGGGCCGGCGGGAGTGGTCCGATCAAGTCGATGGCCCATTTTGCAAATGGCCATGCCGAAGTTACCGGATTAAGAGGTTCGGCATGTGAACCTAGCACCCTAGCAAATTGCTGGCATTTGAGGCATTTCTGTGTAAAACTCTCACAGTCTTGCTGCATGGTGGGCCCATAGTAGCCCTGCCGCAGGCATTTCTGGGCCAAGGAGCGTCCACCGGAATGATTGCCACACAGGCCTTCATGGATCTCCTTCATTAAATATTCGGCCTCCTTGGGGTCCAAACATCTCAGGTATGGCGTAGTGTAACCACGTCGGTACAACTTTTCCCCAATTATCGAATACCGGGCCGAGCTGTTACGTATCCGACGTGCTTCTTCACGGTCGTCGGGTAGTTCGGCTATGGTCAGGTATCGGATGATCGGGTCCATCCATGTGGATGTCGGCTCGGCAGCCAGGCTCATGACCTCCTTAGTGATACTTGGTCCAGAGAGTCTTTCGATGGGAACGGACATCGAGTCTATTCCTCCTATCCCAGAGGCTAGTCGAGGCAAGGACATCGGCTTCCACGTTCTTGGACCGGGGGATTTGCCTAAAAGTGTAGGACTTAAATTGTCCAAGCAATCGTCTCGCTTCCTTTAAATATGCCGTCATCGATTCTGCTCGGGCCTGAAATCCTCCTGTGACTTGCTGCACCACTAGCATCGAGTCACTATAGATGGTCAGGCGATCGACTCTGAGGTCTCGGGCAATTCGTAGTCCTGCCAGCAAAGCTTCATACTCCTCTTCGTTGTTAGAGGTCTTGAAGTCGAAAACGAAGGGCATAAATGACCTTATATCCATCGGGGCTTGTTAAAATCAAGCCTGTCCCCCGACCCGTCGACGCAGGTAGAGCCATCGACATGCAGTTTCTAGTTTAGCTCCGGGAAAAGGCCTTGTTCACTGCAGCTAGCTGTATCTGGCTCCTCAACGGGTGATTTCTCAACTAAGGGAGCAACCTTCTCCGGCCTCTGTAAATTCGACAAGGAAATCCGCCAGGACTTGAGCCTTTATCGCCGTTCTTGGTACAAAATGTACATCATACTGGCCCAACTCGACCGACCACTTGGCCATCCGACCTGATATTTTCGGGCTCTGTAAAACTTGCCGGAGAGGAAACTTGGTTGGGATCTTGACGGTATGGCCCTGGTAATACGGCCGCAGCTTCCGGACTGATGTTATTAAGGCAAAGGCCAGCTTCTCCAATGATGAATAGCGCTCCTCGGTACCTTGGAACGCGTGGCTGGTATAGTAGACGGGTCTCTGGATCCATTTTCATCTCGGATCAATCACCGAGCTGACAGCCTTCTCCGAGACGGCTAAATAGGCAGTTAAAACCTCACCGGGCAAAGGTTTGGACAGGAGTGGGGGTGTGGCTAGGTAAGTTTTTAAGCCTTGGAAAGCATCCTCACACTCCCTGCTCCACTCAAACCTCCCCTTAAGTGCCTTGAAGAAAGGGTGACACTTATCGGTAGCCCGGGAGACAAATCTTGATAAGGCGGCCACCATGCCAGTAAGCCTTTGCACTTCTTTCACTATCCGAGGAGAATGCATGTCTATGATTGCCTGGGCTTTTGCCGAGTTCACTTCGATTCCTCGTCGGTTAGCCAAAAATCTGAGGAATTTGCCTGAGCCGACGCCAAAAGCGCATTTTGCCGGGTTGAGTTTCATCCCATACTCCCGGAGAATGTCAAAGCTAGCTCGGAGGTCGGCGATGTGGTCCTTCGCTTGGACAGATTTTACTAACATGTCGTCTACGTAGACCTCCATAGTTTTCCCGATCAGTCGAGCGAACATTTTGTTGACGAGGCGTTGATAAGTAGCCCCGGCGTTCTTGAGACCAAACGGCATAACAACGTAGCAATACAAGCCCTGGTCAGTGACAAATGAGGTTTTGATTTGATCCTCTTCGGCCATTCTTATCTGATTATATCCGGAGTATGCGTCCATAAAGCTCAGTAGCTCGTGTCCGGCTGTGGCATCGACGAGCTGGTCTATCCGAGGAAGTGGGAAGCAGTCCTTCGGGCAGGTCTTGTTAAGATCGGTATAGTCGATACAGACCCGCCACTTGCCGTTCGCCTTTTTGACGAGGACGACGTTTGCTAACCATTCCGGATATTTGACCTCTCTAATAAATCCGGCCTTCAGGAGTTTCTGGACTTCATCATTGATCGCAGCATATCTCTCCGGGTTGAAGGCCTTTCGTTTTTGTATCACCGGCCTGTGACCAGGTTGGACGTTAAACCGATGGCTGATGACGCTCGGATCTATGCCAGGCATGTCCTCATGGGACCATGCAAAAATGTCACGGTATTCAGAAAGAAGGGATTCCAGGTCGGCCCGGATCTCAGGTTGTAACTGTGACCTGAGTTGGACTGTGCGCTCTGGCCTTTCGGGGTTCAGGGAGAACGGCACTAAGTCTTTGATCGGGGTACCCCTTACCTCTTCCTCGGGAAACCTGGGGTCTAGGTTTGCGAGCATCTTCGGCGTCGGATCGGTTGGGAGGTCAGTCTCGTCGACCGAATATACGGGCAGGATTCCCTATTGCTGAGCTGAGGCTGCTCGGACTGCGTTTGCATAGCAAGCCCGAGAGTCCGTCTGGGACGAGCGTATTACTCCAACACCACCATCAGTCGGAAACTTCATTGCCAAGTGATATGTCGAAACCACGGCCTTTAATCCGTTCAGCGTCAGCCGGCCGATGATGATGTTATACTGAGAAGGTTTATTGACGACTAAAAAGTCGACTACCCGAGTGACCCTTGGCAGCACCTTCTCCAAAAGTTACCGGGAGACTAACCTTCCCGGTTGCTCGGACACACTCACCCGCGAAGCCGAAAAGCTGGGGTCCGAACCGAGACTAAAGGCGCGTTGCTGATCTTCAGCCTGTCGAATGCCTGCTTAAAAAGGATGTCCGCGGAACTACCATTGTCAATTAAGACACGCCATACAACATTGTTGGCGATAGGCAGTTCGTAAACCAAGGCATCGTTGTGGGGATGCATTAGTCGGTCTGCTTCCTCCTCAGTGAAAGTGATCGGGGTGTCTTCTTGTCGACATATCTTATTGATGTGCTCGGACACATTCATGAAGTCACCCCGTTCGACCCGCCGAGCTTCTCTGACGTAGGATCACCGCTCACTCGATGTGTCCCCGACGACAGGCCCACCAAGTATCGTGTGTACGATATTTGGGGGTTCCAGGGCGTTCCCACTATCAGTCCTGGGTCGGCTTTGTACGTCTCGGCTTGACGAGTCGTTCCTTCCAGAGGTTGCCCTCAGGTTTATGGCTTTCTCCACAAATTCCTGCAACAGACCTTCCCGGACCAACCTTTCTATTTGGTCCTTGAGCTGGATGCATTCTCGGGTAGTATGGCCCACATCTTGGTGGAATTTGCAAAACTTCAACTAGTCACGCTTCACCCTAATGCCGCGGAGCTTGGGCGGCGGTGTCAACAAATTCTTGTCGCCAACCTGGGCGAGCACCTCATCGATAGTTGCCACCAGGGGCGTGTAGTTTTGGAACTTACCGGTTGACCCCTTTGGCTTATCAGCTTTCTCTTTCTTCTGCTTCTTCACATGCTCGGCGCTGCCCTGCTCTGGCCCCTTCTTCTTCTTCTTATCCTTTTTTGTCCCGCTCGGGCCAGCTTCTTCCCGACGGCTTTTCATGTATTCGGCAGCGTCCGCATGTCTTTGGACGTACCCGAGCATTTGTGAGAATGTGTTCGGCTGCTCGAAGGCCAAAGACTAGGTCAGCTTCTTGTCTCAGAGTCCCCCTACAAAAATGTGTTTGAGGGTCTCGTCTTCGACGTGCTTGACCTCAAGAGTAGCCCGGGTGAACCGATTAATATAATCCCTGACGTTGCCGTCTCCCTGCTTAATAGCATATAGGGAGGTTATTTCTTTCCTCCGCGTTTTGGTCGTAGAGAATGCGGAGGAAAAGACTTCAGCAAGATGGCCTAAAAGAAGAAATTGACCCCAGTTCAAGTCGTCTAAACCATTGCCGGGCAGGGCCCATAAAAGTGAGTGGAAAGGCCTTGCACATTGCAGCATCACTAGCATTCTACAATAGCATGTGCCCGCGAAAAAGTTCGGCGTGCTCATCCGCGTCAGTGGCCCCATCATAAGACTTGATCTGTGGGACCTTAAATTTTGGCGGCATGGGTGCCCGTATTATGTGATCCGAGAAAGGCGGATCCTGAGCCCCGATCTCATCCAGACCGAACCTACAATTTTGGATCTCATCGATCTGTCGTTGCAACACCCAGAACTGACAACTATTCGTGTCTTCGGGCAGTTCAACCCGATAGGGTACTCCGCCCTCAGCACGGCCTCCAACTCCGGCCTGGCGATTTCGGTTTATCCCTCGATACCCGAGCCGATCAAACACTAAGGCTCGGGAACCTTGTGGTGAAGGGACACGGGGCGATTGACGTCCCATCTGATGTTCATGAACCAGTCTATCGTCAAGTAGGGGTCCTCTAGTGGATCCTGCAGACTGCTCCGATTGATCCTCCAAATTGGTGGCACTTCGCTCATGCCGACCCCTTGCCTGGTCAACTTGGGCCAGGGGTGGTGGAGCCGGTGCAGCTTGCCGTTGAGCTTGTGCAAGCTGCTCAGTTAGGACCCAGACCGCATCTGTAAGCTCCCGAATCGGATCTTGTGCAGCTCGGGCCTCTACCGGCTCGGCCCTTACCGTGCTTCCTTGCCCCCCGGACCGAGAACTCGCGGTCCGAGGACGGTCTGCAGCCGGTTGCCTTTGCCTGGTATCGCCCGACTCCTGGTGTCGGGCGGTACTGTCTCTTGCGTTACCTCGTGTCACCATCTCGGGAGTCCGAGGTACAATAACTTTGAATTGGGGCACGTTCGGCCCTCCTTCTAGTGCCAAAATGTTGATGCTTACCGCTGTCCGGCGTCGGATCAACACCCACGTGTGACTGAACACCTTCTGACCTCCTCTTAAGCTTGCCCCTGACTGGGAGTGTGTACCTGCGAGAGGGATGATTCAGAGAAATGGGGTTAGTCAATAGACAAGGGCTCTCCGATGCTCAAGGCAAGTATTGCTCGGCAGAGGTCGGCAGCTAATTAGGTGTGAGGAAGTCTCTCTCTCTAAAACGTCATAAATGCATCCTATTTATAGGCCACCAGCTGGATCGGGTGCAAGATGGGTTTTGCCCATTACCCAGGTGTCACATCAAAGTGTATCAAGCAGTGAGTGACAAGTGTCGCGTCCATTGTCCAATGGATTGGACTCTATCGGACGGCAGCACGTTTGCCTGGTGTTGGCCTACAAGGATGGGCAGTGACGTATTATGACGGATAACGTGACCCGGCCCGAGCTACTGTACATCCCCGAGGTGGCAGCCTTCTAGGGGCGTGCCCTCAGATAAATGGAAGGCACCTCGGGAAAAAGTATAAGTCATTGGGTCGGGTGGTAGCCTAATGTCTGCCGAACTTAGTTGCCGACCACCAAAAGTTAGTGTCCTCGGTGGTGGCGCCGAGCTTACCCTCAACAATTATTATTGTAAAGACAATAATAATAATAACAATTGTCATAGTAATAGTAAAGAAGAAAAAGGATGTCGATGGGATCCACAAATGTTGATCTATCACTAAGATGTGGACCCATAAATAGCTCTTTACGAGAAATAGTTCAAGTTATATCCGTAAAGCACGAAATTGTGCTAAGTTGGGAATTTTAAATTAAATTGACTTTAGATAGTCAATTTAATTTACAAAACTTTTACAAAATTACCACTATTGTTTTCATAATGAAATTTGAAGTTTACAATATGAAAATTTCTAATGAGAAGCATATGTTATAAATTTTAAAGTTTTAAAGTAAAATAATAAAAATAATAATTATAATAATAAAATAGTTATATTGAGCAAAATTTTAAATATGTAGCATTTTCTTAAAATGCATACATCTGTATATATATACACATGTATAAATATGGGTACAGTTGTGAAAATAGCTAATCGTCGGTTTTGAAGATAAATGTATCAAAGTTTATTGTACTAAAATTAAATCACAAAATCCATATAGTGTGGATAAATTTATGAAAATGATTTTTATGTCAGTATGAATATTTTAGTAACACAATAATACAACAAGGAAATTAGAAATTTATGTGATTATCTTTAAAGTGCAGATAAGTTACAGTTTTTAAAGGTACAATTATGTTTACAGAAATTTAAAGTTATGGATCAAAATTTGATCTACCCGGTACTGCACGATTTAGGCTGTGTGGACCACATGAGGGCCTATAAATACATGACAAAAAAAAAAAAAACAGAGCCAATCAGATCAGCTCCCCTTTCTCTCTCTACTTTCTCTCTCAACTCTCTCTCTCCTCAAACTCAGTCCAAGATCTGACCACCATTTTCGACACCCCCTACACCATCAGAAAGATCTCGAGAAGCTGAGTCCGACGGTGTGCCGTGCCACCCACAACTCCGCCGGAGGCGACCACACGCGCCGGTTGAAGCCGCAGAAACACGTCATTTTTTCGACGTGATTTCTCCTCCGTCCGACCTCCGATTGACACGATCTTGGTGTCAACGGACTCAGAATGAAGAGACAAAGAGAATGGCACCGATCACCAAGCTCGATTTTAGCTGTAGCAAAATGGCGGAGCTGCCCCATTCCCGTCGTCGTGCCACCACCAGATCTTACCGTCACCGACGTCGTTGATCGACACTGCCCAGACCAAAAGAATCAGAGGGTGTCGGTGAGCAAAATGCCCGAATCAATTGGTTGAAATCATCACCGGTGGCCGGAGATAGAAGACCACCATTTAGCGCCACCGTCACCGCCGTTCCCGACCCCATGGCCCCAAATTGATTGGGGGAAAAGACTCAGAGGATCACATAGAAGCTAATCCCCCAACCAATTTTAGGGAAACTCCGCCGAAGGACCACGATCGGCCTCCGCCTTTATGCGCCGCCGTGAGGAGCTTCGGGCCGCCGTTCTACGTAGCGGTGTGGTACACCACCGCCACCAACATGCTTAGACCACCATGGGGAACAAAACCCCCAAGCCAATTTGGAGCTACCACCGCCGGAGATTCAAGATCGGAGCCTCGATTTTTGCCGCCGTCGTCAGGCTTCGATCCGCATGGTTAGAGGCCGAATATGGTAAAATTGACACCACCATTGGACTCAGAAGGGTCGACTTAGGGAGGGTAGGCTCGAGCTCAGCCCCCAACGGAGCCAATCGCCGTCGGTCAACCGTCGGTCAACGACGGTCAACGTTGGTCAACGGCTGGTCAACACCACTTTGGGTTTTTGTGATCCGGACCTCCGATCGAAGATCCGAGACCACCTCCCGACTCGTTTCGACGCTCTGAACGCGATGGTGACCTCCGTTTGAGCTAATTCTACTCCGATGAAAATCATCTGGTACCAACTGCACGTGGATCGAGGCAACTCAGACTGCAGTAACGGAGTCCAGAATGATGTTTTCAACAATAATAAATCTCTATGGATCATTCCTAGCCATCCACAGTGGTCCGAGGAGCACTGCTGAGGATGCAACGTAGACTGTGGATACAACGAGATGCAACTGGACCCGCACAGCTCGGAGTCCAGGTAAGTAGGAATCTCGCATACAGTATGAATAGTTTTAAAAATAGATTAATTTTAAATATTTTCATAAAATTTATGAAAATGCATGATCAGTGATTTATTACACTGTTATAAGTTATGATGTGATATGTTATGTTATGACATGATGTGAAATGCTATGATGATGATGATGATGATATGATTAATGTGTGATGTATGCAATATATAAATTATATTGTTTAATCACCTTCAAGTGAAGTATGATAATGATTTACGATTCATCTATGATTATGAGTTACGATTCATGAATTACGAAATTATGATGTCATGTAGTGATAAGTCATACTGCATACACACAATAAGACAAGTGAAACTTATGAGACAAGTTAAGGGTGTCGTACCAACCTCCCGACCCACGGGGAGGCTCCATGTTAAAGAAATGAATGATCTTGGTGTCGTTGGGACCTCGCGAGCCCTAACTTCCCCAGACTCGCGCGCAACCGGTACGATCACTCGGGCCCAAAGTAAGAAGATAAGGTACAGCTTAAATAATTAAGCATAAATCAAGTTGATAAGCAAGCATAAAATGCTCATGCATATTTTTATTAAAACGATTTTTAATTATGTTTTGCGAGGTTAATTTCCTACTTGCTAAGCGAAAGCTCATTTAAGTATGTTCATGCTGTAGGTAAGAAAAACCTGTCAGCGACACTTGATGGGCAGTGGTGAGCGACGGACGAATGGTGAAGATGGGAATGGATACCGCTCACGCAATGTAATATTTCCGCATTAGTATTTTACGAATTTATGCATGTTTTATTTTACGAAATTTCGTATACTTACACTTTACGAAAATTATGTGCATATGAATAAGTAAATAATTTACGTAATTATGTTTTAAAACCGAGCTTGTGATTACGCAACCTTGGTTCAGATGATTTCAAAGTTTAAAGATGTTGCAATAACGATGCAACAAATGCACGAAATTTATAGGAAAGAAAATTATAAGTTTATCTGGAATTACAAAGGATTATTGGAGTTTTACATTAAGTTAAGAAATGAATTTTATGAATATGTTTCTATGAAATTATTATGAAAGTTTTAAAGAAAAGCTTTAATAAATTAGTATCTTAAACTTAAAGGTTAAGTTATAAGAAATCATTTTTTGTTTAGTTTAAGAAGATTTACCTTTAAGAAAATAATATGAGATTTCTAAGATGTTAAAATTTTATAAGCAACAATATATAAATAATTGCTAAGAAAGTTTTAGAGAGCATTTAAATGAGATTTTATTATAATATTTAATTTAAAATTGTCTTGAAAATAGTTTGATCTAAATTGAGAAATGTCTTTAAAGTAATACTTGCTAAATAATTACTCTTATGTTTTAAAAGGAAAAGTTCAAGAAAAGTACTATGGTTATGTTTTAAGAAATTAACGTTATGAATTATGTCAAGGATCATGCTTTTAGAAATTATAACTATGTTAAGACGTAATGCTTATTATTACGTTATTATCACGTTTCAAAATTTTATGTATTACGTTATGTTTACGCAATGTAGTTTTGAGAAATGATTGTTATATCTTTTAAGGTTATATCTTAAGAATTCTTTATCAATAAGAATTCGTTTGTTATTAAGATTTGAAAAATAGTTATTATTTCCTCTAAGGTTTCATGTTAAGGATTCCTCAGTAAGAATCCATATATACATTTAAAAAAAAAAATTATCCTAAATTTCTCTACCTTAATTGTAAGTAAGTTTAAGTTTATGATGATATTTAAGTTAAGTGATGACCACGTAAGGGCGGGTCGTTACAATATATATATATAATATAGTTAAAATCTTATATATATATATGTATATAAATTCAAAAATAAATCATATTTATTTAAGAATATATTTTAAATTAATTAATAATTTAATCTTTTGTCCATGTAGGAAAAGATAAAATGTGGTCTCACCACACATATGTCCCGCACAAAATTAAAATTACATTTAAATATTCTTATTATTCAAAATATAATCAACCAATCAATTTAAAACATATTTAATTAATATCATTAATTAAATAATCAATTAATTAATTTAACTAATGTTCAGTTAAATATGACAACATTTATCACATTACATTATGTGTCATAGAGAACATTTTTCTATGTCACACTAATAACTTAAGTGTGAAATAATTAATTTGGAATTCAATAACTCCAAATTAAATATGTATAATTCATTCTTTGCATTAAATCCGATACAGTGTCATAGAGGTGGCATTGGGGACCGATGAACCTATAACCTAAGCTCCAATAAATTTGACAATTAATCAAACTATTTAATTAATGTGCCAAATTTATTAGTTTCAGTGTTACTCCACTAAAAACCTAAAACTAAACTCTTGAGATTATAGTAAAAAATTACTCAAAAAAAATTAACGCGTATTCCATTGATATAATCATTACATATAAGTCAGTCCTTCAAAAATAGTTCATAATAAGAGCGAGGTTCAATTTTCGTTCACATCTCTTATTATTTCTTTATCATTGAGTTCCAATAATTCGTTAATGAACAGTTAATTCATAATCTTATTACGAACGAGCGCTCTATTGTTCAAACCTCGAATTATCACTCAAGAGAACTATTTTTCTAACTCCCCATAAGGAAGGAATGGATTTTATATCTATATAATATTATTCTCAGCTATTTATTACATTATGTTTTTAAAATGCTAAGTTATGATATGTGTTTAGACAAATTTTACCATGCAAGTCAAAAAACATAATGTTATAAATAAGAGTTTAATAAATACTCAGGATTAAGGCTGTCAAATATATAATCATCATAGTGATAAATTTGAATACTATATATGTTACGAATGATTATTAGAGGTTCATAATTTATCTAGTCCAGTCCTATATAATCTCATTATATAAAGTATCTCCAATCTAATGTCTCTACGTTAATAGCCTGGATAAGACCATTTCATTCTAATTGAGATTGGACCATACTTGTAATATTTAATTAAAGATCACAAACTTTAATTAATTTTTATGGACTATTTAGATTATTATCTATAAATTTTATCCCTAAGCATATGACACTTATATGTTAAATTAATAGTCATATAAATAATCATGGAATTTTCTTGATGTTTATAAAAGTATTCATAATACATAAAAGCAACCAAAATAATTATAAATGTTACTTTATTTAGTTATTAATAATATGTACAATATCATAACTTATAAGGCAGCAAACCCAACATTTTCTTTGACAACTAAGGGTGGTAGAAGGAACTTGGGCTTGGTTTCTTTGACAAATTGCGGTCTGGGAATTGTTAGGAATACTGTTTTTTTTTTTTTTTTTGGGTCTTGGTCAAGGGTGGAGGGCGTATTTGTGGGCGTAAAAGGGGAAAGGGTAATTCGGCGGCCTTCTAAAGGAATAAGTAATTCGGCGGCCTTCTAAAGGAATAATTCGGCGGCCTTCTGAAGCCTGTGGTGAGTGGAATTAGTGTCAAATTGCCAAGGCCTACCCAACAATAAGTGACAAGCATCCATATCTGGCACATCACAAATGACCTCATCTTGGTTGAACTTTTTGACAGAGAAAGAAACCCGGCAAATCTCAGAGACTTGTGATTCTAAGCCCTTCCTAATCCAACCTACTTTATAAGGATGTGGGCGCTTCTCGGTGGAGAGTTGAAGAGCCTTGACAAAGAATTGCAAGACAATATTCTCCTTGCTACCACTGTCAATTATGACCTCACAAACCTTCTTGGCTATAATATAACGAGAGCGAAATAGAGTATGCCGTTGCTAGGGATGAGGCTACCGGGGTGGGAGTAGTAGATCCTGGACTATACAAGCAAGAACTTATCCTTCATTAAGAGGGGTGAATTCCTCATCCTCGACCCCTTCCTCACACATGAACTCCTCTTAATTCCCATCAATCAAATTGGCCTGCCTTCATTGTGGACACTCATTGGAACGGTGCCAAGGGAGGTCACACCGGAAGCATTTGCCAGGAATGGGACGGGCATAAGGATTGGCCCATGGGGGTAGATGTGGACGATTAGGAGCTTCGGTTTGATGAGTGTGTTTGTTGGTGTTGGTTGGTCTTGTCTGTGGTGCTTGGTTAGTGTTGTAAGGAGTTGTGTTTGGCTTAAGCTTGTCTTAGGTGGTGTTTGTGATGTGTTTACGTGAGTAGGCTGATTTGGGGTGTTTTGGGACAATTGTCATTCAAACTTATCGGCAAGATTGACTACCTCGGGGAGTGTCCAAATGGTTTTCAACTCTAATTGTCATGAACGGGGTCTCGCAATTCGCCAACATATCGGGCAACTTGTTGGCTCTCAGTCTTAAGCAAGTCATTCTGTACATTTAAACGATAAAATTCTTCAGTGTAATCAGAAACGGAATGGCTTAATCTTTTACAATTGTGATATTGAGTGTAGAGATATTGGTCATAGTCGGGCGGCAAGAACCGATTGTGTAGAAGCTGTCGTATCTGTGGCTATGACGTCACCGGCCGACGCCCCTCACGTCGGCGACTCGCTTGCAGCTGCTCCCACCAGGCGAAGGCGCCTCCCCAAAGTTAGTAAGCCACGTATTTAACGCGTTTCACCTTAGGAATCTCCATATACTCGAAGAAGTTTTCAACGACAATGAGCCACTCGAGGAAATCCCTGATGTGAAGGTGGCCGTTAAAGCTGGGTAGATCAATCTTCATCCGAAAATCATGGCCTCTAACAGGGTTTGGAGGGTGACGACGGCAAGGCACTCCGAATTTCTGTTGGTGACGAGCCCATTCCTCTATGTCGTCATCGGACTCGACGTCCTCGACTTCGTGGAATGGAACCATCGTTAGAGGAGTCCGTTTGGATGAGGGGGTCTGGTGGTGGTTGGCACCGTGGATGGTGGTCACATGGTCGGACAGGGCTCGGTGCTCATTATGGTGTAGGACGGGGTCGTGCCTTGGGCAGATTAGCGGTGGTGGGGTGCTGGGCTAGAGCTCGTCGGAACTCCTCAACAAAAGAATCAAACTTAGCCTCCAGGGTTGAGACTTTGCCCTATAAAGTCTGAACATTGGGTTCTTCCATGACATTCTTATTGCTGCTGCTGTCATTTGCCATTTCCTACCACAGGGAGGACCCATAGCTCTGATGCCAAATGACGCAAGGATTCTACGGATTTTTCTCAAGCCAACCTCTTCAGAAGGACAAGCATGAAGAATTCGTGACCTCAAAAGAGAAGAAAATTCTATTCCAACAGAAAAATTTCCAATACAATCAAGTCTGGCAAAGAAATATCCAGGACCACCATTACATAATTAGTCTTAGGCCGTTACACAAAAAAAGGCATGTAACTCCCAATATTTTTAACGGGAATAATTTTGTAAATTAATGTATAAAACATGATAATTTAAAATTTTGTTGCATTTAAAATTACTAAGTTGGTTTTATTGTTCTATTTATCACGAAAATGTCACTTTGGCATTTTCTACCAAAAAGTCTGCAAAAGAGACATGAATATATTTTTCCCAACTACTCTTGACCATCTTTTTCTTTATTTCCTCTGTGACATGCTCCAACATGTCTCCTCTATAATTGCTTCTATCACTTCTCTTTAAAAACTTCATCTTCTTTTCCTTTTTCTCCCTCAGTTCCCACACTCTTCTTCTCATTTTTTTGCTAAAGCAAAATACTCAGAAAACTTCTTCAAGGCAGCCATAAAAATCAGCCACCATCACCTCCATTTAAGCAAGAATATTAGCCATACTAAAGTCAACGAACCTGTTTTGAAGTCATTTCAAGCTTCCAATTAGCCATTATTTGATGTTAGAATCTTATGAACAAATTTAGTCTTTCACTTATAAATTTTTATATTCAAAGGTTATTCAAAGTTGTGTTCTTGAACTTGAGTATATGTTTTGCTGCTATTTGGAGCATATGTATAAAGTCTAGGTGCATATGTCGTAAACAAAAAATTAAATTGTTAAACTAGTTCCATATGCATGTTAGAAACATATTTCAAAGGTACATCATGGATTTGATTGAGGTATAAAAGAGATTTCTAAGGTTTGAATGAAAAAGTTTGATATAAGCATGTTTTTACCCTTATTTGCAAGAAATGCTTGAGATATGGTTTGATGATGATATTGCTATAAAAATCCACAGGAATATGTTATTATGAGTATATAATGTATACTACATATTTTGACATGGTTTTGAGATTTTAAACAAAGATATTATGATATGGTGTAAAGTGAAACTTGGTATTCCATAAACTTTGTAATACCTCTATGGGTAGTGGTACTTTCTTGAAATTCTGGGATTAAATGAAAATGAATTTTGTAAATTGGTTTACATATTTAAAAAATAGACATCCTTAGCTTTTCAACGAGCTATCATGAGCTTAAATTAGAGTTGAATTTTATTTTCTATGAATTTTTCAATTTTCAGATTGGAAACTAGTAAACTTGCTAGTGGCAGTATACCGTCCATTTACTTTGAGTAAACCACCTGTTAACCCATATGCTGATTGTAGATAGTGAACCTACCCTTTTTGCAAAGTATACCGCTAGTTTTCCATGGGATACCAGCTGCTAATCTGAACCAAGAACCCAACTATGCTCACCTCTTAATCCCTTAATATCTTGCAACCTTTCTAACACTATCCTAAGTGATTTATGAATCTTATTAGAGACTAAAACATATAGATTACTTGTATATATTTTTTATTGTGTTTAAGAGAAAAGTCGTTGATTTTGGTATTCAAAAAGAAATTGCATAAAAACTTTAATGGCACACTAGCAAGATGGATTTACACATGATTTATTTATGAATATGGTTGTATGTTGTGCTTTAGTTTTAATTATCCTTATGTATGCCTTAGGATCAAGGGTTTGTGGAGCTAACATTAATTGATTTCGAGATTAAAAGATTGTTGATAAGCTTGGAAGGTAGAGATTCTCTTACTCATCTTTTGTGAGGTTTTATGGAATTAAAAATTGATTGTTTATTGCAAGATATATATGTATGTTGAATTGTTATTATATATAAGACTATGACATGAACTCGTCCCGTATTGTACAGTGAGGAATATATTGATTTTGACACATGTTGTTGTAAATTGCAATGCATGGTTAGGAAAAACTAACTCTAAATAATGTCTGACTATAGAGGAATGGTAAGATGTGAAGAGGGCGTCGGTTACGTCCTTGGGTACGAATACCATAAAAGGTAAAATAGGGGGAGGTGATGACGCTTTCTTGGGTTGAAAATCCCAAACGCATTGTACAGGAATCGACTTGGTGAAGACCCGGGGCTTAATGTCCTTTCACTAGAGCACCCTTGGAATGTTTAGAGGGTGGTCAAGCGCGCCCACTTGGGTTTCGATAAGTTGAGTGATACTCTATTGAATGTGGATACCTAAGAATAATGATGAATTTTTAATAATTGTATGTATGTATATGTATGAAACTTGGTAATGATTAATTAAGGCATCTACGGAATATGATCATAATAAATCTTATAATCTGGATAATAATAAAAATACACTAACTATGCAGGTTTAATATGGTAATGAATAAAACCTTAAGGTGAGTAATGGTTTTCCTTTCTGAGCATGTTGTTGCTTATTCCCCTATGTTTTCATCTTTTCAGGACTCACAGTGTGTGAGGTGGTGACAAGAAATATAGTTGAGGAAGTTTTGTAGCTGTATTATGTTGGAATTGTTGCATATATCAAAGAATGTCCTTCATGATAATGTAAGCATCGTTTGTTACTTTTAATGATTGTATTAAGATGTGTTGATGGTTGAAATGATGATGATGATATTATATTATTAAAATTTAAAGTGCTATGTTAAACTGTGATTTATTTGTTGTTTATGTTTTTATTTTGATTTGAGAGGTTTTCATTAAGTCCCAAGTAAATTTATTTTGATGTTTTATTTTTTAAAAAAAATTTTATCCTTATTTTATTTATTAAAAACAGTTAACCCACTTAGACGCGTGAGGCGTTACAAGACAAGCAACAAATTAAACGGCAAACAAAACAACATAGACTAAACGACAAAGAAAACAAACGAAAGGGCAGTAAGAGCATGGGCAGCAAAACTGCAGGTCGTTCAGGCAATATCCCCTGCATCGGTGGTGTACTTGTTTCTTCCTTGGTGATTAAAGCATTGACTCTCTGCAAATTGTGTTTTGTTTAGATTCTTTCTTGAACTGTTTTCTGTGAGGAATTGATCAGTGTTTCTGGGTAATTTCCAACAATTAGTTTGGTTAGTGGCTTTAGAATTTACGAACGAGCAAATTGTAAATCAAATTGTTCAACACTTTTATCTTCTTCTTTTTTTTTCTTTTTTTTTTCTTTTTTTTTTTTAATGTTTCCTTACACACATCCTCTTTTTAATATATGTTTATTATGCTTTAATAATTTAGTTAAAATTTCAACCAGTCAAAAAGACTTTAATAATTATTTTTATACAATCAGCTCAAATTTTCTACACGTCTAAAACCATTTCGCTTATAAATTTAAAACGACTAATGTTAAAACAATCAAACCTATTATATATGATTTGGTTTGAGTTCATTTCTTTTAACATTTAATTGACCACAGTTAGGACCCTTACAGAACAGGAGCACTGACTGGTGACCTTTATGTAACTATACACTGACTAAAAGTCCTGGAGGAATAGCCCTTTTGAGAATATAAGTTGAAACTAAAAAATTTTGGTTCACATCAATTTTATTATAATATTTTCTTTCTAAAAATTTAAATTGTTGCAATTTTTTTCGGTTCATACTTTGTTAACTTTCCAAAACAGACTCATAAACCAAACGCTAGGGCATATATTCCTGCTCATCTTCCACGTTCAATATAGCGAAAGAAAAATAATTAAGGGATAACAATAGCACGAAGGAGTTTTCAAATAATTGGCTATACATTGTGAAAGTCCTCAGTGAAGCTTGAAACCTTGCTTGGAAACATAGCAGTTGACTTGATATTTTACCAATACCACTGCCAAGGCATAAAGAGATCACTGAATAACATATAAGTTGGACTTCGAGGACATGTTTCAGTGTGATTTATAGTTGAACTTTCTAAATGAAGCACAAGATGGTATTTTTATTAGTTCTACATTTCATGCATTTGACACCGTCGTCGTTTTTTAAAGATCTCTTCATTTGCCATGGGTATGTCGTTTATCATATTCTTGTCGTTTATGGTGATTGTGGTGTCGTTACCTTGTTCCCTCTTGATGTTTCATTATTAATTTATTCTACTGTGTCGTTTTTAACTTTTTTCCCATGCTCTCCAGAGCTCCTTCGTCCTATGGTTTCCCATGTGTTCGCCACGTTGGATGTTAGTGGATGTTGTGGTCTTGATGTGTCATGCTCTGCTTCGCATATTAGAAAATCGTTTTGAGTTGTTCAAGTTTAAACGTAAAGTGTTTTGACAAATCTATAATCCTATAAAAATAAAAAAAAAACTTAGAAAGATTTGTAGGATTTTGTAAGACTTCACCTTTTAAAGAGTTTGATGACTTGTATATCAAGTGCAAATTGTACACTTAATAGGTGTTTAGCAAGGTGGTTAGAACTGTTAGTTAGAACTATTTTTATTGTTGGATATGAGAGCTTTACACTATAGTGATTTTTTTATGTTACTGTAGTATGTGAGAACTTTAATTGTTTATAACTGAAACAATGGTTTAAACCACTTTTGCCAAACACCCTTTAAGCCTCACTTAAAGGTTGCACATACATGTAGCGTAGGCAATGAGGCTATAGACGCGTTTTTGACATGAGTGCAAGACACGTGACACCTATAAAACATAATATTTTTATTATTTTAGAAAAGTTATCATCTTTGAGAAACAATGTAAAATTTGAATTTGATTGATTAGTAAGGTTACAATTCTAAACACTTAGCATTTATTTTCAAAATAGTGTAATCAACGGTTGTTACATTTGGAAGCGATTTGTAGAGTGATTCTCGCAAACAACTCAATTAAGAAGGGGCAAATAACACTTTAAAGAAAGCATATTTTATTACATGTTTTAAGCCTTCATACCATATTCCCAACATCTTCTTCCCCTGCTTTCTCTGAACTCAAGCTCTATCTCACTAAACAATCATGGTAATTTCTTTTCTTCTCTATTAAATTGAAAAATTTTAGTAAATATTTGTAGAGACTTTGAGCCAACTTTCAAAAAATATTCGTAGGTTTTTGTTTCTTTTAGTCTCTGTTTTTAAATAAATTGTATTAATATACTCGTGCATCTCAGAACTTTAAACCTAAGGAATTACGTGAGTAGTCGATTTCAGTGTAGGAAATGGATAAATAAATGAAGGGAAAATAATTAAGAACATTTTCTGAAAGGAATACTTCAAAATAGAAATTGATGCCAAACTTTTAGAGGGTGTTTTGAAGAGTAGTTTAAGCCATTAGTGAAAAGCTCTCACATGCTATAGTAAAAAATTATAGTTTTTAAACCTAAACTGATGGTTTAAATGACTCTTCCAAATAGAGTGTGGCTCGCATTATTTAAAACAGAGCAAAGCATGAAGTAGTGTTTTGATTTGCTCATCACGCACTTGTCCAACACATTGGGCTGACTTAAAAGCAAACATGTCCATTACGTTTATTTTATCTCCAGCTTTACTGGCTATCTCATTTTCAAAGCCAACAATTCAGCCAGGTTACTTGAAGTTGATACATGCCTGAATCTTTGATCATATATAAGCACATGCAAAAATGTCTAGACCAAAAAAAAGAAAGGGATCAATTGTTTGTCAATACTTGGATAAATGTTTAGAAATATCTTTATAAAAAGCAATATAAAAGCACATGCAGAAATATTTTAGAAAAAATAAAAAAAATTAGAATCAAAAGAATATTTAAACTTAGAAGCAATACTTTGTCAATACTTGGAGATCTAACACGGTATAGGTTTTAAATCTCACAAAAGGACCAATGCAAATTATAAACTATAATGGTCTTAAAGCTTGATTTTGAACTAAAAGTTCAACCACGGCCAATATGTATAAGATGATGTGAAACTGTCTAGACAACTTGTTAGTTGTTTATTGACCTCAACATGACAATTAAAAAGTACTAGAAAAATCAGCCGGTGGTGACCTTGAAGGAGAGGACAAGAAAGGCTTGGGTGGTACTTGCAAGGAGTCAAGACTTCCTTCCAACATTTCTATGACTCCACTCATTGCCGGCCGGTTTGAAGGGTCAGTTTGTATGCACCACAAACTCACAATTATCATCTTCCTCACTTTCACCCCAACTTCTTGGCTCATAATTCTTTTCAATCCAAGATCTTCATCCAGCTCAAGGCGCTTGTAAATCCAGTGTGGAAAATATATTTCACTTGTATTCCCAGCTCCGCTATTGACATTCTTTCTCCCTCCTACCATTTCTAGAACCATCATTCCATAACTGTAGACATCAGATTTGTGCGAGATTACTCCAAAGTTTCTACTAAAAACTTCAGGAGCGATATATCCAATTGTCCCTCTTGGGCCCAACATTGAGATCAGACTTTCTTTTCTGGTACAAATTCTGGCAAGGCCAAAATCTGAGATTTTGGGCGCAAAGTCTGCACCAAGTAGAATGTTATGAGGCTTTATGTCAAAATGCAAAATTCTTGTATTACAACCACGGTGTAAATATTCTAGCCCCCTAGCAATGCCCAATGAGATTTGGTAGTACGTTTCCCAATCCAACTGATGACCATTTTCTGTGGCATGTTCATCAAATACGAATTTCTCAAGTGATCCATTCACCATGAACTCATAAATAAGAGCTCTTTTAGTTCCCTCAAAGCAGAAACCCAACAAAGAGACAATGTTAACATGGGAAGTTTTGCTAATGGCAGCCACCTCATTGATAAATTCTTCACTGTTAGCTTTCGATTCGTCTAACACCTTAACTGCAACAAGGCAACCATCATGTAACTTTCCTTTGTACACACTACCAAAACCTCCTTGGCCTAATTTGTCTTTGAAGGAGTTGGTCATTTTCTTGACATCCAAATAGCTATATCTTCTAGCTTGCAGAGGTCCATAGTGCTTTAGAAATGCTTCGATATTTTTATCCGTTGGACTCTGCTTCTTCCAAATGAAGATGGATTTGTTGGATGACAACTTTTTTCTCAGACAACAGATTGACAAACTTGCAGCAGCTGCTGCAGCTGCAATCAAATGCAGGAAATGACAAATTAAAGTAACATACCAAATAAAATCCCAAGTAATTTAAATTAGCTGATAATATAATATTCTTCGTGGTTGGACCAAAAGTCTATTGTGTTCAGTAATATTTATGGCCATGTTCAAAATAATAATAACAATAATTTTAAAAAAAATAAAAGTAATGTTACCTAATGCTGCTATAACGACCACTTTTCTCGGATGCCCTGCAAAATAAGCATTTTTTTACTACAACAATCATGAGAAACAACTATTTTAATGGAGAAGACACAAATTGAATTGAGGCTTCTTAGAACCTTGTAGACAAGAACTTCAAGAGACAACTTTTGTGACGGTGGGGTAATTTCTAGTCTTGAGTATTACTTATTAATATGGAGGTCCACTTGTCTTTCTTTATTCTATTAATACATTGTAACCTTGTTTTCTCTGTTTTTTTTTTTTTTTTTTCTTTTTTTTTAAGGGTTAGTCTCTGTGTCCCCCTTCTTCCTGTTCTTAATAAGCTTTTCCTCCTTTCCCCAAAAAAAGAAAAAAGAAGCTTTTCCTCTTACTTCTCAACTAAATAAAAGTTTGCCTTTTATTGGGAGTCCTTGGTCAAGAAAAGGTTAGATATCAATTGAAACAAATATGACATACCTGGAGTACTATTTTTTCTATTTCTCCTTGTCCAAAGTAAGAAACAATATTATAAGAAAAGAAATAATTGAACAAAATGCCAAACTAAGAATAGAAGATGACATGAATGCACTAATGTTGTAGAAATGCATAACGTGGTAAGGGACAGAATTGCCGTTTGAAAGGTATAACTGGGAAAAACCATGGTCGTCGATATGGAACCTTAATGGCTTCGTTAACAAAGCTTTTTATTTTTTATTTTTGGTCCTGTTATAGTATGTGTATTAACCAGGGCTTGACCTAAAAGTTATGGTTGGAAACAGACCCAAATTAATCAGTAGCCAAGCTATCATCATTCAGCCAAAAAATAAAAATAAAAATAAAAATGTAGAATAATCACGATACAAATGAGTCTACTTGAGATGGGGAAAAAAATCGAAAGGGAAAACACTCCAAAATATTAATTATATATATGTTGTTATTTTTCTCTCTCTCTGTCTTTTTTTTTCTTTTAATTGGTGCTCTTGCCTTCCCCTTTAGCTGCTTCCTTCTTCAATTTTTTTTTAAATCTCCTATTGTGTAGTTTATGGACAAGGAAAAAAAGAACTCATACCTACTGAACCTTTTCTAGTATACGTATTGTTAAGTTATAAAGTCTAATTATTGCCTTGATGATTATTAGTATAAGCAAAGACATTAAAGTGAATCTTTATGGTGGATGAAAATGAACATAGCTCTAACTTCACAAGGGAACCGCTATATAAATTTTGTGTATACTTATTTGCATTATTTCTTTTCATTCTGTTTTTTTTTTATTTCTCTCAGTAATATAGAATTGTGGGGCCTAATTCTTAACAAATGTCCATGAACGAGTACGTTGTTGTCTATTAATGAAAATCAGACAAAGCACCAATTGAAGAAGGCTAGATCCTAATATGCGAGACAAAGACTCCAAACGGGAGGATAGATAAATGCTGAACTGTAGAAAATACCTTTTCGTGTAGTTGTAATCGAGCAATAGTATTTGTTTTTGCTTGTAGCCTCGCATTGGCCTCCTCCGTAGTGACAAGTAAAACAGTCAGATGCCACAAACACATCAACAGTGAAACTAGTTGAAAGCAAAATTTTATTGTCGGGAGTTTGACGAGAGAATGGTGGAAGCTGGATGGTTGAACATTGTTGTGCGAATGGAAAACTAGCATTAAAAACTGTAGTGTAGTAGATATCGTAACTTCTGCAGCTAGTACGATTAAAATCTCTGGGGACAGTAATGCCTAGACTGCGGCTGCAGTTGAAGAGAGTCCATGAATTCCTTGTAGACGTATTTGAGAACGAAGTGTTCGGAAGACTAAAACTTTCAATAGATTCACAACTATGGGGATCCAAGCGACTCGGGGATGGTGTGTCATTGATGAGAACAGTATCGAACTGAGAGATGTGATCAACATGAAACCAGTTTCCTCCTTTTTTGAACTGGATCTTTGGAACTGGCTTCGAACAATTAACCGTGTGCAACCCACATCCAGGGTATGTCTTATTTGTGAAAGGGAATCCAAACTCGCCAAGTTCATCACAAAAGAGTTGTGGACAACTTGGGTGGTTTTCTTTCTTCTCCTCAGCCGAGCTAAAAAGCAAAAGATGAGAGAGAAAAGAGAGAGCAAAGAAACGAATAAGAGACATATTATGAACTTCCCAACTGAAATAAGGATAGAGTTTTCTAGTATTGCAAAATAGGATGTTTATCAGAATTAGAGCTATTGCTCTGCTCAACAGAGTAGTTGACTTGATAAGCAAAGACTTGTTAGCAAGAGAAATAAAGAAAAAAGAAGAAAAAAAGGAAAATTTTAGAAAAAAGCAGAGCGGGTTAACCACGGCCAGCCTTTCCATATCATGCTTTTCAGGAATTCCATGGGGACTACAATGATCAAGCAAAACCTTCTTCCTTGCATTGACAGGCAACAGAAGACTTGTATTGTATTGTTCTTATCAAGGAAAAAAAGCCAAAGACTTGACTCGTTCACCTTTCAAAGTCTTAAAATTTCATAATAACAATGATAATAACAATAACAGTAATAATAAAGAAAAAAGGTCACATGCGATGAGCCTCATATTAGAGTGTGATTTTAACGGGTGTCTGTTAAACTCGACCCTTTACACCTAAAAATAAAATAAAGGTTTGGGTCAATTAAATAGAAAAAAATGTTAAGGACAATTTTTATTTTCGTGAAAGATTAGAGACTGCTATATATTGATATAGCAAAGACAAATAATTACACCAAAAGCAGTATTTGATCTGAATTATAACAAAAACCATAACTTATCCCCAAAAGGTTATTTCTTTTTTGAATTATTTTGAATCATTAACGAATTGATTTTGGAACTTATTGATTGTCTTTTATTTTAATATTATTGTAATAAAAGACTTTTCTATTTCTTTTAGGAAAGGCTCTGGTCTCCAAACTATGACATCCAAAATTTCACTTTACATAAAAAAAAAAAGGAAGAACTACTACAATAGCTTTGAGAAAATTATTTATCTTGACATTTTTATTTTTTAACAGATAACAAATTAAGTACTGTAACAATTAAACCCTAAAGATTATCTGTTAGTCAGCGATCACCCTCCAAGATCTCAGATTCAAAATAAGAATCTTATATGGATTTGATACTAAGGGATAATTTTTTTTCCGGAGTTTGAATATTTTAGTGACAAGATAAGGCTCGTTTGTCAACATAATTCAAAATATCGGGTCGTCTGCCAAGACAATTGTAGAAGTTTGTAGTGTCCTAAAAAATCCAATAATTAATAAGTATAATTAATTAAGGATTTTTTTCATAACTACATTATTAAGTATAATTAATTAATTAAACCGAGATAATAGATAATAAGTTGAACGGGTAAGAAAGAGTGTAGAGTTTAAGGAAAATGTTGACTAGAGATTAGTCAATGCATCCTTAATGGACCAAGCAGAATATTGGTTCGATAATTAAGCACTTGATCAATTATACCAATAGAATCCAAGTGTTCAAGTCAAGAGTTTTTCTAAAAAATATTGAGTATTTATTTTAGGTAAAGATTCATTAAATTCCACAATCTTATGATTAAAGCGAATTTGGTAATATAAAATACCGATAAGCATTATGAGAATGTTATTAGAAATTCATTCAAGATCAAAAAACCCTTGAAATTTATGTTGGAATTTAAATCCTGAAGTAAAAGAATTTCCTAGAAAATTCTCATGTCAAGTTTTATGATTTGAGAATTTGTGGAATTATAAAATAAATTCCAAAATTTTATATTAAGTACTAAGGCTAGACTTCATGGCTTATAAGAGCAAAATAATTTAGTTTATGATTTACACCGTGATGTAAAGTGGAGGAAAATTTAAAAGTAAATCAACTTGAAAACTCACTGTAGGAGATTTTTAAGTACAATATAGTGTTAGAAGTGTTCAGAGCAACACTCTAATGCACAACATGTCCTTAATTACCTATTACTTAGAAATTGAGTTACGTGAGTAGCATTTTCGATGAAAAAATGCTATCTGGACTCGAACATTGATACTGCTAAAAACTATGTCAATATCCAGATAAGTGTTGAAAAAGTTAAGTCTAGATATTATGCAATCAAGGAATAGTTTTAAGATCAATAACAATCCAACTTCTATACATAATTTAGAAATAACATTGTTACCGATAAATTCAGAGGTTAGTCTTGAACTATGATAAGAAAAGATAGAGGACTCAATGGGAACCAAAATTCTCCTGTCAACTAGCTAGTTGCCTCAGCTAGTAAAAAAAAATACATGTTTTGGAGAAACTTAGAGATAAAGCCTCCAAAAGTCAAAAAGAAACCTATAAAAAGTGAATCTTGTCTCCTAAAAAGACACCACATTCTACTATTCACCAAAAGAGTGGACATGACTATTAATTCCATTTCCTTAAGCATTCCATTTAAGCTTTATTTTTCACTTCTTAAAGCCCACTTGGAAGCTTTAAAATCAAAATTAGAAAGTTAAGTCCAATCAGTACTAAGTCTATATAAGGACTTGTCATGAACTAGAGTATTTTTGCTCTTTTCTCTCTATTTCTCTAAAAAAGAAAGCTTTCCTCCCTCGTTCTCCCTAGCAAAACTGTGGCTTCCTCAACCTATTCGCTCAAAAATTTTCTATTTCCTCACTTAAATTTATCCACGTCTAGAAGAGGAAAGAAAGGAGGAGGAGGATCTAGAAGAACAACAATTTTAAGGGTATAGAATCTTAATCCTTGATATATTATTTTTAAGCTTTGATTTAGTTTCATTTATTTGAGATCAAAGCATGTAATAAGGTTTTATTGTGTATTTATTTTGGCCCTTGTAAGTTTAGAGTTAATTTAGTTTTAGTTTATGCATGTTGAGTATGAAAAAGTATAGATCGGATACTTTAGAGGTCTTTCTTTAAACTTTCCTAAGCACAAAACTTCTAAGCCTTAACAATGTGAACAACTTTATGAGAGATGATAAAAACTAAAAATCCGACTCTAAGATAGTATTTCGGGCATTTTTGTTTTTTTTTTAAAAAAGAATGCTTCACTTGATGTTGCAACTTTTGTGCAACATCTGTGGTGCAAATTGCCTACGAGTTTCATTTCTGCTAGTCCTTTTTTTATTATTATTTTAAAGACTGAGTCAATTAGTTATTTAACTTCACAAGGCTTCCATAGCAATCGTAGTGTAGTATGTGGTTGTTTTTGAGACTCTTTTTGTTATGTGTCACAAGGGGTGTTGCAACATCTACATAGTGCAGTTTTCCAAACTGCGTAGTTTATAATTTTAAAAAACGAATCTCTTAGTTTATTGTGCCCCTAAAGCTTCTGTAACAACTACAATGTAATTTGTGGTTGTTTCCAAGACTATTCAGATAGGTGTTTTCCGAGTTGTTGCAACATTATTGCCATATCAATAGTGCAGTTTATGTATTTGTGGAAAACGACCTAAAATCTCCAAATCACAATTTTTACAAAACAAAAAAAATTTATATCTTGATAAGTTGAAGAACTTTTATGAAGAAAATTTTTGAAAATTATGCCTCTAAACTAAACTTTAAAACAAATTTATAAAAACATTTTAATCGATAAAGTTTATAAAATCACTCCAAACGGAGATGTTAAAGACAAAATATGGACTTTTGAAAAACTTGAAAATTTTAGGTCTCGTTAGAATAAGGAACTTTCGTGAAGAAAACTTTTATTAAAACTGTCTCTGACGTGCAGTTTATAGTGATCTTTAAAACTAACAAAAAATATGTGTTCAATACTAGTTTCGAAACAAAACACCCATTAAGTGGTAGAATCAGTAGTGATGACCAACAAAGGAATTGTAGCACTGAAAAGTTATACGAGTCTACTATTCACAGTTTAACTAAATTTAGACTTTATTTTAAGATATGGTTTTTGACACAAAATTTCTTATGTAAAAAGTATAGATTGTCTTGACAAATCTAAATGGATTTTCAAACAAATTCTAATATGGGAATCATAGAAGTCTAAGATATTGACTACAGTGTTACGATAGCAATTACAGGTCCGATGCCCATACAAGTTTAGGAGCCAACTCTGATATCCAAATTTCTGATAGTTAATGTTTAAATATCATAGAATGGCCTTGGTGCAGAAGGGCCATATTAGGCCTAATAAATGAATAGTAACCAGACATCGACTTATTGGCCCAATAACATTATCTATATTCAAATAGACCTTTGTATGAAAATGAACCCAACATAAGTCATATAAGAAGTTATTAAGGTAAGTAATAAGGAAAGGATAATGAATCAATCAATTAATTAATTGATTAATTATCCAATATAAACCCTAAGCGAATGAAGGCAATTAAGGAAAATAATTTAGACAAAAATTGTGAGGTAAGGATTTAAATTTAATTAATCATTTTAACTACCCAAATGGCCAATTAGATAATAAAGGAAACTTTTAAGAAAAAATTTAATTTCCAATATGCTAAACTAATTAGCACAAAACAAGCTAACTGTTATTGTAACGACCCTACCTACGTGGTCGTTACTTAGCTATATAATCATATTTTTAATCTTAACTTGTTGTAAAATACTAAATTTTACGAAACAATTTTTTTAAACATAATACTAAATTACTTAAATTAGTTCGCTTAAAACAATCCCTTAATTAAAATGAATCTTTTAAAAACATTTCTAAAACTAATTATTACTATATTTAACTTCTTTAAACTTTTTATATAAGTATACTGTAACATATTAGTCTTAAATAACCTAGACTAAAACTATAAAGTTACAATCTTCATTTCTAAATCACATTTGCATAAAGCTATTTATACATACATACATAAATAATTTACTTTAAATCTATTGCAATCTAACCTATCACTACAGTGGAGGTTCCTACTTAAACCTCATTCTTTGTATACGTGTAGATTCGTTTGTTGGTTCTAGGGCTTCCAATTGGCCCTAGTTGTTTTTGGGGCCATCAATTTTGGCCTAGACTATGTTAAAGTTAGGTTCCTTGAGGCCTCTATAGGTTCTGGTTGTACTAGTTTTGATTGAAAATGTTCTTATTGTTGGTGAAACAGTTGCCATAGATGTAGCAACTGTTGGCACCTACTTTACATTCTCCTGAATGCTTCTTCCCACATTGGCCACAAGCGAGGTAATTGTTTCCTCTATTATTACTTCTCTTTTGGGGTTGGCTTATTTGTTTTCCTTGATTATTGGGGTTTCCTTTCCTCTAATTGTTGTTATTATTGTTGTTAAGAGCAAAATGGTTGTTTTGTTTTTGCCCTAGGTTATTGCCTTGGCCCTTGAACAAAGAGACTTGATTCTACTTCACCAAAGCTCTTTGATCTTTTTGAGCTTGGAAGATTGCAGCCCTCTGCAACTTATCATGAGTGATTCCATACTTCGCTTGGTGTGCTCTGTGGATACAATCGTCCACATCCTTCGACATTTGACCTCCATTATCTACCATCATTGCAATGTCTATGGAAAACATAATTAACAGTCTTCTTATCCTTTCCTTGTCTATGAATACTAAATCAGGACAAAGGCATGCTAATTGATTAAATCTCTTAATGACATTTGTAACGTACAAATAACCTTGCCAAAAATTGTTGAACTCATCCTATTAGGATGCCACAGTTTTCGAATTAAAGTACTTCTCATTAAACTCTTCAACAAAATCATCCCAAGTCATTTCGTCTATATTTCTTCTTCGTTCAACATCCTTCCACCATCTTCTTGCGTCCTTTGTCGGAGAAAAGGATGGACATAATACTTTCTCCTGATCATTAAGCTTCATGAACTTCAAGATCCTTTGAATGCCAATGAGCCAATCATCTACCTCTTGTGGGTCGGTAGAACCATCAAATTTAGTTCCTTCAAGCATCAAAATTTCTCAAGAAAATCATCATGCAAACTATCAACACTGCATGAACGGCAAGAACTAAAGGAGCTGCTGGTTGTACTTGAGCTACTAGAGCTACATAAACTACTAGGGGTATTGGTGGAGATACCGATGGTGCTAGCTGAGCTACCGGTGGTATTAGTGGAGTTATTGATGGTCTAGTTGAGCTACTGATGGTACTAATGGAGCTACCAGTGGTGGAGGGACTACTTGTGCTAGTGGTGCTTGCTTCTAATGAGCTAGTTGCTCACAAAGTCCTTAAATTCCATGCTTTTGTGCCTCGAGTCATGCTTACAAATTTGTAGAAAGATCCATGAGTATGGGGTTTGGTAGTAATTTAACCACATGGTGGTCACACCATAGTCAAAAACTAAATCCTACACTAAACAATAAAACTATGTAAATATGTGTTCCTATGAAAAACATAAATACAATAATTGGCATCAAATTCCCAACTTTGAATAACATCACATCATGTTCAAGTACATCATTTGTCAAATGATGGTCTTATACATCGAATGTGACTAACATAATGGATACACATGATCATATCTACTGATATAAGTCACGTAAGAGTTTACATCTATTAGACATACGAGTACACATTCAAGAAGGGAAATGTTGGTTAGTCACTGTTAGACGTGTATGCTTTAAGGAGTAAAAATGTAATATTTTTTGGAGACATTTTTATCAATAAAGAATTTATTTATTATTTATATACCAAAATTTGTCCTCTTTACGTTTATATTTGTTGAGGGCTTGTTTGTTTCGATACTTGAATCACGGTACGAATCATTTTGCTATAGTATTTTCTCTCACAAAAATTTAAATCTTCATTTAAATACTCTATTCAAATACTCAAACCAAACGGGGCCTGAATGTATGTTAAGCAAATAATAGTCTGAGACTGTCGATCTAAACCTTTAAGAATTGGGCATATGATGGACAGATTATGCGAAAGATACAATTCTTAAGGTGACGGTGTAAATTATAAGATCTGCAATCAAGGGAATAAAGTTGGGCATTTTATTCATGCAAAGATTGTTATGTTGTCTATGTCCCTATTGGAAGATGGTTTGTTTTGACCATTGGAAGTGGACTCCATGAATAGAAACATTGGTGCATTGTCATAGGTGACGATGTGTTAGATCAGGACATAAAGTGAATTGATTTGGATTAATAATTCTGTCTGGGCAAATCAATTCACTTTAGACAATCATTTGTATTGTATCTTAATCTTGAGATGAATAGTGGGCCTGTTGTCTTGACTTGTGTCTTTTGATGTACCAAAGGATGACACCCACATTTTAATAGTGGTATGCATGTCGGTACGTTAGAGACATGACTCTTGATAGCATAGACCTGTTATTCATAGATATGGAATCCATAGCTCCTCTTTAGGAGTAGAGATATCCTCTTATATGCGTTATCCTGTAATTGAAAAACTAGAGCGCTCGACCATTTGGATATATAGGTGTAACCGAATGGTATACAGTCTTATAGATGGTGAGTTTTTCGATGGTGAAATAATCAAATGTAAGATAAAAATAATCAGGAAGGTAAGACAAAACTTGACCTTAAGCCAATTATAGATAATCCTATGGGGATATGATATATTATGATATGTTATAAAGACTTAGCTGCACGGGCTTCGTTATTCTATATAGTTCGAGAGTGCAGCTCCAAGCTTTTAGTGGAGTAGCATTGGAGTTGATAATTATGAAATGTATATCTGGGATATTGGGTTTCATAATTATCGGGAGCTTGAACTATATAGATCCATCAGGTCCCTTATGCTAGCTCACAAAAATCCTGTAACGATACGACGTGCTTTTCCAATAATTGATGACTTATGTCAGATTTATCAGATTGGCTAAAATTTGATAAAATTAGATAATTCATGTCTTTTTATCAGTTGAATTAATTTTGTGACAAAAATTAATTCAAGATAAACTTGTTGAATTATTAGGATCAGATAATTCTTGTCTGTTTATCAGTTGATTTAATTTTGAATAGATTAAATCAAGATAAACTTATAGAATTATCAAGAATTCATTTATTTTCAAAGAAATTATCTAGATAAAGTTATTTTAATTAGATAACTTCTCTATTGGGTTATTTGAATTAAAACTGAGATTTTATCCTATAGAATCTCGGATGGAAAATAAAAGATTCGCTAACATTTTTTTTTCGTAGGTTCAGCATGCCGATCCTCAAGTTCGGCCTGCCGATGAGACAAGTTTGACATGCCGGTCAGATAGATCAGCGTGCTGACCGCGCAATAAAAAGATCACGTATTTTCATGTAGATTTTATCAAATATTGTTCCGAATTTGATTTTGATTCGAGTTTTTGAGACCTTATCTGATAAGGACTGACTCTTGGGCTCAACCTCTATACAAAGGGAGTAAGTCTCATTATTATTCAGATCAATTGAGAGATTAAGAGTGATACTCTACTGGTGAGATTTTGAAAACTCCCTGAGAGCTCTTGTTCACAAATCGCGAACACTAGCTTTGGGTTCTCTCAATTGGTTGGAAGGAGAGTTACCTGGTGGAAGAGCTGTACGTGTGAGCCTACACTCACTCTGATCGTAGATAGAGAATAGCAAAGATTACTAGTTGATTAAGGTTCTTCTGAAACGTTACTTCTCTTCACAAATAGTGGGAGTTCTTCGGTAGTCAAAAGTTAGTAAGATTTGGTAAATTTATACATATAGCATGTCAAATTTGTGTTTTAAAAAATATTCTGATATATAAAAATTTAAAAATTTTGCTGTGTACTATTTTTTTAACAATTAGTATCAGAGCCAGGTTTTTACGTAAATTTACGAGTTTATGATCATGCTATATGTGTGAATTATGTGATATTAATCTCTCCTATGCTTGAATTTAATTTTATAGAGAGTTGGTACTTTAGGTTTCTATATACTTTTATATATTGCCATGGATTATATGGTGAATGTTTATTAATTAATTATGGTTGATTAAATAATTCTTTGATTATTTATTAATTAATAATTTATAGTGGTTATAGTTTCTTAGAGGTTAAAATGTATATCTAGGCTTTTCATGTAATTAGATAGCGGACTCTCATCTCCATCTAGGAATTATTACTTAATTTAAATTTATACAAATTTTGTAATTAAATAATCATTCAAAAAAGACGGATCTAGAAGCGAATCTAAAAGATGGATGATGGCGTTCCTAGGTATTTCCTGAGTCTAATTTTATGTTTTTTAATTGTTGAAAATAAAATTGATGAATTGTATTAAAAATTGTATTTCTTGTAAAGGGTGATTTTTGCTCAGTCGGTATGCCGAACCTTCCAGTTCGGCAGGTCGATGGTCGCAAATCGGCAGGCCATGAGAGGTTTGACAAGCCGTCAATGGGGTAGAAATCAAGTGGCTCTGGTAGCAAGCCAAACTGTCATGACCGACAGGCCGGCCTGAAAAGATCGGTAGGCCAGTGGGTCATGACCGGCAAGCCGATCAACTAGATCAACTTGCCAGCAAAGAACTGTAAATTTTGTTAGAAAAAGGTGTAGTTTTTTTATGCAGTTTTAATTTTATTTTTGAGACAATTATGAGAAATATTAAAATTTGGATATGACCGAAAATTTAGAGTATTCGATTGATACGGGATTGAAGACTTGAAGATGAACATTACATGAAGAAGGATACAACTTGAGGATTCAAGGATGAAGAATCGATAATATGTTTTGATTATTCTCTTGTAATCTTTTTTTTCTATTCTTTAGGGTGAAACCATAACATTACGGTTATTTATTTTTATTTTGTTTGTGGCTTTGCTTGTCTATATTATAATATGATTTGCCATATTACTAAAAACATAAAATATAGAATAGAGAGTATCGCTCATATTAAAATTGTTCATGTATGTCTTTTAAAATAAAACCTTGATTTCAAAAGATTGACTAAGAGAAGGTTTTTGAAGAGATGACCTAAAGCCTCCATCGTTGGTCCATAGAAAGAACATGGTGGTCCCGACCCCTAAGAAGGGATTTCTATCATGTACCAGATTGGATCTTCGAGAGGATAAGGTATTTTAGCATGATTTATAGTTGCACACCCCTAGGTGATGATTATAAATCATGGATAAAATATTGAAATGATGGTTATATACTCATGTTAATTTTATTATTAACCTCCCTTAGGAGCTCTGTTAATAAAATTAATGGCTAAAGAAACGATTATTAATATATGCTGGATCATGTAGGTCCTAGATGGCATATATTAATCAAGAGGGGATCCGTGTTCGTGATTGGATTTGGCATGACTCCCCTAGGAGCTTGTTGAATTCTGAGTTGGGAATTATCATTGGAAGGTTGTGATATTTTCAAGGTTTTGACACATAAACACATTTGTATGTCTTTACATGATTGTGTTATCTTACTAAATTATTATGATATGTTTGCTTATGTTTGGTATATGATTCTTTATTGTAGATTCAAAATGTCCAAAAATGCTTTATCTTTGATACTTGACAAAAACCAATTAACCGGAAAGAATTATAATGATTGGAAATAGAACCTGGATATCATCATCTCCTATGAGAAACTGAAATTTGTGCTGACAACCCTTTGTCCTCCCGAGCCTATGGGAGACTCCACTAATGAGCAATTCCAAGCATACGATCGTTGGAAAGATGCAAACAATCAGGCCCGCTGCTATGTTATGGCTAGCATGAATAATGTGCTACAGGCTCAACATGAGGATTATGAGACTGTTAAGTAGATCTTAGATAATCTAGAAGACATGTTTGGAGGCCAGGTCCTAACAAAGCGGCAAGGGGCACTTTAGAAACTCTTTAACTATAAGCAGAGACCAGGGACATCTATAAAGGAGCACATGATGTTGGTCATGGGTTACCCTGCTGAGGCACAAACCAATGGAGTCGACATCGATGCTAAAACTCAAATGACTATGGTCTTTGAGACTCTGTCAAAGGAATTTATTCCGTTTAGAGCTACTTTTAATTTGAGCAATAGGTGGGATATGACCTTAACAGAATTAATGAAACAGTTATAGGAGTTTGAACTGTTGATCATTGAGTCTCCTAAGGGTAGCGAGACCAACATGATAGCTGCTTCTGGTTTGAATCCTAACCTTGGAAATGGAAAGAAGCAATGGGCTAAGAATAGGAAGTCTTCTATTCCTACTAACAATAAGAGCAAGAAGAAGAAGAAGAAGAACCCAAAGAAGCTAAAGTGCTTCTACTGCGAGAAGGTCGGGTACATCAAGAAGCATTGCAAGGACTTCCTTTTCAAATGAGGTAGATATGATCTTTTGTATTTAGAAACTTGTTTGGTTGAGGAATCCAGTGACATTTGGTCCATAGATTCCGGTGCAACTAATCATGTTTGTGTTTCTCTACAAGGGTTCAAAGAAACGATAAGTCTGCTTCATGAAGACTTCATGTTTTGGATGAGCAATGGATCCTTGGTCTTAGCGGATGCAGTGGGAGACGTCCATCTTTATTTTGATAATTATAGGAATTTAATTTTGTGAGATTATTTTTATGTTCCTAAATTTAAGAGGAATTTAATTTCTTTAGCTTGTTTATTTAAAAAACTCCTGTTTGGTTTCTTTTAATAATAAAGTGGTGATTTGTAAAAACAAATCTTTTATTCGTTCTGGATGGATGCAAAATAATCTATATTTTATCAAACCTAAGATAGACTTACTGCTTAATCCTGAGATGAATGATAATAACTCTAAAAGACTTAAGACTTCTCACTCTAATATGACTTATCTTTGGTATTTACGCCTTGGTTATATTAACCTGAATAGGATTGAAAGGTTAGTAAAGGATGGACCTTTAAGTCACTTAAAGGTGGAATCTATACCTCAATGTGAATCTTGTTTGAAGGGTAAAATGACCAAAAGACTATTCAGGTCTAAGGGCAATAGGGCCAAAAGGGTTCTAGAACTTGTGTATAGTAATATTTGCGGACCGATGAACATCCGGGCACGAGGAGGGTATGAGTATTTCGTCACTTTTATTGACAATCACTCAAGGTATGGGTATGTGTACCTAATGCATCACAAGTGCAAAGCTTATGACAAGTTTGGGGAGTTTTGGGCTGGAGTGGAAAAGCAATTTGGTAGACCCATAAAGGCACTTCAATCCGATCGAGGTGGTGAGTACCTTTCAGATGAGTTCTTAGGACACTTATTAGAGAATAGGATCTTATCCCATTTGACTGCGCTAGACACTTTGTAGTAGAATGACGTGACGGAGAGAAGAAATAGGACTTTATTGGACATGGCTAGGTCCATGATGAGTTATTCATCATTTCCTTTGTCCTTTTGGGGATATGCACTACAAACCACATGTTATCTTTTAAACAACGTGCCTTCAAAATCGGTCGCTAAAACTCCTCACGAGTTGTGGATGGGCAAGAAGACATCCTTAAACCATATTCGCATATAGGGATGTCCGGCTCATGTCTTCTTTAAGGATGTGAATAATGTTCGAAAGTTTACATGTTTGTAGGATATCCAAAAGGGACTAAAGGGGGTTATTTCTATAACCTAAAGGAAAATAAAGTCGTGGTTTCAACTAATGCAACTTTCCTTGAGGAGAGTTACATGGACGACTTTAAGCCTCGAAGAAAAGTGGTGTTTGAGGAGTTAAGAAGTGGTCCAATGACTTCAGAGGTTCTGAATGAAACTGTTCCGATAAGTGTTGAAAGACCAAACGAACCCAAACAACAACCTAAGGAGCTTCAGCGTAGTGGGAGAATCGGACGTCAACTCCAGAGGTATATGTTCAATGGTGAGGCCTTCTTGGCTGAACCAAATGAACATGACAGGGATCCTTACACTTATGTAGAGGCTATGGAGGATGTTGATTCAAAACTCTAGACAGAGGCCATGAACACAGAGATGAAGTCTATGGAGACTAATCAGGTCTGGGAGCTTTTGGATCTTCCCGATGGGGTAAAACCTATAGGGTGTAAGTGGATCTACAAGAGGGAAAGAGGAATGGATGGAAAGGTCAAAACCTTTAAGGCTAGACTGGTAGCTAAGGGTTATACGCAAAAGGAAGGAATCGATTATGAGGAAACCTTTTCGCCTGTGGCCATGCTTAAGTCCATTCGGATTCTCTTTGTCATAGCTGTCGCTCTCAACTATGAGATTTGGTTGATGCATGTTAAGACAGCTTTTTTAAATGGCTATCTTGATGAGTCCATTTATATGGAACAACCAGTCAGGTTCAAGGTCAAAGGTCAAGAGGGTAAGGTTTGTAAGCTGCTAAAGTCAATTTATGGACTTAAGTAGGCTTCCCGTTCTTGGAACATAAGATTTGATCAGGTAATCAAGACTTATGGGTTCTCACAAAATGTGGATGAGCCATGTGTTTACAAACATATTAAGGATGGGAATGTGGTTTTTCTACTACTCTATATAGATGACATTTTGCTAAGTAGCAATGATGTTGGGGCGTTGTCATCGGTCAAATTATGGTTGACCAAGCAGTTTGACATGAAGGACTTGGGTGAGGCTAATTTGCTCTCGGTATCTAGATTTTTTGATATAGGAAGAACAAAATGATAGCTTTGTCACAAGCTGGCAACATAGATAAAATTCTCATGAGGTTTGCAATGTAGGATTCCAAGAAATGTGGGCAACCATCTAGGTCTGGAATTACTCTTTCTAAGAAATACTCTCCAAAGTTTGAGGAAGAAAGAGAATACATGAAGAAGGTGCCTTATGCTTTGGTAGTAGGTAGTCTCATGTATGCCATGCTTTACACACGATCGGATATTTGTTATACGATCGGGATTGTAAGTCAATTTTAGGCAGATCCAGGACCAAACCATTGGGTTGCCATTAAGCATATTTTCAACTACCTGAGAAGGACTTGAAGGTATATGCTTATGTATTTGGGTGAGGACTTAACTCCTCTAGGATATACTGACTCGGATTTTCAATCCTGTCTAGATTCTAGTAGATCAACTTTGGGTTTTGTGTTTACTTTGGATGGCAGTGCCATCAGTTGGAGAAGTGTGAAGCAAGAATGCACTTCAGATTTAATGATGGAGGCCGAGTATGTGGCAGCTAGTGATGCTTCGAAAGAAGCAGTGTGGCTTTGCAAGTTCATTGGGGATCTTGAGGTAATTCCTAATATGGATAAGGCGGTATCATTGCATTGTGATAACAGTGTGGTGATAGCTAATGCTAAGGAACCAAGATTTCACAAGAAGAGTAAGCATATTGATTGGAAGCATCATGTAATAAAGGACTTCGTCGAGAGTGGGCATGTCACGGTGTGCAAAATCTCGTCAAGGGACAATTTAACTTATCCATTCACGAAGACACTTACTGGGAGAGTCTTCGAGAGACATGTGGAAGCTATGGGGATGCAAGATTTGTCATATTTACTCACTTAGTGCAAATAGGAGATTGTTAGACGTGTGTGCTCTAAGGAGTAAAAAATGTAATATATTTTTGGAGACATTTTTATTAATAAAGAATTTATTTATTATTTATATACCAAAATTTGTCCTCTTTATGTTCATATTTGTTGAATGTATGTTAAGCAAACAATAGTCTGAGACTGTTGATCTAAACCTTTAATAATTGGGTATATGATAAACAGATTATGCGAAAGACATGATTCTTAAGGTGATGGTCTAAATTATAAGATCCGCAATTAAGGGAATAAAGTTGGGCACTTTATTCATGCAAAGATTGTTATGTTATCTATGTCCCTATTGGGAGATGGTTTGTCTTGACTATCGGAGGTGGACTCCATGAATAGAAACATTGGTGCATTATCATAGGTGACAATGTGTTGGATCGGGACATAAAGTGAATTGATTTGGATTAATAATTTTGTCTCGACAAATCAATTCACTTTAGACAATTATTTGTATTATATCTTAATCTTGAGATGAATAGTGGGCCCGTTATCTTGACTTGTGTCTTTTGATATACCAAAGGGTAACACCTACATTTTAATAGTGGTATGTATGTTGACATGTTAGAGGCATGACTCTTATAGTGTAGACCTGTTATTCATAGATATGGAACCCATAGCTCCTCTTTACGAGTAGAGATATCCTCTTATATGCATTATCCTATAATTGGAAAACTGGAGCGCTCAGCAATTTGGATACATAGGTATAACCAAATGGTATACTGTCTTATGGATGGTAAGTTTTTGGATGGTGAGATAATAGAACGTAAGATAAAAACAATTGGAAAAGTAAGACAGAACTTCACCTTAAGTCGATTATGGATAATCCTATGGGGATACGATACATTATGATATGTCATAGAGACTTAGCTGCACGGGCTTTGTAATTCTATGTAGTTGAGAGTGCAGCTTCAAGCTTTTAGGTGAGTAGCGTTAGAGTTTATAATTATGAAATGTATATCTAGGATATTAGGTTTCATAATTATCAGGAGCTTGAACTATATAGGTCCATCAGGTCCCCTTTGCTAGCTCACAATAATTCTATAACGATACGGTTTGCTTTTCCAATAATTGGTCACTTATGTCAGATTTATCATATTGATTGAAATTTGATAAAATCAGATAATTCATGTCTGTTTATCGGTTGAATTAGATTTTATAACAAAAACTAATTCAAGATAAACTTGTTGAATTATTAGGATTGGATAATTCTTGTTTGTTTATCAGTTGATTTAATTTTGAATAGATTAAATCAAGATAAACTTGTAGAATTATTAGGAATTCATTTATTTTATTAGAAATTATCTAGATAAAGTTGTTTTAATTAGATATCTTCTCTATTGGGTTATTTGAATTAAAACTGAGACTTTATCCTATAGAATCTCGGATGAAAAATAAAAGATTCCCTAAAAATTTTTTTCGTAGGTTTGGCATACCGATCCTCAGGTTCAGCCTGCCGATGGGGCAAGTTCGGCATGCTGGTTAGACAGATCGACATGTCGACCGCGTGATAAAAAGATCACGCTTTTTCACACAGATTTCATCAGATATTGATCTGAATTTGATTTTGATTCGAGTTTTTGAGGCCTTATCTGATGAGGACTAACTCCTGTGCCCAACCTCTATAAAAAGGGAGTGAGTCTTAGTATTATTCAGACCAATTGGGAGATTAAGAGTGATACTCTACTGGTGAGATTTTGAAAAGTCCCTTAGAGCTCTTGTTCACAAATCACGAACACTAGCTTTGGGATCTCTCAATTGGTTGGAAGGAGAGTCACCTAATGGAAGAGCTGTACGTGTGAGTCCACACTCACTCCGATCGTGGATAGAGAATAGTAAAGAAGATCAGTTGGTTGAGGTTCTTCTGGAACGTTACCTCTCTTCACAAATCGTGGGAGTTCTTCGATATTCAAAGGTTAGTAAGATTTGGTTAATTTATGCATATAGCATGCCAAACTTGTGTTTTAGAAAATACTCTGATATATAAAAATTTAAAATTTTCGTTGAGTACTATTTTTCCAATAGTCACTCCATTGCTACTTTTGAATCCACATTAGACAAATCACTATCGTAAGGGTACTCCTCTTTGTCATCACTAGAATCGCTTGAGGGGTCATCACTATATAGATGATCTCTGGCGGAACTGGGTGATACTCGGGTGTATCATCCTCAACATCATCTTCAACAAGGTCATCCTCAACTAGGGCCATTAGGAGCTCCTTAGCCTATCTCAGCTCCTCTATAAAATGCCCAAGACTTGGGAAACAATGGGGATAGTAAACTAATATTTGGATCTCTGTGGGTACTCTGCTCCACAACAAGTCATAATCGTGAGACAGTGGTGTTTTTGGTGGAATCACTAGGAGCATAGTATGTTGGAATATATCAATGTAGTGTCCCAAGGACTCTCCAAAGTACCTATCCTAAATAACTTGAAGGTGTTCATTATAACTTTGGAGCTAATGGTCCAATATCTATGGGTTAAGTTGCGATTAGACATCGACTTCCAGTGGGGGAGGTCTAAACTTGACTCTAATATGCATCCAAAATCCTGGCCAATCCTGCCGTCGCTCCTTTGCCCCTAAGCTTAACCACCATGCAAGGGCCTTTCCAAGTAGCATTGTTGTGGCCAATAAAATCTTGAGGTGTCAGGGTATGTGACATACCCTAAAGATCTTATCGATAGCATGGACCTACTTTATTAATATAAAAGGCTCACAATTACCATCAAATCGGAGAAGAACTATATCCCAAAAAGCAATACTTGCCTTCTATCTGCGTCAATTTGTCGCTTGCGTCAATCTGTCGCTCGTTTGGGGGTGTGGCCATCGTGAAGAATGGAATTGATATAGTATGGATAATAATGGGCAGTTAACAATATTACTAATAGACATTGAACTAACTTACTTGAGTTGTGGTAGAGCTGACATGAGGCAATGCGAAGTAGGATGAGAGGATACCGGCTTTGATACCAATTGTAATGACTTAGCTATTTGAGTCATTAAAAACTTATATTCACACTTAAACATAAATTTTAATACTTTAAAAATTACAGATTTTTTTTACACAAAGGATCTCAAATCACAAGAGATTTCAATATGGCAACTCTTAACTTAACAACATCCCATAAGTTTAACATACAAAACATCTATTTGAAATATCACACAATACAAAGTTCTTAAAATTAAATTTTCTTAAATAAAATCCGAAAAGTAAACTATAGCGGTGTTTATAATCCATCCTTTGAAATTGCCCCACGACTATGCCAAGCCCATCAATTATGTATTCCAGCTTCTTGTTAGAATCTCTTACAACATGAAGGAACAAAATGGGCTTTCACTCAGTAAGTCCAAATATTTCTCACAAAACATTTATAAAGGAATTCTAGCAATAGGACAATGATTGATTCCAATTATGCTTAATTATGAACATCTTATTAACTATGGGCGCTAATGTACATACCAAATGATTATGATCATCAAACACTGAGGCCGTAATTTAACTTAACATGAACATCTTATGTACAATCTTCACGTGAGTGGAGGTTGGTACGACACTTAATTATCTTATTTTTAGTTTACCAATCTTGTAAACTTGGTGATCATTCTATATGCCACGACTTGTATTTAAAATAATAATAATAACAATCGCTAAGCATACTTTATAACATAACTTGGCATTTAAATTCATGAGCATAACAAATACAAACATACTTCAAACATACATAAGGTATGTGAAAACCATTTTCTTCATGTTATAGGTAAGGTTGAAACTTACCTTGATCCAAATAGAGTTTCCTTAACTTAGGGTGTTTTAACTAATTTATTCCTTCCTAAGAATATATTTGTAAAGAGCATAAGTTTACTCTATTGGATAATCTAAATTCTTATCCTTTAACAAAATGGATATCACATGCATTTACTACGAAAATCATGCACATTTTGTAGGAACAATCATTAATTTTCATAAATTAATTCCCTTACTTACTTTTGCTTAATAATTGATCCCTAAATTAATTATAAGCTATGATTTAATCATCTCCATAAAATATTTCTTCATTTTTTAAAATATTCAAGCTAGAATTAGAGACCCAAGTTTAATTTGATATTTTTACTCTCGAGTTGAAAAATGACTATTTTATCCCTAGCGGGTTTTGGATAATTTATCTTATGATATTAAATCATTTCTTGAATGGTTCAACCTATTTTAAGGAACAAAAGATTAAAATGTAATGCTTAGCATCCGACCATTTTGCCCTTAGGTCTTGAAAAATTTTAATCTCTTTTGGGTTTGAAACCTATAGTTACTTACTGTGCATAAGAGTGCAGAAACTTGCCCTTACTCAATGAGAAATTTGCTTTCACATAAATCTACGGTTTTGGCTCGAAACATAAAATCTTAATATTAATGTCCTTAACAGTTTTCTAATTGTTCAAACGACTTTAGACTTGATTTCCAGGTCCTTGTTATATTTTTTTCTTCTCTATAGGTTATATAATACACACTTAAACCAAACCCCCCACCCCCACCACCACCCCACCCCACCCACCCCCCACACCACCCCCCCACCCCCAAGCCACTAATTTCCTCAATTTTAAATTTTTGACCTGAATGTAAAATTTTGACAATTAAGGCCCCATTTCGGACTAAAAATAATTTCTCACATTGTGGACTATATTTTCACAAGGAATAAAACTTCCTAAAGGTTCAAAGGCTGATTCTAAAGCTTTGAGCATCTTTTGACTATCTTCTGATTAAGGGTGCAAAATTACAATTTTTCCCCTTAACCGTACTTATGAAAACTCTCGTTAAATTTATAATTTTCTCTATGAACTATTCTCTATAATTCACAACTATCATGTTTCATAAAAAGTCAAATTATATCTCTAACTAACTCGTTTCTAAAAAGTCACTTTTAGTATATAATAAGGGCATTTCAGGCATAAAATAAAATCTACCATCATCATAATAAGGAAACTTATAACTATCATGTAAAATATGATTATACACATATCTTAACCTGCTTTATAAAATTACAAATTTATGTAATACATTTCAACACATCAAAGTCAAAATTATTACCTAAACTATGAATAGTGTAACTAAGCTCTTACCTATGGTTGGTTTGGCTTCTTCGGTTTTCTTGGGCTCCTTGAACGAACTCAAAACTTGAAATCCTTTGAAGAAATTAAAACCTCATGTTATATATCTTAAACTCTAAGTTTCACAAACTTATGATCATGAAACGATTATTTTCTTATTGTATCATATACTAGCTCGTCTAGGTTCCAAAGCTTGAACTCAGTGAAATTTCAGGAGTTTAATGGGAAATATTTTTGAGTATATTCTTTTGCACTCATTTAGATATTGTAAGAGAAAGAGGAGAGCAGAATATAGCTTAAAAAATGGAGAACAAAAGGATGAAATGCCTTCTAACAAGGCACTTATTTATAGGCATATACATGAAGCGACTAATTTACAAACATCTTTCTACAAGAGGCTAAGTTAAATCCAACCATGCCTTTAATTAGAGATCTAATATGGCAACATCTAGGTATATTATGTCCTATGCTTGATTTTTAACCATTTCTTATCATCTTTTCATCTTCACATGCACCTGTCTTCACTTTAAGTCTATTCTCCACTTTTCTCGTAATTTCACCCGACCTTTTAAATTTTTACCCATAATTAAATTTATCAATCTTGAATAATATTCCACTTTTGAAACTACCCCCATAGGAAAAATTCACTCCATCATGCTCAAATCTTCAAGATTTAATCCTAACCATCGGTTTTTAAGTGATCCTAGCTGTCTATACTAAAAAAATTCCCTCTATTTCTTTATTTTAATCAATATACCAATACTAAATGAGCTCTAATTCATCTATTACTTAGTTTATTCTGATCAAATTGATCATATGTCAGTCAGTTTTATATCAACCCTCAATGATAGCTTGAATTTTGACAATGTCTATTATAGCATTACTGACAAGGAAGTTCAATGACATAATCAAATATTAAGCCATCGATACTAAAATAAGAATTCATACATGAAAATTGACATGTGTTCATGTACACGACACTATTCAATTGTATATTCATATACAACACTATTCATATATACGGTATTCATTTATATGGTACTATTCACTTATTCATGCAAAATAGCACGAAATTTGTTACAACTCTTGGAATAATATTGCTGGTAGATTTCTTTCATGTGCAACTCAATTTTCAAAAGTATCATGTATGTAAAATAAGACAATCCGTATACGAGCCCATTTATTGTGATATCATAAGTAAATTTATTCACATATGTCACTTCATTTCATGTTGATAAGACTGTAATTTTCAAAGAATAAAATCATTTCTTCATGCTTTTACTTCTCATGAAATCCTCTAATTAATAACATTTTTGTATTAATAGGTTTTTTTTTGTCTTAGTGTTTGAAAATATGTTTTTAATATGTTTTTATGTTTAATAATATTTTCTGTAATTTTTAAAGTCGTTTCGGTGTGCTAATCGCATGTTTAATCTATAAATAATAAAAACTGTAAAATTTATGTTGTATGATTTTATTTTGAGCCTTAATGTATTTGATAATGTGTTTTAAGTTTGCAAATATATTATATTATATTTTCAGTAATTTCTAAAAATATCTCAAGTCTTAAAAATTATATATGTGTTAAACCGAAAAAGACTGAAAATTTTAAAAGTTTGTAATTAATATATTTTAATGTAAAATAAATATTTTAATATTAATGTAAATATTTTTTTTTGTAAAAATAATTAATTTTAGTGTATTTGTAAATTTTAGATTTAAAATCTAGAGGAAAAAAGGAGCAAAACAGCCTAAAATAGAGAAAATCGGATATCAAATGCATAAAACCCAACAAAAGTCTGAGTTTATCTACAAAGAGCCACGTGGCGCAATTTTGTATGTCGGATTCGTTGCCAAATTGATCCAGACCGTCCAACTGAGGGACGCGTGTCAATGCGAGCAATGGAGTCCACGTGTCATGTATGATTTGTAGCGCCCCCATTAAGGACGTCACAGATGTCGTTACATTTATACATTCATACTTATTTAAACTTTAAACATAAACATAATTACAAAACTTAAATGATGCTTTAAATGTAAACGTAATTAAACATACTTAACTAGGATCCATTCATACTTATATATATATATATTTATAACTTAACATTGCTAAATAACATTGCTTAACTCATTCCATATCATAATTTATTCTATTACACTTTAAATTAATCATAAACTTATTTTAATAAAATAGATATACCAAGTTATAAAATCATAACTTATAAAAACATCACATCACTTAATAGTTACATACTCTCACAGTTCGGCAGGCCGAACATGGGACTTCGGCAGGCCGAACATGATCGGTAGGCCGGCATCCCTCAACCGGCAGGCCGATAGAGGCTTTGCAAAACTGGCTTAAAAACCTATCATCGTTCGGCAGGCCAGAAACGTAATCCTCAAGCCAAACTTTCAAACATCAGCAGGCCGACCGAGCCAAAATCCTTGAGAAAACTTAATTTGTAAAACAAATTTAACTTTTCATAAAAAAAAATGCAGAAGATCAAAATTCTTTAAAATGATAAAATAAAATATAAAACCATAGTTCGAGTATTCTTAAAACTTAACATAAAAATAATGTTCAAATTATAAAACTTGATTTAAAACATAAAATCATTCTTCTTAGCATTCTTCCTGTTACAATTCATCGTGCTTAATGCTCACACGCCTTCCCATGTCCTCCGTCTATTCCAAGATTTTCTTACCCTTATCTGCAACATGACATAAAACTTGATTAAGCTAATGCTTAGTAAGTACATATAATTCTCACAATTAAAAAACATTTCATATATATCGTTATCATCATCGTCATCATATCATAAAAGTGCCTTAAGCACAATTTCATAGAAACATATCTTTCATTACATTGACCATATTAAAACTTATTCCATTTTATCTTAAGGGCCCAAGTGTTGCACCATAATCATCATTGTAGGCGCGCCGTCATGAGAGGAGAAGGGTAGCTAATCCCAAACCAAACATGACATCATAACATATCATTTCATCACATTGGTGTGCAACACTTATTAGGTGATACATATATATACAATTTTTATGCTTTGAAACATGTCATCATCATACATGCATAAATTTAAATCATGAAAATCTTTCATAAGAAATCCTTTAAGGAAAACAACCATAAAATTATCATAATATCATTGCGAACATATCATCAAACCTTGTAAAACGTTTCATTGTAAAACGTGTCATGTTGTAGGTGAGAATGTACTTACCTTAAAGCTAGCTTACTTAACCTTAATATACTTTGGTGACGATGCCGTGGTCTCGATGTGCTCGTTCCTATGAGTGTTCATGCCATTTATCCATTTAAAAATACAATAAAATTAATACTTATCATAAAACATCTATTCATATAACATTCATATATACATTCATCTCATATTACAACCATAATCCATAACCATCATTGTGAAAACATAAAATTATCATCACATAAACATGTTATCATGATTTTTCTTAAATCACAAAAATTATCTTAAGCATGTAAAAACAAACCATACATTTCTAAACATGAAATCAGCCAACATTAATAATAATGTAGATGAATAATCTTTTGAAAATATTTTCTAATAATTTTAAGATACATATATTTTAAATTTTTAAAATTCACACAAACATCTTATTATCATGTATTTCAATATCATAAAATTATTTCCTCATTAATAAAATCATTTAAACATATATAACATTTTATAAAACAAAAATCCAAAAATAATATTGTTAAAACAGTTTTCTTGACGTAATCTCATAAAATTTCATAACATAAAATACACTCATCATATATTATACATGCACATTCTTGACAACTTTCATGAAAAACATCATTCATTTACCCCTTGAATAAACATTATATTTTTCATGCATCAAAGTTAAACAACAATATTTTACTGTGAGGGGTAGAGGTTAGAAAATTCATATTTTTCATAGAAACACCAAAATGACATGAAACTTGGAGAAACATCACATAATACATACATGAACATCATATTAAAAATTCAAGATAAAATACAATACCTAGAGAAAGATATTGTAGACGAATTGAGAAGAAGAAATGCTTTTCAAAAACACAAAGAAATGAGTCCTTACCTTAAAAATTTCTTCTTAAAATCCTTGAATTCAACCAACAAAATATAACTTTTTCTTTCAATATTCTTGCAGAGAATTTTTTTTTTTTTGAGAGGAAAGAGGATGGAATTCGTGGAGGAGAGAAGAGAAAGAAAGAAATTAGAAAACGTCTTAGAAATGAGAGAGAGAAGAGTGAGAAGATGAGACAAAAACTGAGGAAAAGAACGTTAAAATTTTTTTTAACGTAACAAGCATAACCGATGAACATTCAATACCCTTCATTAAGTCAAAATTTGATGACTCATTGGCGTGGAGGAAGGAGAGAAAAGAGGGAAGTCAAACAATCACTCATCACTTACCATGTTTTGCCCTCTTAAAATAGGAAACCATTTAAAATGACACAAATCAGTGCGAAGTCAAACCTTATTATTTTCTTAACTGATAAAATATTCCATTATTGTGCCAATTAATCACAATAAATCACCCATTTAATGTAATTATCTCAGCCATAAATTTGAAGAGATTTCTGCTGACTGCTCGTCAATTGTGTTTGGCCTGTCGATTTTCCCTTTCGGCCTGCCGATGGTTTCCTTCGGCCTGCCGATGGTTTCCTTCGGCCTGTCGATCTTGGGCAAACTTTTTCGGCCTGCCGAACTGTCCTTAAATGCCATACATTAAAACATTCAATTCATCATTGCATCATAAATAAACATACATTAAAATAATCATGAACACTTGAGCACAACGATTCCATACGGTCTTCACCTGTCATAAAACTTGACATAAAAGTTAGTAACATTAAAATCATATATCATAACATAGAACATAAATTATTATAAAATTTCCTTAACGTCGATACTAACTTAACGTGATCTGTTACATAAAAATAGGTGGGTATTACATGATTGATGCGTGTAAAGAACGTGCCGACAAATTTCGCGCCCCTCAGCGGATTCTCAGGCACGCTAGATCTCGTGCAGGTAGCCTTGTAGGTTCTCATCTTCAGAGTCGTTGGATATACATTACAACACTGATCGAATGGTCCTTGATCTTGATCCCGCTGGTCCCATCTTTGCTCTCCAATTCTCATATGTTGGATCGCGGAATGCACGTTCTAGATCACGCCCGAATCGTGCATTCAGTCGCCACGCAACAGTTGATCTAGAGCCCAAATTCGCGTCGTGATCAAGGGAATCCCATATTGAAATTTTGGAAGAAACGGATCAATAGATCTATAATTTTCAAAATTAAAAACAGTAAAATAATAATAAAATAATATAAATAAATAATAATTAAAATATTAATAAAATAATTAAAAATATTAATAAATTTAATAACAAAAAAGGGGTGTATACAAATTGACAACACCCATATTTTATTAGATGAGATTTTGATTATTACAAACTCGCTATATACTTATCCACTATTCCTAGAGTCTAAAGAAAAACACCCAGTAATAGTGTGAGGTTAATTTGTTTTATGGTAATTAGTTTAGCGTATCGAATAAAAAGATATTAAATCTTTTCTTAAAAAGTTCCTTTTTATTAACTAACTGGCTATTTAGGTGGTTAAAAAGATTAATTAAATTTAAATCCTATTAATTCGTAATTCTTGTCTAACTTATTTTCTTAATTGCCTCTCATAAATCGTACTAACATTGACAATCAATTAATTAATTTGGTAATCAATTAATTATTTTCTTCTTTATAATTTGACTCACTAATGTCCTTGTCATATTGCCCAAAATGCTTCTCTAAACGCAGACGATTGTAGTATAGAAAGGGTTGTTGTACTTATAGGGAGGTAGGTATTTGAAGGATTAAAAACTTTATAGTTTAAAATGACAAAGGAATTTTTACAAACAAAGTTGAAAAGAAAACAAATATTTTTAGCAAATTTTAGAATAAGATTTTTAAAACATAAAATTAAAAAATAAAGTTTGGAGACTCCTTTGTATGTTTCGTAACTGGTATGCAGTTTTAACTCTAATTATAAATTATTTAAGACATTTGATTTATTATATCTTTTCTCATTGATTACAAATACTTTTACTAATTTTATAAGTCAACCTAAAGCGATAATATAGTAAAGATTTTCCTATAAAAAATAGTAAAATAATTATCTCTCACTAGTAATTTGGTGTAGTAATTGTGAAAATTATAATCGTTGTGACTACAATTAAAATTAACATAATTTTAAGATAGAAAAGATGACAATAAATCAAAATTATTATATTTAAATGGAATAAATTTTAATATTAATTTCAATAGAATCTCGTCTTATAAAATATTTAAAATCGATAACATAACAAGTCATATTGTAGTAAACCATTAAATTAAGCACTATTTTATTATTATTAATATTAATTATATAATACAATTAAATTATATAAACAAAGCATGAGTGAATTTATGTAAAAATGGACAGCATGACAATATTAACAGTAATTATTAAAAACATGAATAATATAATTTATTCTATAAAAACATAAATAGTACAACACAGTTATAGAGTTAAAAATCATACTAGAATACTATATTTATAAGATTATTTTTTTGTCTCATTAAATTCTTTACATTAATTTAAGTATTATTTTATTATTTAAAATATGATCGAAAGAGTAATCTCACAGCATCCTCTAAAAAAAGGAGGATACTACCGAGCTAAAAGCTCAGCAGTTGAGAAAAAAGCTCGGAAAGGGGAAGGCCAAAGATGGCCGTGGGTGTGTATGGAAGGGGAGAGAGGTGCGAAGGCATTTACAGTAGAAATAAACTACTATTTAAAATGTTTTATTGTTTTATTTATTATATTATATTTATTTATATTTATTTTCTCCAGCTGCATCTGATTCGGATGCAAGTTGAGACAATTTTTTTTTGGCGTGACATCCAATGCATCCCGCTCATGGGACAGACGAACTTGGGCCGCTGATACTCTGACGGAGACTGATTAAAACGACGCAATTTGAGTCTACACAGATAAAAGAAAATAACCTTTCTTGACTGTTAGATCGATCAAAGAGTGTTGATCTGACGGCTGGCAAAGTGGGCACAGTAGGAGCGCTTACAGCCAATCTCGAGGTTGATTATGAGAAATGGAGGATAGCTGGCGTGAGGTAGATGGCTTAGATTGTTTTGGTGGCTTGATTGGACGGCCTTGAAGCGGCCATGTGGCATTCTGTTTTATTTTTTAATTCCATCTGCATTTAATGCCCATTTTTACTCTTTTTGTGCCGTTTTGCTCTGCTTATCCTTCAAATTTCAAATCTAAAATTAACAAATATAGTAAAATTAAATGTTTTTATAAACAAAACATTGACAATAATTTTAAAGTATTTATTTTATAATTAAACACACCAAAATACTAAAAATAAATAAAAACTTTTAAAATTAACAAACCTTAACAAATATGTTATTTAAGACTTGAAAATATTTTGAGAAATTATGAAAATATATTAAAACATATTTACAAACTAAAATCTCATTTACAAACACTTTAAGAATTGATTCATATAAAATTATTTTTATGGTTTTAATTATTTTCAAACTAATTAATTATTAAACACATTTAAAAATGACTCTAAAAATTATCAAAAATATTATTAAACATAAATACTCACTAAAAACACATATTTAGACACATTTTTTACACTAAGACACAAAAATACCAATTAACACAAAATTGCTAGTAATTAAGGAGTTTTAACGAGAAATAAAAGCATAAATAAATAATTTAAGCATTGTAAAATGTATACTTTTATAATTTCATGACTCTCATCTACTTATGTTTGGTTCGTTATTATCCTAAAAGTCTGTTTGAATATAAATAGTATCATTAGGCCCATAAGCCCATATTTAGTTACCATTCAATTCATTTGGCCCAACATGGCCCTCTATATCTAAAAGCGTTCTATGATATTTAAACATTAACTATTGGAAGACGTTGGGCCTATAATTGCTATTCTAACGTAGTGGTCAACAACTTACATTTTCTACAGTCTCTTTTTTTGTAATCCGTTGAAAACTTTATATGTAAAGTTTTTATAGAAAACCGTATCTTAAATTGGACTCCAAATTTTGATAAAACTATGAATTATAGACTCTTATAATTTTTTGAGTGCTACAATTCCTATGTTGACCGTAAATAGGGATTTTGTCACTCGACATGTGTTTTGTTTTGAAACTAGTACTGAAATGGTTTTATTTTTATTAGTTCTGAAGTTCTTCGTAAACCTCACGCCAAAGATAGTTTAAAAAAAAGTTTACTTTATGGAAGTTCCTCATTCTATTGAGGCTAAAAGTTCTATGTTTTTTAGAAATTCATTTTCTATCTTTGACATTATCGATTGTAGTGATTTTTTTTTGGGTAAGTTTTGCCGATTAGACTATTTAAATCTGTTTAAAGTTTCCTTCTAGAGATAGAATTTTTAAAAAATTTCTTCATAAAAATTTTTCATCTTATTGAGACCTAAACTTCCGTTATGCAAAAAATTATGATTCAAACTTTTTGAGCGTAATTTCATATTGATGTTGTGATTAATGTTGCAATCAAGGTTGCAACAAATGTTGTAACATTGCGTAAGACATCTAACGAACCAGTGTTGAAACAACCGTGGATTGTTCTACAGTTGTTATAGAACTTTAGGGACACAATAAATTGAGGAATTCATTTTTAAAAATCAAATTTGGGCAGTTTTTGAGATATTTTCTACATATGTCACAACTCATGTGCGACATCTAATGAAAAAGTTTTCAAAATCACTATTGATCATATTATAGCTTTTACAGAATCATAAGGAACAAAAAACTAAGTGATTTCAACTATTAAAAGCAGAAACATAGCAACTTGTAAATAGAAACCACTCTACATTACTGATGTTGCAACCCATTTTAAAACATCACATGCGACATATATTGAAAAAGTGTTAGTAACAACAACTGATGGTTTTACGGTTACTATGGGAGTCTTTTCAAACAAATAAAATGAGGTTTTTAATAGAAAAATGAAACGTATAAGCCATCTGTAATTTTGATTTTGCAGCTGATGTTGCAATACCTCCTGCAACTTGCTGTGATAGTAAAAAAAAAATGAAAAAAAAACTTTAGGAATATTATTTTGGAGATGAGATCTAAGTCTTTAGTCATTTATATAAAATCATTTAGGTTGTTGTGACTAAAAAGTTTTGTGTTTTAAAAATACTTTAAAACTGATTTCTAAAGCGTCCATTTTAAAGTCAAAGGAAATAGAAAATCCTTCAAAACATAAAACATGACTAAGATCTAAACTTATAAAAACTATAGCAATAAAAACTCACAAAAGCCAAAACGCAAGCAAAAATAAAACTTATTACATGCCAACATTTGTAAAATAAAATCATAAACTATTTTTCAATCTTAAAAAGAGAAAAGGCTAGAGATTTATACCCATGAAAATCGATCTATCCTTGTATGTTTCCACCAAAGTCTTTTTCTTTGTCTAAACTTTTTGGCTAGTGATTTTCTAGTGGGTGGGAGAGTGAAAAACTAGGGAGAATGTGGAAGGAGGCTCACAGGTTCTTGGGGAAAATATGGAGGAGAAATTTTGTTTCTTGATGGAATAGAGAAAAAGAGCAAAAATAGGTTCCAGTTGTTGGCAAGTCTATTTGTAGACCAAATGCTAATTAAACTTAACTTTCTAACCTTGATTTTTCAAGTTTTCAAGTGAGCTTGAAAAAGTGAAAAATCATGCTTAAATGTACTAAAAGTGGTGCCACCTACTTAAGAAAAAGGGAGGGAAATATTTTTTCGCGGACAAGATCTATTTTTGTGGGTCTCTTTTTATTCCTTTTGGAAACTTTTTCTCTAAGCTTCTCCTAAAGCAGATTTTTTTGACTGGTTAGAGAGACTAGCTACTTGACAAGGAACTTTTGATTATGTCGGGTTTGCTCAGCGTAGTTTAAAGTTAATTTTGGCATAAATTGATACAGATATAATTTCCTAAGTACATAATAAAATTAGATTGATTTTGATTTTAGAATTATTCCTATATTACATAAATATAAACTTGACTTTTTTCTGCAATATACCTCAGTATTGACATAGTCTTTAACAATATCGATTCCTAAACTTAGATAACATTTTTTTTATTGAAAATGCTTCTCATGTAACTTCGATTTTTAACTACTAGGCAATTAAGGATTTTCTATGAGTTAGAATGTTTCTTGATACACTTCTAAAACCCTATTGTACTTGAAAATTTATTATAATTTAAATTCTTAAATCATTTATGGATTGAAATTTCTTACACCTTAAATTGCAGTGGAAATTATCAACAAAATTATTTGATCACAAAAGTTTATAAATAAAATTTTAATGTTTTCTATAGCATTTTGGAATATTTATATTAATCCCATAAATCCTTTAGTTACAAGATTACACTTGATATTTTCCAAAAAAAATCCTTGACTTAAATATGTAAATCATATTATTTAATTCTAGGTTTTTCTTGACATTACACGAATTCACTCTAATCATAGAATCGTGGAATTTTATGAATCTTTATGTAAAATAAATTGTTATGGTCTTTAAGAAAACTCTTGATCTAAATACTTGAATTCTTTCAGTATAGCCGATCATATGTTTAATTACTAGATTGAAATCCTACTTAGGTCCATTAAGGATATGTTGACTTAATTCAAGACAACATTTCTCTTAAACTATGCACTCTTTCTTATCCGTTCAACTTATTATCTATTTCTTCGGTTTACTGCTATGCTTTTTAGCTAAAAGTTCATGGTTATTTCTAAACAGGTTTTATAAACATAGTATGACTGAGCTTGTCATACTGTTGTTATCTTATAATTCTTACCGAGCTCTGTGCTTATAAGCTCTAAACTTATGCTTGTTACAAACATAGTAGTGTAATTATAGAAAAATTCTTAATTTATTATACTTATTAATTATTTGGATTTTTTTGGACAATACACTTACTGGGTGTTTTTCCATAGTATCTAAGAATAGTGGATAAGTACGTAGCAAGTTAGTATATCCTAATCCTGTAAACCAGATAAGTAGGAATCTTACCTATAGCATGAAAACTATGGTTTTCAAAATAAGATGTTTTTACATGCTTTACAAAAACTATGAAAATACATGATCAGTGTTATGCCATGTTATGTCATGATATGCTATGCTAAGATACTATGTCTATGACTTTATTATGTTTATGTTATGTCATGCTTATGTTATGTTATATGTTATGTGTGATGTTATGCAGTATTAGTCATATTGTGTACTCACCTTATGCATAGTATGGTTATGTTTAATGTTATGTGATGTTATGCAGTAACACATCATACTACATACATACAATAATACAAGTGAAATAAATAAAATAAAATAAAGTAAGTTAAAAATATCATACCAACCTACTGATATACAGCGAGACATTCAGTTCAATTCTATAACGACTGAGAAAAATCTAAAGATTAATAAACGTGATTAATTAAGGATTTTTCCAAAATTACTTGGTTAAGTACTTGAAATTTTATGATAGTGCATTAAAATAGTTATTTTTAATGTGCTAAACTAAAATTTTACGATTCATTAATTTTATGTATGAGCCATAGTGCTGGCAATTATAAGAATCTCAATTTAAAAGATTTAAATTGAGATTATGTGATAAAAGTAGAATTTTCCAACTTAAAATGATTATGTGAAAATTCCTGTATGATATCAGTTCAATAAGAGTATAGTTATGTGTACGAAAATTTTAAGTTTATGGATCAAGAATTTGATCAATTCGACCACGACACAGTATAGCTTTTTAAGAGCTTCTTTAAATATTTGAAAAAATGCAGAAAAAAGGGACAAAAAAATCTACTCTCTCTCTCTACTTTCTCTCTCTACATTTTCTCTCTCCTCTAACCCGATCAAGATTTTGACGTTCGTTTCGACACCTCCTGTGCCAATGGAAAACTCTCGACGAGCTGAGTCCAACGACATGCCGTGCTGCCCAAAAAGCCGCTAGAGGAAGTTGCACACGTCACCCAAAGTGATGGAGAAACCTAAACTTTTTGGTGAGATATCTTCGTCATCCGATTGACGTGATTTTTGTTCCGACACGACCACCACAACGAGGGGAACAAAACCCACCCTTGGTGGCAGCTCAACAACTGCCAGATTGCTTTGTCCGTCTACCGCCATCGTGCGCTGCCACACCAAGGTGGAACTCCACCTTGCCGGAGGAGGTGGCCGACACAGCCCCTCATAATGGATTCAGAGGATCAAGGGGAATAAAACCCCTCGATCAATTGCATCGAACTAGCCCGTTTCGTCAGAAAACGGCCAACGCCGTCGTGGCCCACCATGAGTTCTTCAATTCCATCAATTTTGATAGCGTTGAGGGGCTGCAGTGGAAGGGAAACACTCAGAGGAGGAAGGGTAGCAAAAGTCCTCATCCAATTTTGGGTTTTCACCACCGGAGAATCAAGATTGGAATCTCCATTTTTGGCCGTCGACTTTGAGCTCTGACCTGCTATGTTAGAGGCAGAATTAGGCAAAATTGACACCGTCATTGGACTAAGAAGGGTTGAATTAAGGGGGGAGGCCTGAGCCCAGCCACCAACGGAGCCCCATTGATGCCGATCAATGTCGATCAAAGTCGGTCAACGTCGATCAACGATCGATCAATGGCCACTTTGGATTTTTCTGATCCAGACCTCCGATCGAAGATCTGAGACCGCCTCCTGACTCGTTTCAATGATCTAAAGCAATGGTGACCTCCGTTTGAGCTAATTCCACTCCGGTGAAAATTGTTCAATATCGACTGCACGTGGATCGAGCCATTCAAACTGTAGTAACAGAGTCCATAATGACGTTTCCAGTAATATATGATCTCTAGAAAGCATTCCTAGCCATTCATGGTTGCTCGAGGAGCACTGTAAAGGATGCTTCGCATACTGTAGATACAGCGAGCTACAACTAGACCCGCTTAGCTCGGAGTCTAAGTAAGTAGGAATCTCGCTTACAGTATGAATAGTTTTAACATAAGATGTTTTAAATGTGTTCATAAAAAGTTATGAAAATACATGATCAGTGATTGTTACACTATTTTATGTTAGAATGGGTGTTATGTTATGATTTATTATAATATGTCATATCGTGATATGATATGTTACGATGATGTTATGATTTATGTGTGATGAATGCAATAGGTTTTAGAATGAAAAGTTATGATTTGCCAAATATGTTTACGTTTTATGTTGCATTTGTTATGCAATAGGTTTTACAATACAAGCTATAAATTACACATGTGTTTACATATGATGTGATTGCATTTGATATGCTCACTGAAGTTAATAAGAAGGTAACGTAAAGATAAAAAGAAAGTGTCATACCAACCTCCTTGTTGTGAGGTAATGAAAGTAAAGTTAATGTTTGACCTCCTAAATGTGAGGTACATGACCTCAAAGTTCGATGGTCTCAAGTCTTCCGCAAGGGAAGCATCATGTTTATGATCTCATGATTAATGATGTTGGTACGAACACTAAAGTAAAATAAGGAAAGTTAAAGTAAGATAAGGAAAGATAAGGAACAATGATAGAAAGTTAAAGTAAGATAAGGAAAGATAAGGAACAATGATAGAAAGTTCAAATAGGACAAGGAAAGTTATGGAACAAAGATAAGAGTTAAAGTAAGGAATGAATGATTATAAGATGTTCATAATTAAGCATAAAACGAGTTGACAAGACAGCATAAAATGTTCATGCATATTTTTATTAAAATGATTTTTAATTATGTTTTGCGAGACTGATTTTCTACTTATTGAGCAAAAGCTCATTTAAGTGTGTTCATGCTGTAGGTAAGAAAACCTGTCAGCGACATTTGTTGGACGATGGTAAGCGATGGATGAACGGTGGAGATGGGTATGGATACCACTATGGTATATTTCCGTTGCCGAAAGAAAAGGTTATTTTTTCATTATTTGATATAGTACTTTCAAAGTTCAAGAAAGTTGAAGTTAAGAAACGTTTTCAAAGTTTAAGTTATATTTTATGAAATGTTTTATTCAATTGTAAAGTTAAGTTTTAAGCTATGTTTCAGTAAATGTTTCTTATTAAGTTTTAAGAAACGATTCAAAAACGGTTTTGAAGGCATTGGTTGAGCAAGGTCTCAACTTGAAATGCGACAATAGTCACAACAGTTTTTTAAGTATGTTTTAAGGAATGTTTTAAAGGAAGTAATTCTTAATAAATTATCTTCATGTTTATAAGAAAAGTTTTAAGGATATTTTATTATTATATGTTTCAAGAGATTAAAGTTATCAGGTATGCAAGGCAAGTTTTTACGAAGTATGGATACATTAAACCGTAATGATTATTATGTGATTTTTTTTCATGTTTGAGAAATTAATGTTAATATGTTAGTTTATGAAATTATGTTTTGAGAAATGATTGAAATTTCTTTCAATTTTATATATTACGAATTCTTTATTATTAAGATTCATTTGAAATAATTATGTTTAAGGTACTTTTACGTTTTGTTAATACATAATGCTTTACAGTTTAAGTTATAAGTTTCATGATACATTTATTATGCAGTAAGTTTTATAGTACAAGTTACGACTTGCAATGTGTTTGCAAATGTTATACAAGTTATTTTTAAAATATGTTTTCATTTATTATGCTTAAAGATATAAAGATTAAGTAAAGGTTTGCAATGTATTTGAAAGGAAAATTTTTATTTCATAAATTTCAATACTTTATGTTAAAGTATGTTGAAATTATGATTATGTTCAAGTTAAGCGATGGCCACGTAGGCGGGTCGTCACAGTTGGTTTAACAAATGCATCATATAACACAATCACATTTTGCAAATCATAACTTTTTATTCTGAAACCTATTGCATTCATCACACATTAATCATAACGTCATCGTAACATATCATATCACGATATGACATATCATAATAAATCATAACATAACACCCATTCTAACATAAAACAGTGTAACAATCACTGATCATACATTTTCATAGATTTTTATGAACACATTTAAAATATCTTATTTTAAAACTATTCATACTGTAGGCGAGATTCCTACTTACTTGGACTCCGAGCTAAGCGGGTCTAGTTGTACCTCGCTATATCTACAGTATGCAAAGCATCTTCTACAGTGCTCCTCAAGCAACCATGAATGGCTAGGAATGCTTTCTAGAGATCATACATTATTGGAAACATCATTCTGGACTCCGTTACTACAGTTTGAATCGCCTTGATCCACGTGTAGTCGATACCGAACAATTTTCACCAGAGTGGAATTAGCTCGAACGGAGGTCACCATCGCGTTCAGAGCGTCAAAACGAGTAGGGAGGCTGTCTCTGATCTTTGATCGGAGGTCCATATCATAAAAATCCAAAATCATCATTGACCAGCCATTGACCGATGTTGACCGACGTCAATGGAGCTCCGTTGGTGGCTGGGCTCGGGCCTAACCCCCCAAATTTGACCCTTTTGAGTCCAATGGTTGTGTTAATTTGGCCTAATTCTGCCTCTAACATAGCAGGTCAGAGCTCAAAGTCGGTGGCCAAAAATGGAGATTTTGATTTTGATTCTCCAGCGGTGGAAACCCGAAATTGGCTGAGCGCTTTTGCTACCCATCCCCCTCTAAGTGCTTCCCCTCCATTGCAGCCCCTCAAAGTCGTCAAAATTGATGGAATTGAAGAACTCATGGTGGGCCACGGTGGCATTGGCTGTTCTCTGACAAAACAGGCTCCTTCAGTGCAATTGATCTAGTGGTTTTATTTCCCTTGATCCTCTGAATCCATTGGGAGAGGCGGTGTCGGCCACCACCTCCGGCAATGCAGAGTTCCACCTTGGTGTGGCGACGCACGGTGGCGGTAGATGGGCGGAGCAATCCAACAGTTGTTAAGCTACCACCAAGGGTGGGTTGTGTTCCTCTCGTCGTGGTGGTCGTGTAGGAATAAGAATCACGTCGATCGGACGTCAGACGGTGGAGATATCTCACCGAAAAGTTTAGGTTTCTCTGCCACTTTGGGCAGCGCGTGCGGCTTCCTCCGGGGGCTTTTTAGGTGACACGGCACGTCGTTGGACTCAGCTTGTCGAGAGCTTTCCATTGGCGCAGGAGATGTCAAAAACAGACGCCGAAATCTTGATCGGGTTGGAGGAAAGAGAAAATGTAGAGAGAGAAAGTAGAGAGAGAAAGCAGATTTTTTTTGTCCCTTTTTTCTGCATTTCTTCAAATTTTTAAAGATGCTCTTAAAAATCTATGTTGTGTTGTGGTCGAATTGATCAAATTCTTGATCCGCAAACTTAAAATTTCCATACACATAATCGTACTCTTATTGAACTGATATCATACAGGAATTTTTACATAATCATGTTAATGTTGGAAACAAAGTGTGCAGCGGAATTTTTAAAAAATTTTCATCAGAGTAATTTTCAAAATACAAGTTTGACATGTTATATGTATAAATTAGACAGATCTTACTAACCTCAGTGTGCCGAAGAACCTCCGCAACCTGTGTAGAGAAGTAACGTTCCAGAAGAGCCTCAACCAACTGGTCTTCTTTGCTATTCTCTATCCACAACCGGAGTGAGTGTGGGCTCACACATACAGCTTTTCCACTGGTGACTCTCCTTCCAACCAATAGAGAGAACCCAAAGCTAGTGTTCATGATTTGTGAACAAAAGCACTTAGAGAGTTTTCAGATGCTCACTAGAAGAGTATCACTCTTAATCTCTCGACTGATCTCTATTGATCTTAGTTGATCTAAGTAAATCATAAGACTCACTCCCTTTTTATAGCTATTGGTCCTGGGGTCAGTCCATATCAGATTAGGTCTCAAAAACTCGAAACAGAATCAAGTTCGGATCAATACCTAATAAGATCCGCATGAAAACACGTAATCTTATCTCCCGCTGACCGTCAGGCCGAACTCCCGAGAAAAAATCTCCGCGAATCTTTTATTTTCCACCCAAGACTCTAAAGGATAAAGTCTCAGTTTTGATTCAAATAACCCAATAGAGAAGTTATCTGATCAAAACAAACTTTATCAAGATAATCTCTAAGAAAATAAATCAATTCACAATAATTCTACAAGTTTATCTTGTTCTAATTTGTCCAAAATTAAAACAACTGATAAACAGACAAGAATTATCTGATCGCAATAATTCAACAAGTTTATCTTGAACTAATTTCTTACAAAATTAATTCAACCGATAAACAGACATGAATCATTTGATTCTTACAAATTTTAAACCAATCTAATAAATCCGACATAAGTCACCAATTATTGGAAAAGCACGCCGTGTCGTTACAGGATTTCACAATATCCTGATAATTATGATAATTATGAAACCCAATATCCCAGATATACATTTCACAATTATCAACTCCAACGTTACTCCATTAAAAGCTTGGAGCTGCACTCTCGAACTTTATATAATTACGAAGCTCGTGTAGCTAAGTCTCCATGACATATCATAGTGTATCGCATCCCTATATGATCATCCATAATCAGCTTAAGGACATGTTCTGTCTTACCTTCCCGATTATTTTTTATCTTACGTTCCATTGTCTCACCATTAGAAAACTTACCATCCAAAGATAGTATACCATTCGGTTACACCTATGTATCCAAATGGTTGAGCGCTCCAGTTTTTCAATTACAGGACAACGCATATAAGAGGATATCATTACTCCTAAAGAGGAGCTATGGATTCCATATCTATGAATAACAAGTCTACGCTATCAAGAGTCATGCCTCCAACGTACCGGTATGCATACCACTATTGAGATATGGGTGTCACCCTTTGGCACATCAAAAGACACAAGTCGAGACAACAGGCCCACTATTCATCTCAGGATTAAGATACAATACAAATGACTGTCTAAAGTGAATCGATTTGCCAAGACAGAATTATTAATCCAAATCAATTTACTTTATGTCCCGATCCAACACATCGTCACCTATGACAACGTGCCAATGTTTCTATTCACGGAGTCCAACTCCGATGGCCAAGACAAACCATCTCCCAAAAGGGATATAGACAACATAACAATCTTTACATGAATAAAGCGCCCAACTTTATTCCCTCGATTGCGGATCATATGTTTTAGACCGTCACCTTAAGAATCGTGTCTTCCGCATAATCAGTGCATCATATGCCCAATTCTTAAGGTTTAGACTGACAGTCTCAGACTACTATTTGCTTATCATACATTAAACAAATATGAACGTGAAGAGGACAAGATTTGGTATATATAAATGAATAAATTCTTTATTGATAAAAATGTCTCTAAAAACATATTACATTTTTACTCCTTAGGGCATACATGTCTAACAATCTTCCACTTGCACTAAGTGAGTAAATACAACAAATTTTGCATCCCCATAGCTTCCATATGCCTCTCGAAGACTCTCCCAGTGAGTGTCTTCGTAAATGGATCAGCTAAATTGTCCTCTGACATGATTTTACACACCGTGACATGCCCACCCTCAACGAAGTCCTTTATCACATGACACTTCCGATCAAAATGCTTACTCTTCTTGTGAAATCTTGGTTCCTTAGCATTAGCTACCGCCGTACTGTTATCATGGTACAGTGATACCGCTTTATCTATACCAGGAACCACCTCAAGATCCCCAAGGAACTTGCAGAGCCACACTGCTTCTTTAGAAGCATCACTAGCCGCCACATACTCGGCCTCCATCGTTGAATCCGAAGTGCAATCTTGCTTCGCACTTCTCCAATTGATGGCACCACCACCCAGAGTAAACACAAACCCTGAAGTCAATTTCCTAGAATCCAGACAGGATTGAAAATCCGAATCAGTGTATCCTAGAGGAGTTAAATCCTCACCTGAATACACAAGCATATACACTCGAGTCCTTCTCAGGTACTTGAAAATATGCTTTACCGCAATCCAATGGTTTGGTCCTGGATCCGCCTGAAATCGGCTCACAATCCCGACCGCATAGCTAATATCTGGTCGAGTGCAAAGCATGGCATACATGAGACTACCCACTGCCGAAGCATAAGGCACCTTCTTCATGTATTCTCTTTCTTCATAAGAATTTGGACAGTCTTTCTTCGAAAGAGTAATTCCAGACCTAGATGGTTGCCCACCTTTCTTGGAATCTTGCATTGCAAACCTCCTGAGAATTTTATCTATGTAACTGGCCTGAGACAAAGCTATCATTTTGTTCTTCCTATCCCTAAAGATCTGGATACCGAGAACAAAATTAGCCTCACCTAAGTCCTTCATGTCAAACTGCTTGGTCAACCATAATTTGACCGATGACAAAGCCCCAACGTCATTGCCAATTAGCAGAATGTCATCTACATAGAGCAGTAGAAAAACCACCTCCCATCCTTAATGTGTTTGTAAACACATGGTTCATCCATGTTTTGTGAGAACCCATAAGTCTTGATCACTTGATCAAATCTTATGTTCCAAGAATGAGAAGCCTGCTTAAGTCCATAAATAGACTTTAGCAGCTTACAAACCTTACCCTCTTGACCCGCGACCTTGAACCCATTTGGTTGTTCCATATAAATGGACTCATCAAGATAGCCATTCAGAAAAGCCATCTTGACATCCATCTGTCAAATCTCGTAGTCGAGAGCGGCATCTATGGACAAGAGAATCCGGATGGACTTAAGCATGGCTACAGGCGAAAAGGTTTCCTCATAATCGATTCCTTCCTTTTGCGTATAACTCTTAGCTACTGGTCTAGCCTTAAAGGTTTCGACCTTTCCATCCACTCCTCCTTTCCTCTCGTAGATCCACTTACACCCTATGGGTTTTACCCCTTCGGGAAGATCCACAAGCTCCCAGACCCGATTAGTCTCCATAGACTTCATCTCTATGTTCATGGCCTCTGTCTAGAGTCTTGAATCAACATCCTCCATAGCTTCTACGTAAGTATAAGGATCCCTGTCATGTTCATCCGGTTCAGCCAAAAAGACCTCCTCATTGAACATATACTTCTCAGGTTGACGCCCGATCCTCCCACTACACCGAAGCCCCTAAGGTTGTTGTTAAGGTTTGTTTGGTTTTTCTACACTGATCGGAATGGTTTCGTTCGGAACCTCCAGAGTGAACAAATCACCCCTTAACTCCTCAAGCACCACTTTGCTTCAAGGTTTAAAGTCGTCCATGTAACTTTCCTCAAGGAAAGTTTCATTAGTTGAAACCACGACTTTATTTTCCTTTGGGTTATAAAAATAACCCCCTTTAGTCCCTTTTGGATATCCTACAAACACGCAAACTTCTGAACGTGCTTCCAACTTATTCGGATCCTTAAGCAGGACATGAGCCGGACATCCCCATATGCGAATATGGTTTAAGGATGTCTTCCGTCTTGTCCACAACTCGTGAGGAGTTTTAGGGACCAATTTTAAAGGCACATTGTTCAAAAAATAACATGCGGTTTGTAGTGCATATCCCTAAAAGGATAAAGGCAATGATGAATAACTCGTCATGGACCTAATCATGTCCAACAAAGTCCTATTCCTTCTCTCCGCTACGCCATTCTGCTACGAAGTGCCCGGCATAGTCAAATGGGATAAAATCCCATTCTCTAACAAGTGTCCCAAGAACTCATCAGAAAGGTATTCCCCACCTCGATCAGATCGAAGTCCCTTTATGGGTTTACCCAATTGCTTTTCCACTTCAGCCCGAAACTCCTTGAACTTATCATAAGTTTCGCTTTTGTGGTGCATTAGGTATACATACCCATATCTTGAGTAATCGTCAATAAAAGTGACGAAGTACTCATACCCTCCTCGTGCCCGGATGTTCATCGGCCCACAAACATCACTATGCACAAGTTCTAGAACCCCTTCGGCCCGATTGCCCTTAAACCCGTATGGTCTTTTGGTCATTTTACCCTCCAAACAAGATTCACATTGAGGTATAGATTCCACCTTTAAGTGACTTAAAGGTCCATCCCTTACCAACCTTTGAATCCTATTAAGGTTAATATGGCCAAGGCGCAAATGCGAAAGATAAGTCATATTAGAGTGAGAAGTTTTAAGTATTTTTGAGTTATTATCATTTATCTCAGCATTAAGCAATAAGTCCATCTTAGGTTTGATAAAATATAGATTATTTTGCATCCATCCAGAACAGATAAAAGATTTGTTTTTACAAATCATCACTTTTTCATTAAAAGATACCACGTAGGAGTCTTTAAATAAAGAAGATACAGAAATTAAATTCCTTTTAAATTTAGGAACATAAAACAATCTCGCAAAATTAAATTCCTATAATTATCAAAATAAAGATGGACATCTCCCACTGCTTCCGCTGAGACCAAGGATCCATCGCCCATCCGAAGCGTTAAGTCTTCACACAGTAGACTTCTCGTTTCTTTGAATCCCTACAGAGAAACACAAACATGATTAGTTGCACCAGAATCTATGACCCAGATGTCACTGGATTCCTCAACCAAACATGTTTCTAAATGTAGAAGATCACACCTACCTCCCTTGGAAAGGAAGTCCTTGCAATGCTTCTTTATATACCCGACCTTACCACAAAAGAAGCACTTAAGCTTCTTTGGGTTCTTTTTCTTCTTCTTCTTGCTCTTGGTAGCAGGAGGAATAGAAGACGTCCCACTCTTGGCCCGTTGCTTCTTTCCATTCCCAGAGTTAGGATTGGAACCAGAAGCAGCTACCACGTTGGCCTCACCACCAGTAGGAGACTCCCTGATCAGCAGTTTAAACTCCTGTAACTGTTTAATTAGTTCTATCAAGGTCATATCCCGTTTATTGCTTAAATTAAAAGTAGCTCTAAATGAAATAAATTCCTTAGACAGAGTCTCAAAGACCATAGTCATCTGAGTTTTAGCATCGATGTCAGCTCCATTGGTTTGAGCCTCAGCGAGGTAACCCATGACCAACATCATGTGCTCCCTTACAGATGTCCCCGGTCTCTGTCTACAGTTTAAGAGTTTCTGAAGCGCCCCTTGTCGTTTTGTTATGGCCTGGCCTCCAAACATGTCCTCAAGATTATCCAAGATCTGCTTCGTAGTCTTATAATCCTGATGTTGAGCCTGCAGCACGTTGTTCATGCTAGCCATAACATAGCAGCAAGCCTGATCATTAGCATCTTTCCAGGGATTGTACGCTTGGAATTGCTCATTGCTTGAGTCTCTCGTAGGCTCGGGAGGACAAGGGGTTGTCAGTACATATTTCAGTTTCTCAAAGGATAGGACGATGTCCAGGTTCCGTTTCCAATCGTTATAATTCTCACCGGTTAATTGGTTTTTGTCAAGTGTCGATGATAAAGCGTTTTTAGACATTTTCAATCTACAATAAAGAATCTTATACCAAACATAAGCAATCATATAATAATTTAGTAAGATAACACAATCATGTAAAATCATACAAATGTGTTTATGTGTCAAAACCTTGAAAATATCACAACCTTACAACGATAATTCCCAACTCAAAATTTAACAAGCTCCTAGGGGAGTCATGCCAAATTCAATCAGGAACACGGATCCGCTCATGATTAATATATGCCATCCAGGACCCGTATGATCCAGCATATACTAATAATCGTTTCTTTGGCCATTAATTTTATTAACTGAGCTCCTAGGGGAGGTTAATAATAAAATTAACGTGAGTGTATAACCACCGTTTCAATATTTTATCCATGATTTATAATCACCACCTAGGGGTGTGCAACCATAAATCATACTAAAATACCTTATCCTTTCAGAGATCGAATCTAGTACATGATAGAAATCCCTTCCTAGGGGTCGGGACCACCATGCTCTTCCTACGGACCAACGATGGAGGCCTTAGGTCCTCTCTTCGAAAACCTTCTCCCACTCAATCTTTTGAAGTCAAGGTTTTATTTTAAAATTATGCATGAACAATTTTAATATGAGCAGCACTCCCTATTCTATATGACATGTTATCAATATACATGGTAAATCATATTATAATGCAGACAAGCAAAGCAATCAAGCAAAGCTACAAGCAAAATAATAATAACCGTAATATTATGGTTCCACCCTAGAGAATAGAAAACTAAGATTACAAGAGAATAATCGAGACATTTTTCGATTCTTCATCCTTGAATCCTCAAGCTGTATCCTTCTTCATGTAATATCCATCTTCAAGTCTTCAATCCCGTATGAATCGAATACTTCATATTTCTGGTCATATCCAAATTTAATGTTTCTCAGAATCGTCCCAAAAATAAAATTAAAATTGCACCGGAAAAATTGCACCTTTTCTGGACACCCGGCAGCTCTCGATCGACAGGCCGATCTGAGTGATCGGTCCAGATCATGGAGGTTTGGCCTGCCGAACGTGAAAGTTAGTCCTGCCGGCAGAGCGCCAAAATTTCTACCCCACTGTCGGCCTGCCGGACCACACGTCTGGCCTGCCGATCTGTGACCTTCGGCCTGCCGAACTGTAAGGTCCAGCATACCGACCGAGCAGAAAACCCTCAATCTAGAAAATACAATTTTAATACAATTCATTAATTTTATTTTCAACAATTCAAAAACATAAAATTAGAGACTCAGGAAATACCTGGAGGCGCCATCATCAATCTTTAATATCTGACTTCTCGTTCCGTCTTCTCTGAATAATCATTTAATTACAAAATTCTTACAAATTAAAAATTAAATAACAATTCCTAGACGGAGATGATAGTCCGTCATCTAATTACATGAAAAACCTAGATACACATTCTAACCTCTAAGGAACCATAACCGATATTAATTAATTAATAAATAATTAAACAATGATTTAATCAACCATAATTAATTAATAAACATTCACCACATAATCCATGACAACATATATATTATATAGAAACCTAGAGTGCCATCTCTCTATAAAATTCAATTCAAGCATAGGAGAGATTAAGATCACAAAATTTATGCATATAACATGATCACAAACTTGCAAATTTATGTAAAAACCTCGGCTCTGATACCAATTGTTGGAAACAAAGTGCGCAGCGAAATTTTTAAAATTTTTCATCAGAGTAATTTTCAAAACACAAGTTTGACATGTTATATGTATAAATTAGACAGATCTTACTAACCCCAGTGTGCCGAAGAACCTCCACAACCTATGTAGAGAAGTAACGTTCCAGAAGAGCCTCAACCAACTGGTCTTCTTTGCTATTCTCTATCCACAACCGGAGTGAGTATGGGCTCACACGTACAGCTTTTCCACCGATGACTCTCCTTCCAACCAATAGAGAGAACCCAAAGCTAGTGTTCCTGATTTGTGAACAAAGGCTCTCAAGGAGTTTTCAGATGCTCACCAGAAGAGTATCACTCTTAATCTCTCAAATTAATCTTTATTGATCTTTGTTGATCTAAATAAATCATAAGACTCACTCCCTTTTTATAGCTATTGGTCCTGGAGTCAGTCCATATCAGATTAGGTCTCAAAAACTCAAAACAGAATCAAGTTTGGATCAATATCTGATAAGATCCGCGTGAAAACGCGTAATCTTATCTCCCGTTGATCGACAGGCCGAACAGGCCAATTCGGCAAGCCGAACACGTCATCCGGCAGGCCGAACTCCCGAGAAAAAATCTCCACAAATCTTTTATTTTTCACCCGAGATTCTAAAGGATAAAGTCTCAGTTTTGATTCAAATAACCCAATAGAGAAGTTATCTGATCAAAACAAACTTTATCAAGATAATCTCTAAGAAAATAAATCAATTCACAATAATTCTACAAGTTTATCTTGTTCTAATTTGTCCAAAATTAAAACAACCGATAAACAAACAAGAATTATCTGATCGCAATAATTCAACAAGTTTATCTTGAACTAATATCTTCCAAAATTAATACAACCGATAAACAGACATGAATCATTTGATTCTTACAAATTTTAAACCAATATGAAAATCTGACATAAGTCACCAATTATTGGAAAAGCACGCCGTGTCGTTACAGGATTTTGTGAGCTAGCAAAGGGGACCAAAATGGACCTATAAAGTTCAAGCTCATGATAATTATGAAACCCAATATCCTAGATATACATTTCACAATTATCAACTCCAACGCTACTCCACTAAAAGCTTGGAGCTGCACTCTCAAACTTTATAGAATTACGAAGCTTGTGTAGCTAAGTCAATATGACATATCATAGTGTATCGCATCCCCATATGATCATCCATAATCGGCTTAAGGACAAGTTCTGTCTTACCTTCCCGATTATTTTTTATCTTACGTTCCATTGTCTCACCATTAAAAAACTTACCATCTAAAGATAGTATACCATTCTGTTACACCCATGTATCCAAATGGTTGAGCGCTCCAGTTTTTCAATTACAGGACAACGCATATAAGAGGATATCATTACTTCTAAAGAGGAGCTATGGATTCCATATCTATGAATAACAAGTCTATGCTATCAAGAGTCATGCCTCCAACGTACCGGTATGCATACTACTATTGAGATGTGGGTGTCACCCTTTGGCACATCAAAAGACACAAGTCGAGACAACGGGCCCACTATTCATCTCAGGATTAAGATACAATACAAATGACTATCTAAAGTGAATCGATTTGCCAAGACAGAATTATTAATCCAAATCAATTTACTTTATGTCCCAATCCAATACATCGTCACCTATGACAACGTGCCAATGTTTCTATTCACAGAGTCCAACTCTGATGGCCAAGACAAACCATCTCCCAAAAGGGATATAGACAACATAACAATCTTTACATGAATAAAGCGCCTAACTTTATTCCCTCGATTGCGGATCATATGTTTTAGACCGTCACCTTAAGAATCTTGAATTCTGCATAATCAGTCCATCATATGCCCAATTCTTAAGGTTTAGACTGACAGTCTCAGACTACTATTTGCTTATCATACATTCAACAAATATGAACGTAAAGATGACAAGATTTGGTATATATAAATGAATAAATTCTTTATTGATAAAAATGTCTCCAAAAACGTATTAGATTTTTACTCCTTATGGCATACATGTCTAACAGTTAAGTGGGGAAATTCTACTTTTATCACATAATCTCAATTTAAATATTTTAAATTGAGATTCTTATAATTGCCACCACTATGGCTCATACATGAAATTAATGAATCGTAAACTTTTAGTTTAGCACATTAAAAATAACTATTTTAATGCACTATCATAACATTTCAAATACTTAACTAAGTAATTTTTAAAAAAATCCTTAATTAATCACGTTTATTAATTTTTGGATTTTTCTCGGTCGTTACAAGTTCAGTATGACAAAATAGATACAAAAGACGCGTTTATAATGAAGCATAATCAATTCATGCATGTCTTGGCAATTTTTTTGCAAGTATATGCTCTTATATGCTCAGCAAAAACTCATCCAATTATATCCATTTGTAGGTGAAAAACTTGTCAGCAATATTTGATGGACCATGAGGAGTGGTAGACAAATGGTAGATGTGGAAATAGATACTATTTACAAATAAATCTTCTGCAATAAATTTTTAAAAATAAATTAGGTGTGTATTTATAAACAGTTTTATACATGTATGATTTGAAACCGAGATTGTAACTCTACAGCCTTAATCTAGATTATTATAGGACTAATATGTTGCAACAGATCCTGCAACAAGTATATGTAAAATTTTAAATAAAAAAAAATTAATAATATTTAGTTTCAAAAAATGTTTTGAAAATTTTTATTTTAAATTTAAGAAATATTTTAAAAGAAACTAATTTAAGTAACAATTAATAAGTTAGGAAAAAAAAGAAAAATTTCTTCTGCAAATTTAAAACCTTACAATAAAGTATGTTTAATTATAAGATTATGTAGTTATAAATGACCACATAAATAGCGTGATTACAAAGTCGCAACAATTGAGCTGAGTTCAAAAAAGATTTTCTATTACAGAATGTCAGGTTTTATGTCAAATCACAGATAAATCCTACCCTAGGTAAGTGGAAAGTATCTAGACACTTTCTTATACCTACGCTTTCATCTTTAAGTGATAACACTTGGTGATTCACGTGTTAAGAGCTTTTAAAGAGATAAAAATCATAACATTCTAGGCTTAGCATTATAGCTTTCACTATGTTGAGCCTCGTACATTCATCAATCTGGAGTAGGCCCGAGGAGGAGCTAAAGATTGAACGTGCTCTACAATTAAAATGAGATCTTAGGAACAATACTTCATGGAAAGACTAAGTGTATGTTTACTTACGTGTAATCAAGGGGGCATAAAGCAAAGTGGGCAAAATTCAGAGAAGATAGGATTCAGAGTGGGGAACTGGAGTCATAATCAATTGTTTGCTCAGTTACATTGTTCAAAGTCAATGTCAGTTTGAGACTCATTCATGCGTTAATTTAAATCTAGAATCGGAATGAACTGTTGTAAAATTACTTATATACTTTTAAAGTAAATTTTGTATTTTCAATTTAAATATATATTATTAGTTTTATTATAAAAATTAAATTACATATTTATTATGATAAATTTTGATAATAGTTAGAGTATTATAATACTAGGTTGATAAAATAATAAATATAGGGTATAATTATGGGAGATGGTATGATAAAACCCTATAAAAAGAACTTATTTATGAGATTTTTTTTAAGCTGTTGGATTTACTCTAATGGTTTAAAAACATAAACTCCATTTGATTATAATGGGCTCTCCCTTACATAATCAAATTAAAATTAAATTTAAAAAGTTAAAAATTAAAAATTAACAAAGAAAAAAATCAAAATAAAGAGGAAAAATAATTAAACCCAAAATCTGGAGCTCAGAATTACCATCGCCTGAGTGCCTACCTTCGACATCAGCGACTTCTTCGACAAAGGCGGTGGAGGCTGAACAGAGTTGGTGATAGGCATGCGAGAGTTAGCGACCCTTCGCGCCTGTTGTGACCCCCTGCCTCATGAAACATGGCGGTCGCGATCTCAACCTAAGGTCGACGATAGAATCACAACAGAAGGGTGATGGAATCTATCGAGTGTGACCACATCATAGGAGACACATCACTGAGGGATGGGTGGGCTCTGCATCGCAGGAGACAAGTAGAGGAAAGATGCACTGTGTGTCACCATCGGAGGAGATGGACAGGTGGGCTTCGCGTCATCATTAGACGAGATGGGCACGTAATTTGAGCTCGCGATCCACTGGCAACCTGGGGAGGAAAGGAGTCATCGTCACACCGACCCACGGTGGTCGCAAATACAGTCGTGACCTCTTTCAGTGATATGGGGTCTCTGTGAGCGATACACGGTCATCGGCAACCCATGGCTCAACCTCCGTTGAGATCTGGCTTCGCTGACGGCGCTTTCAGCTTACCGAGAGGTTACCGGCGACCATGGCCTTTTATTTCTTTGTTTTTGTGTTTTTCTTCAGCTTTTTTTTTTTTCTTTTTAATTTGGTATGTTTGAGCTCATTGAACTAATAATAAGCTTGTTTATTTTTAATTGTTGGATATGCAAATCTAGTAGACCAAAAAAGATCTTGTCTGATAAGAACTTTTATACAGTCTTGTCATGGCATTTTTCTTCAATTATATATTTTTGTATTCTATTTTTAACACAAGATGTGTATATAGTAGCTGCATCAGGAATCCGGATTCCTGAAAACAAAATTTAACGTGCACCTCGTGTATGTATTTTATTTTTAATCCAATATGTTCATTAGATGTAATTCGTTTCATTCTTAGGATTTTGGTTTTATATATATGACTATGAGTAATGCTAGATACAATCTATTTTATACCAACTCTTGAATTGTCATCAATTCATTGGTAGATGTAAGTTATTGATATGACAATCTTTTAAACTGTAATGTCCAAAAAAGTCCAAATAACTAATAAATATTTCGAGAAACACTCTAACGCATAATGAATCTTTAATTGTTTATTAGTTAAAAATTGGAGTTATACGAGAAGTATTTTTGGTGAAGTTTGGAAATTGATACCATCAAACACTATGTCAATACTGAGGTAGAGTATAAAAAAACATCAAATTTATGTTTATGCAGTCTAGGAATAATTTTAAGATTTAAAGAACAATTTAATTTTATTACGCAATTAGAATATTACACCAGTATCAGTTTATACAGTGATTAGTATTAGATTGTGTTGACCGAACCTAACAGAACCAACAATCTCTTGACAGCTAGTTAGTTTCCCTCAATTAGATGAAATTTTATCTGCTTTCCTTAAATCATGGGATCTTGTGGGTAAAGTGCCATGACAATAAGACAAAAATTGACAATAAATACTAATAGTCATGGGATGAAGTATGGTTTAGAAGTGAGCATTTAAGGAGACATTTTTTCTTTTTTTCATTAGTGTTCAACGCCGATATTAGGGGTGTCTAGGCCAAGATTTTGTTTCATTTAAGTGTCCATAACACCCTTTAATTATAGGTAAAAAAATTAAGTAAAATTTTAACCAAGATTAGGCTTTTGTCTATAAATAAACCCCTCCATAACAAAGGCTCATTTTTCTTTCCTTTTTCCCATTTTAATCCTAAGAAAAATCGGTCCTTTTCCTTTCTTGCTCTCAAAAATTTTACTCTCCCACCTACTAGAAAATCACTAGCTAAAACTAAGCTTAAGGAAGAGACTTTTGGTGGAAACATACAAGGATAGATCGATCTTTAAGGGTATAAATTTCTAACTGTAACGCCCCTATATGGGGGTTAACAGTTTTTAATGAGATAAAATAAAAATAAATAATAAAAGTAAAACCTTAAAAATAAAATTTGCCCGGGACTTAAATGAAAACTCTCAACTCAAAAATAAAAATATAAACGATAAATAAACCACAGTTTTAATGTAGCACCTTAAATTTAATAATATAAACTGTTGTCATCATCATTTTAACCCTCAACACATTGTAATACAGTCACAGAAAGTAACAATTGATGCTTACATTATCATGAAGAACATTCTCAACGATTGAAGCAGTCCCAATGTAATATAGCTACATCATTTCCTCAACTATATTTCTCGTAGCCACCTCACACTTAGTGAGTCCTGAAAAGATATAAACAAAAGGGAATGAGCAACACTATGCTCAGTAGAGAAAGCCATTACTCACCTTTAGGTTTTTATCATTACCACATTAAAACCTGCATGGTTAATAAGTTACATCATATTCCAGATTATAAGGTTTATTATGATCACATCTTATGGATACCGTAGTTAATCATTACCAAGTGTCATAATTACACATTTATACAAATATTACCAATCATCATTGTTCCTAGGTATCCATGTTAAATTGAGTATCACTCAACTCATCGAAACCCAAATGGGCGCACTTGATCACCCTATAAACATTCCAAGGGTGTTCCGGTGAGGGGACATCAAGCCCCGAGTCCTCACCAAATCGATTCCTGTACAGTGTGTTCTGGGACTTTCAACCCAAGGAAGCGTCATCGCCTTCCCCCTACTTTACCTTTTAGGGTATTCATGCCCAAGGACGTAACCGTCGCCCTCTTCATGTCTCACAATTTCTCTATATTGAATCATTATCAATAGAGTTAGTTTTCCTAACCATGCTTCTCAATTTATAACATGTGTCAATTCATTATGTTCCTCGCCGTACAATACAAGACGAGTCCATGTCATAGTTTCATATGTGATAATCATATAATATCAGTTCAACATAGATATATATATATTGCGGCAAAACAATCAATTTTAATTCTATAAAAACCTCACAAAAGATGAGTAATAGAATCCCTACCTTTCAAGCTTATCAATAGTCTCTTAATCCTGGAATCAATTAACGTTAGCTCCATACTCCCTTGATCTTGAACTCCAAGCAAAACAGATCTAGTTGTATCTCGCTGTATCTACGAAGCATCCTCTGTAGTGCTCCTCGAGCGACTATGAATGGCTAGGAATGCTTCCTGGAGATCATACATTCTTGAAAATGTCATTCTGGACTCCGATATTGCTGTTTGAATCGCCTCGATTCGCGTGCAGTCGGTACCGGATGATTTTCATCGGAGTGGAATTTGCTCGAACAGAGGTCACCATTGCGTTCAGAGTGTCGAAACGAGTCGGGAGGCGGTCTCGGATCTTCGATCGGAGGTCCGGATCACAAAATCCCATTTTGGCCGTTGACCGGCGTTGACCGCCGTTGACCGGCCGTTGACCGGCGGCGGTTGGCTCCGTTGAGGGCTGAGCTCGAGCCTACCCCCCCTAATTTGACCCTCCTGAGTCGATTGGTGGGGTCAATTTCATCCAATTCGGCCTCTAACATAGCAAATCGAAGACGGGTTTCACGGCCAAAACCGGCGGCTCCGATTTCGGTCCTCCGGCGACGGTAGCCCAAAATTGACTTGGGTGTTTTCTTCCCCGTGACCCTCTGAGCATTTCCCCTATGGTGGGGCAGCTCAACATCACGTGGAACGGCGGCCCGAAGCTCCCCACGGCGGCGCACCAAGGCGGAGGTCGTTCTCCGGTGACCGGCCGTCATTTCGTGCAATTGAGAGTTGCTTCATGCTCTTCTCAACCATCTGAACGTTTTCCCCCTTTCAATTTGGGGCGAGACAGCCAGGAACGGTGGCTACGATGGCTTCCGCGGCGGCGCTCAACGGCGGAGGTGGAACTCCGACCAACCGCGGCTGGGCTGCGAAATTAGGCGAGGGGTTTCACTCCCCATCACCGTCTGAGTCGAACGGTGGCGGCGGTGTACCTCACCGCCGCCATTATCGGCGGTTCTCGAGGGGCGGTGACACGACGGAGACGGGCAGCTTCGGCGAAGCCTTTCCAGCCAAAATTGAGCTAGAAAATTGGTACCATCTTGTTCCTCTCCTCACACTGAGTCCATAGACACCAAAATCACGTCAATTGGTGGTCGGACGGCAGAGAAATGACGTCAGAAAAATATGGGTTTCACCGCCACTTTGGGCGGCGCGTGAGCCCTCCTCCGGTGGTGTTTTGGGTGGCACGACACCTCGTTGGACTCAGCTCAACGAGAGCTTCCCACTGGTATGGGAGGTGTCGAAAAATAACGCCAGAATCTCAAACGAGATTTGAGGAGAAAGAGAGAAAATTCTAGAGAGAGAAAGAGGAGAGAGAAAGTCTTGAGTTTTGTGATATTTTCTGATTTTTTTTTATATATATACTAGGTAATTAATCTAATTACCTTAATACCCTTAGGAGAATAACGGGTGTCACAGCTCTACCCCCCTTAAAGAAATTTCGTCCTCGAAATTTCAATTCTAGTAATACTAGTAAAAATTATGATTCCACTATGATTCCAATTCTGAGTCTAAACCGTTAATGTTGTTTGTCCTCCAAATTTAAGTTATCGTATTTCCACTCATTTACTTGCATAATAAATCTTACTCCTAAATCTCTCAATGAGAGTATTTCTGACAAGTTTCAACTTGTAACACCGTATAATAGTCTAAGAATCTGATCAGGCATACATATTGACCATATCATGATTCTAGTCCTTCATTGTCCATGGACTGTGATTTACAATCACATTTAAGGAGATTGCCAGAGAAATTTTATATACTTCATCTTTAGGTTCCTTTCCCTTTTTAAGTAAGGAAAAGTCAAATATATTTGATTTCATACCTCAACTAATGAACTAAAACATAATCATAAAACATATATCACAAACACTTTTATTCAAAACTATACATTAAACTTACTCATAGAGATATTAAACGGAATCTCAGAGTTGCAGACAAACCCGACATATTTTTCATTAAACAGCTATCATCATGACACAAACATTCAACCCAAATAATATATTCATATTTCATATGGAATATCCCCATAACTGACTCTGGTACTTCCACATAATATTAACAGAATATTGCACATTACAAACATGATACGGATACGTTTCGAGAGTACAAGGCACTCCGTATACCAGCTATCCATATCATGCATGCTTAGAGGATACAAAAACATCGATAAACAAAAGATCGGACCTTAAGAAGGATGCGTTTCGAGAGCATCAAGTACTCCGTATCCAGCCATCCCGGCATTAGGCTCAATGAATCTAAAAGATTGAACAACAACGTACCACAAGAAACACAGAATACAAGGCAAACGGTTATTCGTAACACACGAAATACGGACACACATGCCTACATGCCAAAGATAAAACAAAAAGATTACAGATGGAGATTCAAATCAATTGGCCGCTCCCGGCTTTCCCTTTCCCATTCAAGCTTGGATGTTGCAGTGTCGGATTCTGGATGTATGATTTGCATTTTATCTATCAATTCCTCAGCTGTTGAAGCAGTGACAAAGATTTGTCCCTCCGATTCTGTAGTGATGTTTTCTTCTACAGCGTAATCTAGAAATTTCAAAAGACCGTCATAAAAACCATTTACATTCAGCAGTCCCAAAGGTTTGGAATAAAAGCCCAACAATTGCCCACAAGCAACTACGAATATTTCCTCAAGAGTACCTAGACCACCAGGTAATGCTATAAAAGCATCGGAATTATAGATTATGTCTTTAAAATTTCTAGGGATACTCCTGACTCCTTCTCCCTTACCTATGGCTTCCTTACAAAGGTTTCCTTCAACTGGAATATGAGGCCAAATTCTTACATCAGTAGCGTCGCTAGACCTAGCTGCTAGTGCCATATTTACCATCATTTTTATACTACCACCCCCATAGATTATGTTAATCTTCTTGCGTGCTAGGACTTGCCCTAAGTGATTTGTAGCTTCTAAATAAGCTTTATCTTTTCGAAGGCTGGAACCACAAAAGACACAGACATTCTTTATTTTCTTCGTGGACTGGGAGGTAGACATATTTGGTTTATAGAAGTGGTTGCTTAATGTCTGCTCCACTTAGACTTCGGGTTCTACATGAGATTTTAAAGATGAGAAATATACAAAAAGGGCTAAAGAGATAGACGAGTAGGAAATGAAAAGGTAATCCAAAGATTTAAACAAAATCTTGTGCGGATAAGAAAGTAAGATAAGGTGATTGATAGTTTACAGAAAATCTGATTCACTTTTTGAAAAAGATTAGACTCTAATTGTATAACTTTTGACAATTGAGAACAATTCGACAGAAGACCCTCATGACACAACTGTAGAATTTTTGACAAATATACACCAAGTCTAGAAATTTAATATAAACGACAAATACTGTAGAACTTTTGAAATTTGAGACACAAATCTTGAAATATCTGGATAAGCTTTTCAAAATTCAAACATATTACTATACCGTATGTAACGTGTCTGATAAGATAATATATTTTATTATATATATATTTAAGAAAATCATAAATTAAATAAGATATTAACACTTACTGTATCAATCTAATAATCACAATTATTTCAAACACAAAAGCAAATATTCTGAGTAAAAGAAAAACACAAACTGTTGAACATCAGCTAAAACTGCTTCAAATAAGTAAAGACTAAATAACCTTTATAGAGCGATGACTTATTCCCCATCCAGTTTTCTTATGGCTTGACAAACAGGATCTAGAAATACCATATTCCTGAGGCGTTGTCTTTCTGTATAAAATTTAGGCCAGAGTTTAAAAATAGCTCCTTGAACATATCCACTAGGGTGACCGTGGAGAGGAGGATGGATGCTATCCAAGTTCTCCTTTGAAAGTCCATCCCTACAGAACCTTATTTTATCCTCTCTATTCGTAGACATATAACCAGGTGAAGTACATTTACCGTTACAATTTTGTCTTCCACATTTGTTACAAGTGACCACGATGGCACGAGCTCTTCTTTTCATTGCACTACGACTGGTACCCGTTCCTGGTAAACCGACATCTTGACTAAAGTCACTCGGACGGATTTTCCCCTCTATTAACATTCTCACATCACAAGAGATACCAAAACGCATAAGAATCCACAACCGAGTAATTCTAGCCTTGTATTTCTTTCTGAGAATCTTTTGGGAGAGTGATGGGAAATACTTTCTCAGGTGTTGGTACTTTGGGTCCATGATGAGATGAAAGAAGAGTAAATAGAAAGGAAAAATTAAGATAGTAAATTGCAGAATCCTAGAATTCCTTCTTCTTTTAGAGAAAAAGAAGAATTTCTAGTGAAAAAGAAGAGGATTTGCGATTTAGAGAGAAAATAACAAATTAAGAGAGAAAAAGTGAACTCGGAGAAATAAGCTCCTATGCACAGTAAACGTATATGTAAACAATGATTAAACCACTGTATATGACACGTATAGAGACCACGTGGGAGAGACAGTGTGAATCAAACTGATTTAAGATTTGAACTAGGCCCAAATGTTATAAGTTGAAAATGGTCAAGTTGTTTCGGGCCTTAACACATTTAGAACGAGTTAAATAACAAACATAAAATTGAAAACCAATTTGTATAAATCTTAAACCCAATTCAAAGTCCGCTATAGATAAGTTAAGTATGAACAACAAATCTAATTTAACGACAATCGAGGATCTTCCTAAATGGTATTTAAAATCATTTCATAACAACATAATCTTCAAGCAACTCAATTAATTTTGTTTTAATCAAAACCTTATTGAACAATGCATACACCCATATGTTATTGATAATACTCAACATCTATCAATGGATTCATCATCATTACTACCAAGGGTTTAGAATGTGACTAACCTTGAAATCAATACGATTTACGTCTTTCAACGTAGACCATATCAATGAACAAAGACACTAGATGTTACTACTTAAGAACATCTACAATCCCCACAATTCTACTTATACAATATATAATTTCCTCATATAACAAAACCTTAGGTAACCAAAAGATTCACATCTAAAACTTAAACATTTTATCGTAATTATCCAAAATTATTATAAGTGCCTTAAGTATTATGATTTACTTAAGGAAACTCCTATTGATCATTTTTCTATTGCATCTATATATAAAGATTCACTGATACACTTAAATACAATGTACGTAACAAAATATTCCAATTTTGAGATTCATGCATTCTAGACTTTACACAGTCTCAACAGACCAAAAGTCTAACATTTATCTCTCTCAAGATTCAATACCATGATTCCCAACTTATATCATATTCCTCAAATAAATAGAACTTTTAAGAAAAGATATTGACACTTATGTGCTCCATCGAATCCACACATAATCATTACTTAGGTTTGAATCAATTACGAAAAATTTGGCATATCTATGTCAAACTTTAAAATCAATAAATCAAGCCTTATATTTCTTATTGTTTTTCACGAGACAAAAAGCTCTTAAATCCTCGTATCTATATGAATTTCTCATCGTTTATACGAATTAAATATACTTATAGATCCAAATATTATACGAATCTCTCATAAGCATTCTACTTATAAACTCATTCCATATAATTATCATTCCCTTATAACTATTAATACTTTCCTTCTATATAATTATTGTACTCATATAACTATTGATATTTTCATTCTATGGCCTTTCCATGTTACATCCTTCTAGACTGTATAAATCAATGTGAAGGTTCATTTTGATGATGACAAACAAAATTCAGCTTCAAAACCATCTCAAAAATATATTTTTTAAAGTGGTGCTACACTCCCTAGGTTAACCGAACCTAGGCTCTGATACCAAAAATTCTGTAACGCCCCTATATGGGGGTTAACAGTTTTTAATGAGATAAAATAAAAATAAATAATAAAAGTAAAACCTTAAAAATAAAATTTGCCCGGGACTTAAATGAAAACTCTCAACTCAAAAATAAAAATATAAACGATAAATAAACCACAGTTTTAATGTAGCACCTTAAATTTAATAATATAAATTGTTGTCATCATCATTTTAACCCTCAACACATTGTAATACAGTCACAGAAAGTAACAATTGATGCTTACATTATCATGAAGAACATTCTCAACGATTGAAGCAGTCCCAATGTAATATAGCTACATCATTTCCTCAACTATATTTCTCGTAGCCACCTCACATTTAGTGAGTCCTGAAAAGATATAAACAAAAGGGAATGAGCAACACTATGCTCAGTAGAGAAAGCCATTACTCACCTTTAGGTTTTTATCATTACCACATTAAAACCTGCATGGTTAATAAGTTACATCATATTCCAGATTATAAGGTTTATTATGATCACATCTTATGGATACCGTAGTTAATCATTACCAAGTGTCATAATTACACATTTATACAAATATTACCAATCATCATTGTTCCTAGGTATCCATGTTAAATTGAGTATCACTCAACTCATCGAAACCCAAATGGGCGCACTTGATCACCCTATAAACATTCCAAGGGTGTTCCGGTGAGGGGACATCAAGCCCCGAGTCCTCACCAAATCGATTCCTGTACAGTGTGTTCTGGGACTTTCAACCCAAGGAAGCGTCATCGCCTTCCCCCTACTTTACCTTTTAGGGTATTCATACCCAAGGACGTAACCGTCGCCCTCTTCATGTCTCATAATTTCTCTATATTGAATCATTATCAATAGAGTTAGTTTTCCTAACCATGCTTCTCAATTTATAACATGTGTCAATTCATTATGTTCCTCGCCGTACAATACAAGACGAGTCCATGTCATAGTTTCATATGTGATAATCATATAATATCAGTTCAACATAGATATATATATATTGCGGCAAAACAATCAATTTTAATTCTATAAAAACCTCACAAAAGATGAGTAATAGAATCCCTACCTTTCAAGCTTATCAACAGTCTCTTAATCCTGGAATCAATTAACGTTAGCTCCATACTCCCTTGATCTTGAACTCCAAGCAAAACAGATCCAGTTGTATCTCGCTGTATCTACGAAGCATCCTCTGTAGTGCTCCTCGAGCGACTATGAATGGCTAGGAATGCTTCCTGGAGATCATACATTCTTAAAAATGTCATTCTGGACTCCGATACTGCTGTTTGAATCGCCTCGATTCACGTGCAGTCGGTACCGGATGATTTTCATCGGAGTGGAATTTGCTCAAACGGAGGTCACCATTGCGTTCAGAGTGTCGAAACGAGTCGGGAGGCGGTCTCGGATCTTCGATCGGAGGTCCGGATCACAAAATCCCATTTTGGCCTTTGACCGGCCGTTGACCGGCGGCGGTTGGCTCCGTTGAGGGCTGAGCTCGAGCCTACCCCCCCTAATTTGACCCTCCTGAGTCGATTGGTGGGGTCAATTTCATCCAATTCGGCCTCTAACATAGCAAATCGAAGACGGGTTTCACGGCCAAAACCGGCGGCTCCGATTTCGGTCCTCCGGCGACGGTAGCCCAAAATTGACTTGGGTGTTTTCTTCCCCGTGACCCTCTGAGCATTTCCCCTATGGTGGGGCAGCTCAATATCACGTGGAACGGCGGCCCGAAGCTCTCCACGGCGGCGCACCAAGGCGGAGGTCGTTCTCCGGTGACCGGCCGTCATTTCGTGCAATTGAGAGTTGCTTCATGCTCTTCTCAACCATCTAAACGTTTTCCCCCTTTCAATTTGGGGCGAGACAGCCGGGAACGGTGGCTACGATGGCTTCCGCGGCGGCGCTCAACGGCGGAGGTGGAACTCCGACCAACCGCGGCTGGGCTACGAAATTAGGCGAGCGGTTTCACTCCCCATCGCCGTCTGAGTCGAACGGTGGCGGCGGTGTACCTCACCATCGCCATTATCGACGGTTCTCAAGGGGCGGTGACACGGCGGAGACGGGCAGCTTCGGCGAAGCCTTTCCAGCCAAAATTGAGCTAGAAAATTGGTACCATCTTGTTCCTCTCCTCACACTGAGTCCATAGACACCAAAATCACGTCAATTGGTGGTCAGACGGCAGAGAAACGACGTCGGGAAAATATGGGTTTCACCGCCACTTTGGGCGGCGCGTGAGCCCTCCTCCGGCGGTGTTTTGGGTGGCACGACACCTCGTTGGACTCAGCTCAACGAGAGCTTCCCACTGGTGTGGGAGGTGTCGAAAAATAACACCGAAATCTCAAACGAGATTTGAGGAGAAAGAGAGAAAATTCTAGAGAGAGAAAGAGGAGAGAGAAAGTCTCGAGTTTTGTGATATTTTCTGATTTTTTTTTATATATATACTAGGTAATTAATCTAATTACCTTAATACCCTTAGGAGAATAACGGGTGTCACACTAACCTTTTCTCTTTTTTAGATTAAGAAAGAGTTTATGAATTTCTTTTAGTGATGATAGAGTTTATGAATTTCTTTTAGTGATGACAACATGTAATAAGTTTTACTTATGCATATGTTATGGCTTTTGTAAGTTTCTATAGATATAGTTTTAGTTTAGGCTAGTTTGGTATGAAAAAGTTTAGATCTAAGTTATGATTTGTTATTTCAAAAAACTTTCTACAACTTTGATTTTAAAATGGAAACTTTAAGATCGATTCTCATATATTTTCAAACCTAAAACCTTTTAAGCCACATCAACATGAACGACTTTATGTAATGTTAAAAAAATGATGTTTCTAGCGTTTTTTTAAACTGTCTCACGAATGTTGCAGGAGGTGTTACAACACATTTGTATAAAACATGTAGTATAGATTTTAAAACTACCCAGTTTTTATTTCTGTAGTTGAAATACTTATTTTATTGTCTTCGAAGTCTGTTATAGAATCTGTAGTGCAGTCTGTGGTCGTTATAGGACTATTTCTGTTGAGCGTCCTAGTTTTAAAACTACCCTAAGCAAAATTGTACAACACATATAGAGTAGATTTTAAAGTTGCCCAGTTTTTGATTTAAAAATCTAAATCTCTCAATTTATTATATCCTTAAGGTTTCCGTAAAAACTTTAATACAATCGGTAAAGATTTTTGGAACTTTTTCATCAAATGTTACACGTGCTATTGCAACATGGGTTACAACATCAATAATGCATATTACAAAACTGCCCAGTTTTTTATTTCAGAAGTAGAAATGCTTATTTTATTCTTTTCTTAAGCCTTTGTAACAATTTTCGAACAAATTCATGGTTGTTTCAACACTATTTCATTAGATGTTGTATGCGATGTTGCAACATTAGCTGCAACATCAGTAGTGTGGATCTGGTTATCACTTGGTTTTGTTTTCCAAACGTTAAAATGTTCAGTTTATTATATGTCAAAGTCGTTTTAGCAATTTGCAATGCAGTTTAGGATTGATCTTAAAACTATTTACGCTAGGTGTTTCATGAAATGTTGCAACATTATTACAACATCAATGGTGCCTTTTACATTTTTTGGTGAAACGACTCTCGAACCATCTGAACCATGATTTTTACAAAATACATGAGATTTAGGTCTCGATAAGGTGAAAGACTATTGTGAATACTTTTTTTTTTCTTCATTTTTCCTTTAAAAGGAACCTTTAAATAGATCTATACATATGGTCAAATAAGTAAAGTTTAAAAAATTACAGCAAACGGTAAAGTTAAAGACAAAAAATGAATTTTTAGAAAATACGGAAGTTCTAGTCCCCGTTAGAATAAGGAACTTCCATAAAGTAAACTTTGTATTAAAACTGTCTTTGACATACAATTTATGGAGACTTTAAGAACCAACAAAAGGATACCATTCCCATACCGGTTTTAAAATAAAACATCTATTTAGTGGTAGACTTACTATTTACGATCAACAAAAGAATTGTAGCAATTGATATATAAGTCTACAATTTACAGTTTTATCAAAAAATTCAGGCTCCAATTTATGATATAGTTTTTGGTAAAAATGTTGTTGAGCGCTATGTTATAATAGCAATTACGGGTCCAATGCCTGCACACATTTAGGAGCCAATTCTAGGATCTAAATTTCCGATCATTAATGCTCAAATACCATAAAACGCTTTTACTTCTAAAGGGCCTTATTAACCCTAATGAATTGAATAATAACCAGATTGGGCATATAGGCCCAATAATATAATTCATATTCAAGTGGACCTTTAATGTAATAGTAGGCCTAATAATACTATTCATATTCAAATGGACCTGTAGTATAATAATGATTCTAACATAAGTAGTATGAGAGATTAGTGTGTCAAGTTATAAGAAGATGATAATTAATTAATTACCAAATTAATTAATTGATTATCAATGTTATTACCATTTATTAAAAGATAATGAAGAAAATAAATTCGACCAGAATTATGAGTTATGAGGATTTAAATTTAATTAATCCTTTTAACTACCCAAGTAGCTAGTTAGTTAATGAAAGAAAGTTTTTAAGAAAAGATTTAATTTTTTTTCTTCTATATGCTAAACTAATTAGCATAAAATAAGTAATGCTCACACTCTTACTTGGTCTTTTTCCTTAGACTCGAGGATTAGTGGATAAGTATGTGAAGAGTTAGCAAATTCTATCTCTAGAAACTCTAGAAACTAGATAAGTAGGAATCTTTCCTCCAATATAAAAGTTACGGTTTTCAATTTAAAGTATTTTCACATGTTTTATAAAAATGCATTATCTGAGTTATGTTATGTTATGCTAGATTAGCATATGTCATATTATGCTATGCTTATGTTGTGTATTGTACGTGATATGCTATATAAAATCTTATTGCATATCTATTTTGTGTTAGAAATAGATATAATTTATGTTATATGTAGTAACATGCTATACTGCATACATACAACAAGATAAATATAGTAAATAAGCTAAGATAAGATAAGATAAGATAAGTTAAGAGTATCGTACTAACCTTTCGACCTACAGGGAGGATTCAAAACCTCTCGACTTATGGGAAGGCATCCAGATCAAATTCTTTATGGTCTAGAGTCATTGGGGACCTTCGCAAATCCTAATTGGCCGACGATCACACGCAGTTCGTACACACTAAGGCCCATTAAGTACAATAGGTTAGATACATAACACTTGTTCATAATGAAGCATAATCAGCTCATGCGTGTTTTTATAAATGTTTTAGGCTTTGTTTTGCGAGTAAATTTTTCCTACTCGCTGAGCAAAAACTAACTCAGAAATGTTCATGTTGTAGATAAGTAACCTTTTAGCAACTCGTGATAGACAATGGCAAGTTCCGGATGGATGGTGGAGATGGGTATCACTTACAAATGTATCTTCGACATTGGTTTAAAAATAAAATTATGTATGTATTTATAAGTAGTTGTACTCATGTATGGTTGAAAACTTAGGTTCTACCTATACGGCCTTTGTCTAGATTACTTTAAGACTACTATGTTGCAGTATATATAAATAAAAAGTTTATACAAGTTTATTATAGTAATGTTCAGATAATGATTCATTTTTATTAAGGAATTATTTTAAGGAAACTAATTTAAGTAATTAATAATATGTTTTAAAAAATGTTCCACAAAAATCAGTACTTTGTGACAAATTATGATCAAGTATATTATTATGTAGTCAAGTACTAGCTACGTAGGTAGGGTTGTTACATAAACAGCTACGGATAAAAAGATGAAAACCCTTAAGTTGATAAACAAGTTGGAATAGCATTGGTATGTCTTGAGTTTCTCTATAGATGCATATTAAAACTGGACTTTTAGTTACAGTAGTTTTTAGTAAAACTTTTAGTCACAATATTTTTGAATGACTAATGTATATTTAGTCACAATTTTAATTAAATTTTTGTTGAGAATAAAACTTTTAGCCACAACAAAAATTGAATTAAAATTATGACTAAATGCATATTAGACACAACAAAATGTTGTGACTAAAAGTTTTACTAAGAACTATTATGATTAAAAGTTCAGTTTGTTATAGTGGCAATATATTGTGTGTCAATCTTTTATACACTTACCAATAAAACATGACAACTTATAAGTTAATAAACATGTTACGGTTACAATTGGTATCTCTCTGGTGTGTGTGTGTAATCTTTAGGATTTTGGCAACATAAGAATTAATTATTGTTATTGTTGACGGAGAATGTATATATATTCAAGTTGACAAAATGTTGACATTTTTATGTAGCTTTATCTCAATGGTTAGCCCTTTGTTTTTGTTCTTTTTTTCCCCCTTTCGGGGGTTTTATTAATGTAAGCAAATTAGGAGTAATATAATTAATTAATAACATTAATATCAAGATTGGGATTCTCAATCTGGAGGGAGGCATAGGATTGTAATCCCATTCATTAATCCTAAATTTGTAAGGGGCCACCTTATCTAACGAAACCGTCGCCCTCTTCATGTCTCACAATTTCTCTATATTGAATCATTATCAATAGAGTTAGTTTTCCTAACCATGCTTCTCAATTTATAACATGTGTCAATTCATTATGTTCCTCGCCGTACAATACAAGACGAGTCCATGTCATAGTTTCATATGTGATAATCATATAATATCAGTTCAACATAGATATATATATATTGCGGCAAAACAATCAATTTTAATTCTATAAAAACCTCACAAAAGATGAGTAATAGAATCCCTACCTTTCAAGCTTATCAACAGTCTCTTAATCCTGGAATCAATTAACGTTAGCTCCATACTCCCTTGATCTTGAACTCCAAGCAAAACAGATCCAGTTGTATCTCGCTGTATCTACGAAGCATCCTCTGTAGTGCTCCTCGAGCGACTATGAATGGCTAGGAATGCTTCTTGGAGATCATACATTCTTGAAAATGTCATTCTGGACTCCGATACTGCTGTTTGAATTGCCTCGATTTACGTGCAGTCGGTACCGGATGATTTTCATCGGAGTGGAATTTGCTCAAACGGAGGTCACCATTGCGTTCAGAGTGTCGAAACGAGTCGGGAGGCGGTCTCGGATCTTCGATCGGAGGTCCGGATCACAAAATCCCATTTTGGCCGTTGACCGGCGTTGACCACCGTTGACCGGCCGTTGACCGGCGGCGGTTGGCTCCGTTGAGGGCAGAGCTCGAGCCTACCCCCCCTAATTTGACCCTCCTGAGTCGATTGGTAGGGTCAATTTCATCCAATTCGGCCTCTAACATAGCAAATCGAAGACGGGTTTCACGGCCAAAACCGGCGGCTCCGATTTCGGTCGTCCGGCGACGGTAGCCCAAAATTGACTTGGGTGTTTTCTTCCCCGTGACCCTCTGAGCATTTCCCCTATGGTGGGGCAGCTCAACATCACGTGGAACGGCGGCCCGAAGCTCCCCACGGCGGCGCACCAAGGCGGAGGTCGTTCTCCGGTGACCGGCCGTCATTTCGTGCAATTGAGAGTTGCTTCATGCTCTTCTCAACCATCTGAACGTTTTCCCCCTTTCAATTTGGGGCGAGACAGCCGGGAACGGTGGCTACGATGGCTTCCGCGGCGGCACTCAACGGCGGAGGTGGAACTCCGACCAACCGCGGCTGGGCTGCGAAATTAGGCGAGGGGTTTCACTCCCCATCGCCGTCTGAGTCGAACGGTGGCGGCGGTGTACCTCACCGCCGCCATTATCGGCGGTTCTCGAGGGGCGGTGACACGGCGGAGACGGGCAGCTTCGGCGAAGCCTTTCCAGCCAAAATTGAGCTAGAAAATTGGTACCATCTTGTTCCTCTCCTCACACTGAGTCCATAGACACCAAAATCACGTCAATTGGTGGTCGGACGGCAGAGAAACGACGTCGGGAAAATATGGGTTTCACCGCCACTTTGGGCGGCGCGTGAGCCCTCCTCCGGTGGTGTTTTGGGTGGCACGACACCTCGTTGGACTCAGCTCAACGAGAGCTTCCCACTGGTATGGGAGGTGTCGAAAAATAACGCCGGAATCTCAAACGAGATTTGAGGAGAAAGAGAGAAAATTCTAGAGAGAGAAAGAGGAGAGAGAAAGTCTTGAGTTTTGTGATATTTTCTGATTTTTTTTTTATATATATATACTAGGTAATTAATCTAATTACCTTAATACCCTTAGGAGAATAACGGGTGTCACAGCTCTACCCCCCTTAAAGAAATTTCGTCCTCGAAATTTCAATTCTAGTAATACTAGTAAAAATTATGATTCCACTATGATTCCAATTCTGAGTCTAAACCGTTAATGTTGTTTGTCCTCCAAATTTAAGTTATCGTATCTCCACTCATTTACTTGCATAATAAATCTTACTCCTAAATCCCTCAATGAGAGTATTTCTGACAAGTTTCAACTTGTAACACCGTATAATAGTCTAAGAATCTGATCAGGCATACATATTGACCATATCATGATTCCAGTCCTTCATTGTCCATGGACTGTGATTTACAATCACATTTAAGGAGATTGCCAGAGAAATTTTATATACTTCATCTTTAGGTTCCTTTCCCTTTTTAAGTAAGGAAAAGTCAAATATATTTGATTTCATACCTCAACTAATAAACTAAAACATAATCATAAAACATATATCACAAACACTTTTATTCAAAACTATACATTAAACTTACTCATAGAGATATTAAACGAAATCTCAGAGTTGCAGACAAACCCGACATATTTTTCATTAAACAGCTATCATCATGACACAAACATTCAACTCAAATAATATATTCATATTTCATATGGAATATCCCCATAACTGACTCTGGTACTTCCACATAATATTAACAGAATATTACACATTACAAACATGATACGGATACGTTTCGAGAGTACAAGGCACTCCGTATACCAGCTATCCATATCATGCATGCTTAGAGGATACAAAAACATCGATAAACAAAAGATCGGACCTTAAGAAGGATGCGTTTCGAGAGCATCAAGTACTCCGTATCCAGCCATCCCGGCATTAGGCTCAATGAATCTAAAAGATTGAACAACAACGTACCACAAGAAACACAGAATACAAGGCAAACGGTTATTCGTAACACACGAAATACGGACACACATGCCTACATGCCAAAGATAAAACAAAAAGATTACAGATGGAGATTCAAATCAATTGGCCGCTCCCGGCTTTCCCTTTCCCATTCAAGCTTGGATGTTGCAGTGTCGGATTCTGGATGTATGATTTGCATTTTATCTATCAATTCCTCAGCTGTTGAAGCAGTGACAAAGATTTGTCTCTCCGATTCTGTAGTGATGTTTTCTTCCACAGCGTAATCTAGAAATTTCAGAAGACCGTCATAAAAACCATTTACATTCAGCAGTCCCAAAGGTTTGGAATAAAAGCCCAACAATTGCCCACAAGCAACTACGAATATTTCCTCAAGAGTACCTAGACCACCAGGTAATGCTATAAAAGCATCGGAATTATAGATTATGTCTTTAAAATTTCTAGGGATACTCCTGACTCCTTCTCCCTTACCTATGGCTTCCTTACAAAGGTTTCCTTCAACTGGAATATGAGGCCAAATTCTTACATCAGTAGCGTCGCTAGACCTAGCTGCTAGTGCCATATTTACCATCATTTTTATACTACCACCCCCATAGATTATGTTAATCTTCTTGCGTGCTAGGACTTGCCCTAAGTGATTTGCAGCTTCTAAATAAGCTTTATCTTTTCCAAGGCTGGAACCACAAAAGACACAGACATTCTTTATTTTCTTCGTGGACTGGGAGGTAGACATATTTGGTTTATAGAAGTGGTTGCTTAATGTCTGCTCCACTTAGACTTCGGGTTCTACATGAGATTTTAAAGATGAGAAATATACAAAAAGGGCTAAAGAGATAGACGAGTAGGAAATGAAAAGGTAATCCAAAGATTTAAACAAAATCTTGTGCGGATAAGAAAGTAAGATAAGGTGATTGATAGTTTACAGAAAATCTGATTCACTTTTTGAAAAAGATTAGACTCTAATTGTATAACTTTTGACAATTGAGAACAATTCGACAGAAGACCCTCATGACACAACTGTAGACTTTTTGACAAATATACACCAAGTCTAGAAATTTAATATAAACGACAAATACTGTAGAACTTTTGAAATTTGAGACACAAATCTTGAAATATCTGGATAAGCTTTTCAAAATTCAAACATATTACTGTACCGTATGTAACGTGTCTGATAAGATAATATATTTTATTATATATATATTTAAGAAAATCATAAATTAAATAAGATATTAACACTTACTGTATCAATCTAATAATCACAATTATTTCAAACACAAAAGCAAATATTCTGAGTAAAAGAAAAACACAAACTGTTGAACATCAGCTAAAACTGCTTCAAATAAGTAAAGACTAAATAACCTTTATAGAGCGATGACTTATTCCCCATCCAGTTTTCTTATGGCTTGACAAACAGGATCTAGAAATACCATATTCCTGAGGCGTTGTCTTTCTGTATAAAATTTAGGCCAGAGTTTAAAAATAGCTCCTTGAACATATCCACTAGGGTGACCGTGGAGAGGAGGATGGATGCTATCCAAGTTCTCCTTTGAAAGTCCATCCCTACAAAACCTTATTTTATCCTCTCTATTCGTAGACATATAACCAGGTGAAGTACATTTACCGTTACAATTTTATCTTCCACATTTGTTACAAGTGACCACGATGGCACGAGCTCTTCTTTTCATTGCACTACAACTGGTACCCGTTCCTGGTAAACCGACATCTTGACTAAAGTCACTCGGACGGATTTTCCCCTCTATTAACATTCTCACATCACAAGGGATACCAAAACGCATAAGAATCCACAACCGAGTAATTCTAGCCTTGTATTTCTTTCTGAGAATCTTTTGGGAGAGTGATGGGAAATACTTTCTCAGGTGTTGGTACTTTGGGTCCATGATGAGATGAAAGAAGAGTAAATAGAAAGGAAAAATTAAGATAGTAAATTACAGAATCCTAGAATTCCTTCTTCTTTTAGAGAAAAAGAAGAATTTCTAGTGAAAAAGAAGAGGATTTGCGATTTAGAGAGAAAATAACAAATTAAGAGAGAAAAAGTGAACTCGGAGAAATAAGCTCCTATGCACAGTAAACGTATATGTAAACAATGATTAAACCACTGTATATGACACGTATAGAGACCACGTGGGAGAGACAGTGTGAATCAAACTGATTTAAGATTTGAACTAGGCCCAAATGTTCTAAGTTGAAAATGGTCAGGTTGTTTCGGGCCTTAACACATTTAGAACGAGTTAAATAACAAACATAAAATTGAAAACCAATTTGTATAAATCTTAAACCCAATTCAAAGTCCGCTATAGATAAGTTAAGTATGAACAACAAATCTAATTTAACGACAATCGAGGATCTTCCTAAATGGTATTTAAAATCATTTCATAACAACATAATCTTCAAGCAACTCAATTAATTTTGTTTTAATCAAAACCTTATTGAACAATGCATACACCCATATGTTATTGATAATACTCAACATCTATCAATGGATTCATCATCATTACTACCAAGGGTTTAGAATGTGACTAACCTTGAAATCAATACGATTTACGTCTTTCAACGTAGACCATATCAATGAACAAAGACACTAGATGTTACTACTTAAGAACATCTACAATCCCCACAATTCTACTTATACAATATATAATTTCCTCATATAACAAAACCTTAGGTAACCAAAAGATTCACATCTAAAACTTAAACATTTTATCGTAATTATCCAAAATTATTATAAGTGCCTTAAGTATTATGATTTACTTAAGGAAACTCCTATTGATCATTTTTCTATTGCATCTATATATAAAGATTCACTGATACACTTAAATACAATGTACGTAACAAAATATTCCAATTTTGAGATTCATGCATTCTAGACTTTACACAGTCTCAACAGACCAAAAGTCTAACATTTATCTCTCTCAAGATTCAATACCATGATTCCCAACTTATATCATATTCCTCAAATAAATAGAACTTTTAAGAAAAGATATTGACACTTATGTGCTCCATCGAATCCACACATAATCATTACTTAGGTTTGAATCAATTACGAAAAATTTGGCATATCTATGTCAAACTTTAAAATCAATAAATCAAGCCTTATATTTCTTATTGTTTTTCACGAGACAAAAGGCTCTTAAATCCTCGTATTTATACGAATTTCTCATCGTTTATACGAATTAAATATGCTTATAGATCCAAATATTATACGAATCTCTCATAAGCATTCTACTTATAAACTCATTCCATATAATTATCATTCCCTTATAACTATTAATACTTTCCTTCTATATAATTATTGTACTCATATAACTATTGATATTTTCATTCTATGGCCTTTCCATGTTACATCCTTCTAGACTGTATAAATCAATGTGAAGGTTCATTTTGATGATGACAATGAAAATTCAGCTTCAAAACCATCTCAAAAATATATTTTTTAAAGTGGTGCTACACTCCCTAGGTTAACCGAACCTAGGCTCTGATACCAAAAATTCTGTAACGCCCCTATATGGGGGTTAACAGTTTTTAATGAGATAAAATAAAAATAAATAATAAAAGTAAAACCTTAAAAATAAAATTTACCCGGGACTTAAATGAAAACTCTCAACTCAAAAATAAAAATATAAACGATAAATAAACCATAGTTTTAATGTAGCACCTTAAATTTAATAATATAAACTGTTGTCATCATCATTTTAACCCTCAACACATTGTAATACAGTCACAGAAAGTAACAATTGATGCTTACATTATCATGAAGAACATTCTCAACGATTGAAGCAGTCCCAATGTAATATAGCTACATCATTTCCTCAACTATATTTCTCGTAGCCACCTCACACTTAGTGAGTCCTGAAAAGATATAAACAAAAGGGAATGAGCAACACTATGCTCAGTAGAGAAAGCCATTACTCACCTTTAGGTTTTTATCATTACCACATTAAAACCTGCATGGTTAATAAGTTACATCATATTCCAGATTATAAGGTTTATTATGATCACATCTTATGGATACCGTAGTTAATCATTACCAAGTGTCATAATTACACATTTATACAAATATTACCAATCATCATTGTTCCTAGGTATCCATGTTAAATTGAGTATCACTCAACTCATCGAAACCCAAATGGGCGCACTTGATCACCCTATAAACATTCCAAGGGTGTTCCGGTGAGGGGACATCAAGCCCCGAGTCCTCACCAAATCGATTCCTGTACAGTGTGTTCTGGGACTTTCAACCCAAGGAAGCGTCATCGCCTTCCCCCTACTTTACCTTTTAGGGTATTCATGCCCAAGGACGTAACCGTCGCCCTCTTCATGTCTCACAATTTCTCTATATTGAATCATTATCAATAGAGTTAGTTTTCCTAACCATGCTTCTCAATTTATAACATGTGTTAATTCATTATGTTCCTCGCCGTACAATACAAGACGAGTCCATGTCATAGTTTCATATGTGATAATCATATAATATCAGTTCAACATAGATATATATATATTGCGGCAAAATAATCAATTTTAATTCTATAAAAACCTCACAAAAGATGAGTAATAGAATCCCTACCTTTCAAGCTTATCAACAGTCTCTTAATCCTGGAATCAATTAACGTTAGCTCCTTACTCCCTTGATCTTGAACTCCAAGCAAAACAGATCCAGTTGTATCTCGCTGTATCTACGAAGCATCCTCTCTAGTGCTCCTCGAGCGACTATGAATGGCTAGGAATGCTTCCTGGAGATCATACATTCTTGAAAACGTCATTCTGGACTCCGATATTGCTGTTTGAATCGCCTCGATTCGCGTGCAGTCGGTACCGGATGATTTTCATCGGAGTGGAATTTGCTCGAACAGAGGTCACCATTGCGTTCAGAGTGTCGAAACGAGTCGGGAGGCGGTCTCGGATCTTCGATCGGAGGTCCGGATCACAAAATCCCATTTTGGCCTTTGACCGGCCGTTGACCGACGTTGACCGCCGTTGACCGGCCGTTGACCGGCGGCGGTTGGCTCCGTTGAGGGCTGAGCTCGAGCCTACCCCCCCTAATTTGACCCTCCTGAGTCGATTGGTGGGGTCAATTTCATCCAATTCGGCCTCTAACATAGCAAATCGAAGACGGGTTTCACGGCCAAAACCGGCGGCTCCGATTTCGGTCCTCCGGCGACGGTAGCCCAAAATTGACTTGGGCGTTTTCTTCCCCGTGACCCTCTGAGCATTTCCCCTATGGTGGGGCAGCTCAATATCACGTGGAACGGCGGCCCGAAGCTCCCCACGGCGGCGCACCTAGGCGGAGGTCGTTCTCCGGTGACCGGCCGTCATTTCGTGCAATTGAGGTTGCTTCATGCTCTTCTCAACCATCTGAACGTTTTCCCCCTTTCAATTTGGGGCGAGACAGCTAGGAACGGTGGCTACGATGGCTTCCGCGGCGGCGCTCAACGGCGGAGGTGGAACTCCGACCAACCGTGGCTGGGCTGCAAAATTAGGCGAGGGGTTTCACTCCCCATCGCCGTCTGAGTCGAACGGTGGCGGCGGTGTACCTCACCGCCGCCATTATCGGCGGTTCTCGAGGGGCGGTGACACGGCGGAGACGGGCAACTTCGGCGAAGCCTTTCCAGCCAAAATTGAGCTAGAAAATTGGTACCATCTTGTTCCTCTCCTCACACTGAGTCCATAGACACCAAAATCACGTCAATTGGTGGTCAGACGGCAGAGAAACGACGTCGGGAAAATATGGGTTTCACCGCCACTTTGGGCGGCGCGTGAGCCCTCCTCCGGCGGTGTTTTGGGTGGCACGACACCTCGTTGGACTCAGCTCAACGAGAGCTTCCCACTGGTGTGGGAGGTGTCGAAAAATAACACCGAAATCTCAAACGAGATTTGAGGAGAAAGAGAGAAAATTCTAGAGAGAGAAAGAGGAGAGAGAAAGTCTCGAGTTTTGTGATATTTTCTGATTTTTTTTTATATATATACTAGGTAATTAATCTAATTACCTTAATACCCTTAGGAGAATAACGGGTGTCACACTAACCTTTTCTCTTTTTTAGATTAAGAAAGAGTTTATGAATTTCTTTTAGTGATGATAGAGTTTATGAATTTCTTTTAGTGATGACAACATGTAATAAGTTTTACTTATGCATATGTTATGGCTTTTGTAAGTTTCTATAGATATAGTTTTAGTTTAGGCTAGTTTGGTATGAAAAAGTTTAGATCTAAGTTATGATTTGTTATTTCAAAAAACTTTCTACAACTTTGATTTTAAAATGGAAACTTTAAGATCGATTCTCATATATTTTCAAACCTAAAACCTTTTAAGCCACATCAACATGAACGACTTTATGTAATGTTAAAAAAATGATGTTTCTAGCGTTTTTTTAAACTGTCTCACGAATGTTGCAGGAGGTGTTACAACACATTTGTATAAAACATGTAGTATAGATTTTAAAACTACCCAGTTTTTATTTCTGTAGTTGAAATACTTATTTTATTGTCTTTGAAGTTTGTTATAGAATCTGTAGTGCAGTCTATGGTCGTTATAGGACTATTTCTGCTGAGCGTCCTAGTTTTAAAACTACCCTAAGCAAAATTGTACAACACATATAGAGTAGATTTTAAAGTTGCCCAGTTTTTGATTTAAAAATCTAAATCTCTCAATTTATTATATCCTTAAGGTTTCTGTAAAAACTTTAATACAATCGGTAAAGATTTTTGGAACTTTTTCATTAGATGTTGCACGTGATATTACAACATGGGTTACAACATCAATAATGTAGATTAGAAAAGTACCTAGTTTTTTATTTCAGAAGTAGAAATGCTTAGTTTATTCTTTCCTTAAGCCTCTATAGCAACCGCCGAATAAATTCATGGCTGTTGCAACACTATTTAGTTAGATATTGTATGTGATGTTGCAACATTAGCTGCATCATCAATAGTGTGGATCTGGTTATTGCTTGGTTTCATTTTCCAAAAGTTAATGCTCAGTTTATTATATGTCAAAGTCGTTTTAGCAATTGCAGTGTAGTTTAGGATTGATCTTGAAACTATTTACGCTAGGTGTTTCATGAGACGTTGCAACATTATTACAACATCAATAGTGTCCTTTATGTTTTTTGGTGAAACGACTCTCGAAGCATTTGAACCATGATTTTTACAAAATACATGAGCTTTAGGTCTCGATAAGGTGAAAGACTATTGTGAATACTTTTTTTTTTCTTCATTTTTCCTTTAAAAGGAACCTTTAAATAGATCTATACATATGGTCAAATAAGTAAAGTTTAAAAAATTACAGCAAACGGTAAAGTTAAAGACAAAAAATGAATTTTTAGAAAATACGGAAGTTCTAGTCCCCGTTAGAATAAGGAACTTCCATAAAGTAAACTTTGTATTAAAACTGTCTTTGACATACAATTTATGGAGACTTTAAGAACCAACAAAAGGATACCATTTCCATACCGGTTTTAAAATAAAACATCTATTTAGTGGTAGACTTACTATTTACGATCAACAAAAGAATTGTAGCAATTGATATATAAGTCTACAATTTACAGTTTTATCAAAAAATTCAGGCTCCAATTTATGATATAGTTTTTGGTAAAAATGTTGTTGAGCGCTATGTTATAATAGCAATTACGGGTCCAATGCCTGCACACATTTAGGAGCCAATTCTAGGATCTAAATTTCCGATCATTAATGCTCAAATACCATAAAACGCTTTTACTTCTAAAGGGCCTTATTAACCCTAATGAATTGAATAATAACCAGATTGGGCATATAGGCCCAATAATATAATTCATATTCAAGTGGACCTTTAATGTAATAGTAGGCCTAATAATACTATTCATATTAAAATAGACCTCTATTATAATAAGGATTCCAACAGAAGTAGTATCAGAGATTAGTGTGTCAAGTTATAAGATGATGATAACTAATTAATTATCAAATTTATTAATTGATTATCAATGTTATTACCATTTATTAAAAGACAATTAAGGAAAATAAATAAGACAAGAATTATGAGTTATGAGGATTTAAATTTAATTAATCCTTTTAAATACCCAAGTAGCTTGTTAGTTAATGAAAGGAAGTTTTTAAGAAAAGATTTAATTTCTTTTTTCTTCTTCGTTAGCTAAACTAATTAGCATAAAATAAGTAATGCTCACACTCTTACTAGGTATTTTTCCTCAAACTTTAGGATTAGTGGATAAGTATGTAAGGAGTTAGCACATTTTATCTCTAGAAACTCTAGAAACTAGATAAGTAGGAATCTTTCATACAATATAAAGCTACGGCTTTCAATTTAAAGTGTTTTCACACGTTTTATAAAAATCCATTATTTGACTTATGTTATGTTATGTCACTTTAGATTAGGATATGTCATATTGTGCTATGCTTATGTTGTGCATTGTATGTGATTTATGATATATAAAATTATATTGCATATCCATTTTGTGTTATAAATAGATATAATTTATGTTATATGTAGTAACATGCTATACTGCATACATACAACAAGATAAATATAGTAAATAAGATAAGATAAGATAAGATAAGATAAGTTAAGAGTATCGTACTAACCTTTCGACCTACAGGGAGGATTCAAAACCTCTCGACTTATGGGAAGGCATCCAGATCAAATTCTTTATGGTCTAGAGTCATTGGGGACCTTCGCAAATCCTAATTGGCCGACGATCACACGCAGTTCGTACACACTAAGGCCCATTAAGTACAATAGGTTAGATACATAACACTTGTTCATAATGAAGCATAATCAGCTCATGCGTGTTTTTATAAATGTTTTAGGCTTTGTTTTGCGAGTAAATTTTTCCTACTCGCTGAGCAAAAACTAACTCAGAAATGTTCATGTTGTAGATAAGTAACCTTTTAGCAACTCGTGATAGACAATGGCAAGTTCCGGATGGATGGTGGAGATGGGTATCACTTACAAATGTATCTTCGACATTGGTTTAAAAATAAAATTATGTATGTATTTATAAGTAGTTGTACTCATGTATGGTTGAAAACTTAGGTTCTACCTATACGGCCTTTGTCTAGATTACTTTAAGACTACTATGTTGCAGTATATATAAATAAAAAGTTTATACAAGTTTATTATAGTAATGTTCAGATAATGATTCATTTTTATTAAGGAATTATTTTAAGGAAACTAATTTAAGTAATTAATAATATGTTTTAAAAAATGTTCCACAAAAATCAGTACTTTGTGACAAATTATGATCAAGTATATTATTATGTAGTCAAGTACTAGCTACGTAGGTAGGGTTGTTACATAAACAGCTACGGATAAAAAGATGAAAACCCTTAAGTTGATAAACAAGTTGGAATAGCATTGGTATGTCTTGAGTTTCTCTATAGATGCATATTAAAACTGGACTTTTAGTTACAGTAGTTTTTAGTAAAACTTTTAGTCACAATATTTTTGAATGACTAATGTATATTTAGTCACAATTTTAAATAAATTTTTGTTGAGAATAAAACTTTTAGCCACAACAAAAATTGAATTAAAATTATGACTAAATGCATATTAGACACAACAAAATGTTGTGACTAAAAGTTTTACTAAAAACTATTATGCCTAAAGGTTCAGTTTGTTATAGTGGCAATCTATTGATGTGACAATCTTTTATACACTTATCAATAAAAACATGAGAACTCGTAAGTTAATAAACATGTTACGATTAGAGTTGGTATCTCTCTGGTGTGTGTGTGTAATCTTTAGGATTTTAGCAGTGTAAGAATTAATTATTGTTATTGTTGCTAGAGAATGTATATATATATATATATATATATATATTCAAGTTGACAAACTGTTGACATTTTTATGCAGTTTTATCTCAATGGTAGCCCTCTGTTTTTGTTCTTTTTTTCCCCTGTTCGGGGGTTTTATCTAACGTAAGTAAATTAGGAGTAATATAACTAATTAATATTATTATCAAGAGTGGGAGTCTTAATCCGGAGGAAGGCATAGAATTGTAATCCCATTCATCAATCCTAAATTTGTAAGGGGCCACCTTTTCATTCTCTTTCCAAGATAAAAAAAAAGTCAATAAATATGGGATTGGCTTCCGTTTCCCACTTTCATTCCTCAATCTTATTGGCTGTTGAGCTTAGTGGTGGGAACCACGGTTCCTCGGTTCTCACCGCAAACTCAGTTATGAATAGTATAAAGCTCTCACATACTATAGTAACAATAAAAAAATTGCTACAGTGCAAAGCTCTTACATGCTACAGTAAAAGTGATTCTAATTAACGGTTCCCCCCACTCTTCCAAACACCCTTGTAGTAAGTAAACATGCCATAAGGGAATCAGGTTTATATTGGAATTAAATATGAAATGCAACGGAAGGAATGAATCGTTGACAAACAAAAATTTTCTAAAAACTTTGTTCATCGAGAATAAATATATAATTTTAATTAATAATAGAAAGCTTGGAAGTTTTTACAAACCTTTTATAGACCTATCAAGGTATCTCAGCTTTCCTCTTTAACACTACGATCTTTCAAGCCAGATCTCCACACTAATGGAAAGACAAGTGGGCATCAAATTGCAAGAATGAATTAGGCTCACACTTTTCTTAATCTGCTATGTACTCAGCACATGAGATAGCAGGCCTTTTTTTTTCAAAAAAAAAACTTTCAGTTTTTTCTCTCTTAGTATTTCGTAAAAGCTATGTGAAAAAGATATTGAGATAACTATTATCTCTATCTTTTTATATCTGAACAATTAGTTATTTTTTATTAATTTTAATTTATTTTAAATTTGAAATAACCACTCTATCATATATATGGAGAAGTGATATGCTTCGTATTCCTTATCCTTTTTTTTTCTTTGGAAACAAATCACGCTATATGTGATTCCAAATATACATATATATATATATGTGTGTGTGTGTATCGTTTAAAAAAAAAGAATTTTCTAAAACGTGATTCTAAATATATTATATATATATATATCAAAAAAGGAGAATCACGTTTCGTATATATAATATATATAATATAATATAATTAATTCTTATATATATATAAATTAAAAAATAAATCATATTTATTTAAGAATAGATTTCTAAATTAATTAATAATTTTTTTGTTTTCATGTTAAAAAATACAAAATATGGTCCCACCACACATGTATCACACACAAAATTAAAATTATATTTAAATAATCTTATTATTCAAATATTATCAATTAATTTATTTAAAACATATTTAATTAATCTCATTAATTAAATATAATCAATTAATTAAGTTAACTAATGCTTAGTTAAATATGACAACATTTATCACATTATATTATGTGTCACAAAAAACATTTTTCTGTATCACATTAATATCTCAAGTGTGAAATAATTAATTCAAAATTCAATAATTTCAAATTAAATATATAATTTATCCTATGCATTATATCCAATATACTGTTATAGAGGCCGCATTGGGGACCTTCTACAGAGTAGGAACAAGTCTATATAGCCAAGATGCCTGATGTGTCTACAATTGATAGCCTTATGTAACTATGGTGTATACCAAACTAAGAATTGCACATGCAGTGGGAGTTGTAAGCAGTTGCATGAACAATCTAGGCAAGTTACATTGGGAAGCAGTGAAGTAGATTCTCAGGTATTTGAGAGGTATTACAAATTTAGCTTTATGTTTCAAGAAGTAAGGCTTAAGATTACAAGGTTATGTGTACGCTGATGCGGTTGGAGAAGTTGACGGAGGAAAGAGTACTATTGGGTGTGTTTATACTTTGGGTGGTATGACAATTAGTTTGGTTTTAAAGCTGTAGAATATCGTTACTCTTTCTACTGCCAAAGCAAAGTATGGTGCCATACTGAAGTAGGCAAAGAGATGGTATGAGTGTAGTAGCAGGGGAAGAACATGTTGCATTGTGCCAGTCAAAGTGCCATTCACTTGGCAAAGAGTCCTATTTATCGTACGAGTACAAAACATATAGCAGTTTGTTACCACTTCATTAGATTAGCTTTGGAAGGGGTGCTTTAGTGCTTGAAAAGATTCTTAGGGATTCGTTTGGTGAATAGATTCGAATAGTGATTTGATTTGAGTTGTGTGATTTGAACTAGGATTTGAATTAGTAATTTGAATTGTTATCTGAATTGACGTTTGGATGTGCATTTAAATTTTAAATTGAGTATGGAATAAAATTAGAATTTATGTTTGGAGAGATAGTGAAAATAGTTTTTGATTTATTCACAAATCTAATAAAATATTAATGTTGATGGTCCTAAAAATACCACTTGATTAGATCGGCTTTGGAAGATGGTGCTTTAGTGCTTGAAAAGATTCTTAGGGATTCGTTTGGTAAATAGATTCGAATTAGTGATTTGATTTTAGTTGTGTGATTCGAACTAGGATTTGAACTAGTAATTTGAATTGTTATCAGAATTGACATTTGGATGTGCATTTAAGTTTTAATTTGAGTATGGAATAAAATTGAAATTTATTTTTGGAGAGGTAGTAAAAATAGTTTTTGATTTATTCACAAATCTAACAAAATATTAATGTTGATGGTCCTAAAAATATGCAATATGGCTATTAATTTAATCCTCTCTTCACTAAGAACACAATAAAAAAATAATCGTCTCAATTGGATATAAAACAAAGAAGTTATGATTTTTTTCCTCAAATATAGGAGAGAGAATTTGAGTTTTTCCTATAACAAAGATATTCAAGTATCAAGAGTTTTAGGGGGAGTCAAAACTTTGAAAACTTAGATTCTCAATTGTAATAACCGAGAAAACGTCATCAATAAAACCTAATATTTAATTAGGTTTAATTAATGAATTTATTCTTAAAAATGTAAAATTTTGTAAAAATTGTAATTTATGTGAAAATTACAATAAAATATGAATGAGTGGCATTGATTGCAAATTTTATGGCATATGTAATGCAATGGTGGATATTATAAAATACAAATTTTATGAGTTTGATGACTCAAAGATTTGTGCATAATATCCATAAAATGAATTTCATGTCACAATTAATTGTGAAATTGTGATATAAACGAATGAATGATTAGAATGTAGATAGGACATAGAGGTTGTCCTAACCCTAACTGGGGGTAGAAAGGAGCCAGAGCAGTATAAGAATACTGCTAAATGAAAACGCAGATATGAAAAATGTTATGAGTGGCCTCCAAAAGTAAACGAAAAGTAAGTTAAATATTTTTATACAGTCTAAGGATAGAAAGTACACTGAATTGACCACGGCAGTATAGAAAAAATACTGTGTGGTGAAAAATTACACAGTATAAATTTTTAACTCCACAAAGTGGACATTTGCTTGAATTCTATTGGACCAACAAGCCATGCAATGTGGCCCAATAAGATGAGGACACCTAGGGTAGTCTAATGGATGACCATGAGTCACCAAATGTGATAAGGATGCATTTAAGGCAAAGTTATCACAAAAATTCACTTCCTTTCTTTCCTTCCAAGATCCGGCAGCCATGTCCAGGTCTCTAAAAAAATTTCTCAGCCCCAAAAATTTGCAAAAATAACCCCAAACAAGTTTTACAAGCAAGTACAAGGATTTTCCACAAGTTTTAAGGTAAAATCCTAAACTTTTTCATGAGTTTTCAAGGGATTTTTCATGGGTAAAGGGCAAAGATTAATCCATGTTATTTTTGCATGAAAAGGAAGTCCAAGAAGAAGTTCAAGAAGCCTTTGAAGGCTAGAAATCCAAAAAGTGTTATTTGGGTAAGTTTTAAAGTTTAAAGTTTTGAATTTTGTTTTGATTTTATTCTTTCAAACCCATGAGGGGTTTTGAGCATGTATTTGATGGAATTGCATGTATATGTGATGATTGGCAAGTTTGAGTTGTGAAACTTTGGTTTATAGTGCAAAATAGCAATTTTTGCAAAAAGTATTATTTTTGTAATTTTCATGTTTGACTTTGTAAAAGTGATGTTTGAGCATGAGAATGTGTGGATTAAGGCATGTAATGGTTTCTGCAGGGGTAGACTTGCAAGTTTGAAGCGGATTTTTGTAAAAATGCCAAAGGGACTAGATTGAAAGAAAAAGTTCCTTCTCGGCAGATTTGAAAAATAGTCAAAAAGCCCCTGTACAGTGAGATTTTGGGAAAAGTTAAAACATGAAAGTTGTAGATCTCGATGAAACTGTTAGGCCGCGTGGACGGTTTGTTCAAAAACTCAATCGTTTGTGAGTTTTTGATTTTTCAAGAATTTGTTAAAAGTGAAAAAAGTGTTAAATGGCAAAAATGTTATTTTTAAAATGATTTAAGGTATGATACCTTAAGTAAAAATGATCCTTGAGAAAAATAGGAAATTTTGATGCAAAGAAGTAAATTTTAGTCCCGGGGTAAAATCGTCAAAATTTTCAGTTCAGGGACTAAACCGTAAAGTTTTATGAAAATGGGGCATAATTGAGAAATAAAGAGATTTGACCCACTAGGGTGTTATTTTGAAATTAGTATATGGTTACTTTCATAAGAATAACGAAATCGAGCTCGGGTAGGTTAGTAAACCTACGAAGGGTAAAATCGTCATTTTTGTCCAATAACCCGAACCGTTTTGAAATGTTTCCAATGGAATAAGAAAATGACTAGAAAGGGTTCTCGCCCTTCGTTAGAAACGATAGGGTAAAGTTAGATAGAAATAAGAAAAAAACCAGTGGTTTTTAGAGTTGTACATAGTAATGCAACTCAATTTTTTAACTAACAGATGTTTCGTATCGAAACATAGTGGATTTTGGCTAATGACTTTGTAATTGGCCAACAGGATTCTAGCAGTCTAGGAGAAGGAAAATCGAGGTTAAGTTGCCCGACATTCACCTCAAGTAAGTACCCTTTCCACCTACAGTATGAAATGTAGGTTTAGAAAGATATGTATGTATATGTATACTTGTGCGTATAATTAAGTGTAAACTTGTATGTTTGTCATGATATGAATACCTAGGGGTATAGTCATGTATGAACAAGTGTGAGTATATTAATGTGTACCAGTGTGTACAAGCTGTTATGTACTTGTATGTACAATAATGAAAATGAGCATGTGTACCATGATTTTGTACCTGTGTGTATAATATGTTGTGTACCTGTATGTACAATAATAAAAATGAGCATGTGTATCATGATTTCGTACCTGTGTGTACAATGATAAATACTTGAGTATGTACAAAGTAGGTATCTGTGTGTACATTTTATGTTAAGTACCTGTGAGTACGTAATGCTATATACCTGTGCGTATATTAATGTGTACCAGTGTGTATAAAAAGTAAGTACCTGTGTGTACTATACTATGCAAGAGAATTTATGTTTCATGGATAATATGTAATTATCACTTCATGCATGGTATGTCAACCATAATAAATGGACTGGTAAATGTATCACCAGAAATTAAGAAAAGTGTCGTACCGGCTCCTAACTCAAGGGGAGTTTAAAGGATATGTTACGGTCACGGTGTTACGTAGACCTAAATGAAATTGTGCAATGGTACGAACACTTGGGCCCTAGTAAAGATAAGAAATGATGAGGATAAAGAAAGTTTATAAGAAAGCATAATTGATTCATGCATTCATGTGAATATCCATGTGGGATTTATGGGACTTACTGGACGTTAGCTCATTAAGTTTTTCATGCTGTAGGTACTCCGACGAAAAGGTCAGAATGAGTTGTAATGATGAGCTGGCGGACGGATGAGGTGTGCAGATTGAGTATGGAGCCCACTGCTGTAATGTTTTCCGCTACGCATGTTTAAAGTTATTTTAATATGAAATGATTAAAAGAAAGATGTTATGAAAGTAAAAGTATTAATTATGTAAATACAAGTATGTGAAAGTATTTTGGGAGTTATCAAAGTTAATGTAAGTAAATATTTATTTCCGTAAAAAAAAAAAAAAATTCCTAAATTTTTGCCTTAAAGTAAGTAAGAAAGAGTTTTATCACAGCCCGAAAAGGCGGGTTATGACATCAATACTCATCTGATTTAAATTTTGGGGGAAACAAATACGTATCTAAAGGATTCTTGATACTCGAATCTAAATTTGAGTCCATTGAGTCTAAAGAATACCTAAAACAAACATGCCCTTAGGAACTTAAAGCCAGCTAATATGCTGACAAAGACTATTTCGATTGAGAATTGAATTTGACCATAACTTCACTTGAACTTCTCTCTTAAGGATCAAGGAATTATGGCCGCTAATGGGAGGAGTTATTGATGGTGAATTAGTCTCTAAGTAGGAGATTGTTAAGAAGTGTGTTGCCTAACGATTTATCACCCTAGCGTAGCTCCTGTACTTGTGGCTGAGAGCTTCTCGTTGTGGGACTGGGATTTGAATGTCGCGGCTCTGGGTCGAAGATGAAGCATGTACAGGAATTGGTGCCACTATGTTAGGAAGCTGAGGCTATGGTGCCCAATCGCGAATCCAGTTTTAATTTTGGGAAACTAACCTCTTTTGTTATGTAATCCTATAAATAAAACATGTTGGGCTTATTTGTGTAATTCAAAGAGTGTGTGTGTGTATAGAGAGAAATCTAAAGAGAGGGTGAAATTTTCTCTTGTAAACTTCTTCTTCGTCATATAGTAAATCTTTGTAGTAGCTGAAAATAGACATAGCTCCAACGTTGAGGGTGAACCACTATATGACTAATTCATTTATTTTTTTCATTTAGCATATTTTGATAAACCAGATTGAACCAAAATTTCTACAAGATCGTTCATGTCAAACTATTGAGAAGAATCATACCAGATTGCAGAAGCGTACCTGAATTCATGATCTTGAATTGATATGGGTTATTGCCTTCCAATTCAATACGTATTCCTTGAATTCTTTTCTGAAGATGAGATTTCAGAGAAGTAGGAATATCTGAAAATTTTCTGAATGAATGATGATACGTATGAATTGGGGACCATAACCTAAATATATAACTTTTGTTATTTTAGTGTATTTCAGTTTCGCCCATCATAAAATCTGGAAATTACAAATTGGTATCTACACATATAATATTAACAAATATAACCCATACATTATTTTTAATACCCAATAAAGCCTTTTAACTTTATCTTAATTATATCACTTTAATTTAGGCTTTACATTAAGATAGCATTAAATAACACATTTAATTACATATGTGTGCCCACATGAGAAATTATTTTCTAACAATCTCCCACTTGGGTCACATATGTATCTTTACAAAAAAGTGTTAACTTTAGTGAGCTCAACCTTTGCTATCACAAATAAGGGTATTCCTGAACAATCTCGTCCATTGATCATACTAACATAGAACCAAAGCGGTCTTCGTCACAAATGTAGCGTGACTAAACCCATCAATGATTACGTATATCGATATAACCAAATGACATAGATCAAGTATGGATGTGTAGCATGGAAATTACATGCAATGTGATATAAACATGTCTATTTCCAACTGGTCCTACTTTATATCTGAATGAGATCAAAACCGTACCAAAATCAGAGTGTAAATAAACTGTATTCTTTATTTCTGCAGAAAACATATACAAACACACCATGTCTATATATAAAGAAAATTAGCATTCAAATACAAACTCCCACTAAAACTTCATATCATCAAATAACTGAACACCCATGTGAGCAGTGTGCTCATGAAAGACCTTGGGTGGAAGCCCTTTAGTAAGCGGATCCGCTATCATGGAGTTTGTACCAATATGCTCTATAGACACCTGACCACTCTGAACTCTTTCTTTAACAACAAGAAACTTAATCTCTATATGTTTTGACTTTGAAGAGCTTCTGTTGTTGTTGGAATATAAGACTGCAGATTTATTGTCACAAAACAACTTAAGTGGTCTTTCTATACTTTTCACAATTTGCAGCCCAGTGACAAAGTTTCGCAGCCATATTCCATGATTGGATGCCTCATAACATGCTATAAATTCTGCCTCCATAGTGGAAGAAGCTATGAGTGACTGCTTAGCACTCCTCCAAGAAATAGCTCCTCCAGCAAGCAGAAAAATATAGCCCGAAGTGGATCGACGACTATCTTGACATCCAGCAAAATCCGAATCTGAATAACCAATGATCTCGAGTTGGTCTGACCTTCTATATGTAAGCATGTGATCTTTTGTTCTTTGTAAATATCGCATAACCCGTTTGGCTGCTTTCCAATGATCCATTCCAGGGTTACTCAAATATCTGCCCAATAATCCAACAATGTATGCTATATCTGGATGAGTACAAATTTGAGCATACATTAGACTCCCAACAGCTGATGCATATGGGATCTTTTCCATTTCCTTAACCTCAAGGTCATTCTTAGGACACTGACTTAAACTGAATTTATCTCCTTTAGCCACAGGGGTATCTCCTGGTTTACAATCCTGCATGCCAAATCTTTTAAGCACCTTTTCGATATAGCTCTTTTGTGATAACCCAAGTATACCCCGAGAGCGATCCCGGTGTATCTTAATTCCTAATACAAAAGAGGCGTCACCAAGATCTTTCATTTCAAATTTCTTTGATAGAAATCTCTTGGTTTCGTGCAATAAGCCTATATCATTGGTGGCAAGCAGTATGTCATCAACGTACAATACCAAGAAAATACACTTACTCCCACTGAACTTATGGTATATACAATCATCCACAGTGTTCATCTCAAAACCGAATGAGACTATCACTTGATAAAATTTGTAATACCATTGACGAGAAGCTTTCTTAAGCCCATAGATGGATTTCTTTAATTTGCATACCATCTTCTTTAGGTCTCCTGACTCAAAGTTTTCTTACTGTACCATATAGATCGTTTCATCGATGTCACCATTTAGAAATGTCGTCTTAACATTCATCTGATGTAGCTCAAGATCAAAATGTGCTACAAGTGCCATAATTGTCCTGAAAGAGTCTTTCGTTGAAACCGGAGAGAAAGTCTCTTTATAATCAATGCCTTCCTTTTGAGTAAAGCCCTTAGCAACAAGACGAGCCTTATATCGCTCTACATCACCCTTTGAATCCCTCTTGGTTTTAAATATCCATTTACAACCAATGGGCTTTGCATCTTCAGGTAATGGAATGAGATCCCAAGCGTCATTGTCCTTCATAGACTATATCTCATCTTTCATGGCATCCATCTACTTTTGAGAGTTCGAACTATGCATGGCTTGACGGACATTGATCGGATCATCATCCATCAATCCAACACTTTCCTCATGTTCTTGGAGAAATACTATGTAATCATCCGAAATAGCACTTCTCCTCTCTCTAGTGGATCTCCTTAATGACACAAGTTCCTGAGGTTCTGGTTCTTGAGGTTGTTGAGTTTGTACCTGAAGGGGTTGAATGACTATGTCTGGTTGTTCTTGACATGCAATTTGATCAACGTCAGGGATAGAAGCCTGAACATTATCAAAAGCAATTGTAGGAATAGGAACCAATCCCTCTTGTATAAAAGGAACAGGATCAAATTCATCCTCAAAGACAAAGTCTCTAACCTTATTTCTCCCCCCAAACTCAACATCCTCAAAGAATGTTGCAATTCCCGTCTCAAAAATAGCCTTAGTAGTGGGATCATAAAATTTGTAACCCCTTGACCGTTCAGAGTATCCAATGAAATAGCAGCTCACTGTCTTGGAGTCCAATTTCTTTTCATTAGGCCTATAAGGCCTTGCTTCTGCTTGACAACCCCAAGTATGTAAATGCTTCAGACTAGGCCTTTTGCCAGTCCAAAGCTCATAAGGTGTTTTAGCTGCTGCTTTTGTTGGTACTCTGTTAAGAATGTAAGCTGCAGTCTTGAGTGCTTCACCCCAGAGGGATTCAGGTAAGGTGGAATGACAAATCATACTCCTCACCATGTCCTTAAGTGTCCGGTTTCGTCTCTCAGCTACACCATTCATGCTAGGTGAACCTGGCATGGTATATTGAGGGACTATCCCGCATTCCTCTAGGAATTTAGCAAAAGGTCCTGGACGTTGTTCACCTGATCCATCATATCTGCCACAGTATTCACCACCACGATCAGATCTAACAGCCTTAATTATTTTACTGAGTTGAAGCTCAACCTCAGCCTTATATGACTTGAACACGTCCAAAGTCTGTGACTTCTCATGTATGAGATATAGGTAGCCATACCGGGAGTAATCGTCTATAAACGATACAAAATATTGTTGACCAATCCATGAAGCCACAGGAAATGGTCCACAAATGTCCGTATGTATCAATTCTAAGACATCCGTAGCTCTATTGGCACCCAATCTCCTTTTGTTTGTCTGTTTCCCTTTAATACAATTAACACAGATATCAAAATTTGTAAAATCAAGGGAATTAAGAATTCCATCTGACACAAGCCTTTCTATCCTTTTTCTTGAAATATGTCCCAATCGCTTATGCCATAATACAGCAGAATTCTCATTGGTTAATTTACGTTTTATGCCACGAGAATTAACATGCAAGGTTTCGTTATAAGAAGCAACTGTATCAAGCAAATATAGGTTATCTTGAAATGATAAAGAACCGGTACCAACAACATTTGAATTTAAAGAAAGACTAAACTGACTATTTCCAAATGAACAACAGTATCCAAATTTGTCCAAAGCAGAAATAGAAATAAATTCTGCCTAAACGACGGTACAACAAAAGTGTCTTTCAAATCCAAATAATAACCAGTACTTAATAGTAACCTAAAATGCCCTATTGCTTCAACTTCTGCCGATTTGCCATCTCCCACATAGATGAATCTTTCAGCATCAATTGGCTTTCGGTAGCTCAGGCAACCCTGCATAGACACACTTATATGAGTAGTGGCACCTGAATCGATCCACCAAGTGTGTCTTGGCACTGAAGTTAAATTAACCTCAGAACAAACCAAATTGAGAAGCATACCTTTCTTTGCACGCCAAGCATGATACTTGGTGCAGACCTTCTTCATGTGTCCAGGTTTACCACAAAAGAAACAAGCAACGTTTCTATCATTTTTATCCTTATCTTGTTTCTTCTATGCTGGACCTTTAGCAGCTTCATTGCTTTTCTTTCTTTTCTTCTTTTTGTCCTTAGAGGTGCTAGCCAAGTGAGCACTTTCAGTCTTCTCTTGCTTCAGTCTTTCTTCCTCTTGCACACAATAAGAAATTAACTCATTAAGAGTCCATTTCTCTTTCTGGCAGTTGTAACTGATCTTGAATTGGCTGAATTGTGTAGGAAGAGAAATCAAGACAAGATGCACTAGAAGATCCTCAGAAATTTCCAGATCTAGTGTCTTTAATCTTGAAGCCAGATGAGACATTTCCATAATGTACTCCCTTATGTTTCCTTTTGCTTTGTACCTCATTGAAATCAGGCTCGCCAAAAGCGTGCTTGTTTCAGCCTTATCATTCTTTGCAAAGCATTTCTCTATGGCCTCAAGGAAACCCTTGGCAGTAGTGACCTCATTAGGTACAGTGCCCCTGAAGACTTCTGGAATGCCTTTCTTAATGATTATTAGACTCATTCTGTTAGAACGATCCCATCTTTCAAGTTCCTTTTTATCCTCAGTGGAACTAGAATCTGTAACAGTGGGACGTTCAACCCTTATGGCCAAGTCCAGATCAAGGCAACCGAGAACGATCAACACATTCTCTTTCCATTCCTTGAAGTTAGTCCCATTCAGCATAGGAATGGAATTAACATTAGCAGATATTGATGCAGATGATGCAGTAGCTGAACAAAGAACAAAATCACATATTCACATAAGAATTCACATAAAACAACCAATAAAATTCAAACAATGACATATCCCATCACAAGAAACCTGTAACAACATTAATATTTAGTCTTTGGACATAAATATTAACTTGTAAGTGGTGTTCTTGGTGCAGTGATCAAATATTAACTATAAATTATGTCAAATAATAAGCTAATCTTTGGATCCACTTATTATTCACATACCAGAAATAACCATATAATTGTTACATACTTATCACCACAAGTATGAATTTAATTCTGCCAAATATTAAACTTCCTTTGGGCCGATTAATATTCGCATGAATTAAATTCACACAACCTTCTTAATATCACAAATTAATTAATATCCACAAAAGAGGCTACTTTGGCAGCTTATTGATTCAATTAATTAATTTGATAATATTAATTATCTAAAAAAACAATTTGAATTTTAAAGTTGCATCCAAAATTGACCCCAAAAAATTAAAAAAAAAAAGTCAACTTGATCGGTCAACGGTCAAAGTTAACGTTGACCATTGACTGTTGACCGGGGAAGGTCATAGGGCCCGGGTTGGGTTGTGGACCGGGTCAGGTTTACCCAACCCGGGTCCACATTCAGCCCCCCCCCCCCGGTTCTCTACCTCCTTTTTTTTTTTTTTTTTTTTAATCCGGGTCACCCAGGGGTTGAGGCCCTGGGTGTCCAACTGGTCACAGGCCTATTTGGCCCGTGCAACCAGTAAAGTTCTGGGCCGAAGCCCAGAACTGTCTTCACTCCCAGGGGTCGCGACCCCCCTGGGTATCGACGCCAGGCGGTTGGCAGAGTTGCTTCGTCTCGCCGGCGTGCTGCTCGCCAGCGCGGCCTGACGTCCATGCTCTGAAGACCCCGGCGCCGGAGGCGGAACAGCGGGCAGCCGGCGAAACCCAAAAAACAACAGCCATCATTTTTTTTTTTTTTTTTAATAAACAAAGAACGCCGGCCGAACAGCGGCTTTAGGCTGCCGTTTCCACTCCTCCGTCGCGGCCAGAGGCCGCGTTTCTTCCTTTCCGGCGCCGCCCGAGGGTCGCGGCTCATTTTCCTTCCCGGCGGCAGTGAGATTGCCGCCGGTATACTAAAGGGTTCCTAAACCCACACATAAACAATTCCACCGAATATGCAACACTGATTTCATCGATTCCTTTTTTTTTTTTTTTTTTGTTAAACAATTAACGCAGCCTTTTACTCGAAATAGGATTGAATTCAAATAATGACCAGGAACCTTTCAATGCATAAACGGCAGTCTCAATGCACATCAATACGTACAGTAATATGAATCCATATTAAACAAACGTATAAAATAAACCTTATTCAACCGAACTTTTGAGAAAAAATTTCTCAATAATTCAACATGAAACGGCTCTGATGCCACTTGATAGACCGGATTGAACCAAAATTTCTACAGGATCGTTCATGTCAAACTATTGAGAAGAATCATACCAAATTGCGGAAGCGTACCTGAATTCATGATCTTGAATTGATATGGGTTATTGCCTTCCAATTCAATACGTATTCCTTGAATTCTTTTCTGAAGATGAGATTTCAGAGAAGTAGGAATATCTGAAAATTTTCTGAATGAATGATGATACGTATGAATTGGGGACCATAACCTAAATATATAACTTTTGTTATTTTAGTGTATTTTCAGTTTCGCCCATCATAAAATCTGGAAATTACAAATTGGTATCTACACATATAATATTAACAAATATAACCCATACATTATTTTTAATACCCAATAAAGCCTTTTAACTTTATCTTAATTATATCACTTTAATTTAGGCTTTACTTTAAGATAGCATTAAATAACACATTTAATTACATATGTGTGCCCACATGAAAAATTATTTTTTCTAACATATTTTGCTCTTGGTAGAATTAGAACAACTAATTCGCAACAATATTTACCTTTGGTTTTAATTTGGATTCTGAGGAGTTAATCTTGTGCATCATGTAGTCTACCTAGGATTTAGTTTAGCACGAGTTATTTTAAAGATTATCTGTTAGCTAGTGATCAATATCGCAGATCAGATTCTTAAAAGAACCCAATATGAATTCGATATTAATTGATAATGTTTTCTGGAGTTTGAAAATTTAAATGACAAGATACTCTTTTGTCAACACGATTTGGAATGAAGTTGGCTGTCAACAAGATTGTGGAAGTTAACAGCAGGAATTTCTAGCCGAGTTCAAAATCAAGATTTTTTGCTGCAGTATTTCAAATTTCAAGTCAAAATCACGTCTAGATCCGGCCCTGCACCAAGTGGAATATGTCTAGACACTTTCTCATATCAAGGCTTTGTTTCTTTTAAGTTATCACACTAAACTATTCATGTTTTTGGAGCTCTTAAAGAGAGAAAATTCATAGCATTATAGGCTTAGAATTATAGCTCTCACTCTGTTGCGTCTTTGTGCATTTATCAATCTGGATTGTCTGAGGAGGAGCTAAAGATGGAATGTGCTCAGATTACGTCGAGAATTGAAGGGAAGGAACCTAATTCGTAATACATCAATTAGACTGAAGACAAGCCCCAAACTTGGATTAGGGTTGTGAATCCCAAGGGAGATTGTTCTATTTTAAATAACGATATTATTGTATTATTTTTATTAATGTAACTTTTCCCCAATCAAACTAGGTAACCGTACGTTTAGTTTTTTTTTTGCGCACAAAAAGTTTTTGTACTGATCTTACAAGTGGTGGAAGAGCATGTCACTGCAACTTTAGTGAGATCTTAGGAGCAAGACTTCATGGATAGACTAAGGGAAAGAGGTTCAATCGTTAGAGGCCACAACAAATGAAGAAATATTTGGAAGATATAACTAGAAGGGCCGTGTTCTGTTCTTATGACTCTCTCTCTCTCTCTCTCTCTCTCTCTCTTTTCTTTGTTTCCTCTCTTTCCTCTCATTTTCTTAGTACGCGTCTTGATTTTTTTAGGACTCGTCTTAACTTGGTCCTACCAAAAAAAAGTCATGGCTTTTTTAGTACGCGTCTTAACTTGGTCCTAACAAAAAATGGCACGGTCGGAAATAGACTGAAGTGGGCCACTATTCGTGATCACCGTCCACAATTAATTTAATAGATTGAAGTAACTTTCAAATAATTGTTATGAAACTAAAAGTCCTCGATGCCTTCGGAAAATAACACAGTTACTTGATAGGATTGCACCTCAACAATGCGTGGAACTAACCAAATTAAATCAGAAATGAAACCACTAGAATCTAAACCTTAACAGATATGTACATATACATGCACCAAACCACTTGAGTTAACCCATTTGATTCGTTCGAAAGTGTCAACTTTCAAGTGGGCCAATTGGAAATCAAATTATTCATCATTTTTAGTCCTTTTTTTTAAAAAAATGTTTTATTATATTTATCATCTTTTTTATATGTTGATCCATATAATTTTTTACTAACCTCATGTTCTTTTATGCTTTTATAATTTATTAAGTAAAACTTCAACTAGTTAAAGGACACTTTAATAATTAATTTTTTACCGTCAGCTCAAATTTTCTACACGTGTCTAAAACTATTTCGCTTCTAAATTTAAATTGATTAACATTAAACCAAACAATCCAATTATACATAATTTGGTTTCATTTCATTTCTTTTAACATTTTTCATTCGATTCATTGTTTGGCCCTTCATTTCAATCTGACCATAATTAACACCCATACAGGATCGGAGCGCCCTCTATTTGACCATTGTTTAACAACTTTGCACTAACCAAAAACATATTATTAGTTGGACTTTTTTCTTTTTTTTTTGGAGATGATATATTATTATTATTTTTATTTTTCTTTTTTGAACATGACACATTAGTTGAACTTATAAAGGGTAAGTTGCCGTGACGTTTATAGTTGAACTTTCAAAATGAAGCACAAGATGGTCTTTTTATTAGCTGTACATATCATGCATTTGATTTTGTTTATTGTGGCTATTATCGTTTCTTTACGTTGATATCGGTTATTTGACGCCAAGGTCGTATATTATTCTTGTCGTTTATAATGATTATGATGTCGTTTCGCCTTGTTTTCTTTCTTGATGATTCGTTACTAATTTACTCTTCTATTAGGTATTGTCATTTTTTTTTTCCATGTTCTCTAGTGTTCTTACATTCTACAGCAAGTGTTTGCTAGTGGAATGTCAGTGGATGTCCGTGATCTTGTGGTTTTTAACGTTTAATGTGTCATGTTCTGTTTGGCGTATTAGAAAATCGTTTTTCTTCCCCTGTTTTCTTGGAACTCAAGCTCTATTTTATGCTAATAGTGGATAAACAGTTGTGGTAATTTCTTTTCTTCTCTATTAAATTGGAGAATATTAGAAAATACTTGTAGAGACTATGAGCCAACTTTAAAAAATATTCGGAAGTTTTGTTTCTCTTAGTCTCTGTTTTCAAATAAGTTGTGTTAATATACTCAAGCAACTCAGAAATTTACAACTAAGAAATTACGTGATCTCGATTTCAGTGTAGGACATGGACAAATAACTAGAGAGAAAATAATTAAGCTTATTTTCTGAAAGGAATGCTTCAAAAGGACAGTTGATGCAAAACTTGCCGCCAGTCCTAATTAAGGCTACAACACTGTGTCGCTAGGACTACTCAAAACAGAGCAGAGCATGCGGTAGCGTTATGCTTATCACGCACTTGTCCCAACACGTTGGGTTGACTTGAAAGCATATATGTCCACTATGTTTATTTTATCTCCAGTTTATAAGATATATCAGTTTCAAACCCAGCAATTTAGCCGGGTTATTTGAAGTTGATACATACCTTAATCTTTGATCATATAAAAGCACATGCGGAAATGTCTAGACCAAAAACACAGAATCACTAGTTTGTCAATACTTGGATACATGTTTAGATTTTTTTTTTTTTTTTTTAAAAAGCAATATAAAAGCACAATGCAGAAATATTTTAAGAAAAATAATTAAAAACAAAAAAAAAATCGAAAGTATATTTAAACTAGAAGAAAACACTTTGTCAATAATCGGAGAACACGGTATAGGTTTTAAATCTCACAAAAAGGACCAATGCAAATTATAACCTATAATGGTCTTAAAGCTTGAATTTGAACTAAAAGTTCAACCACGGCCATTATGTACAAGATGAAGTGAAATAGTTTATTGACCTCAACATGACAATTAAAAGGTACTAGAAAAATCAGCCGGTGGTGACCTTGAAGGAGAAGACAAGAAAGGCTTGGGTGGCACTTGCAAGGAATCAAGACTCCCTTCCAACATTTCTATGACTCTACTCATTGCTGGCCGGTGTGAAGGGTCAGTTTGTGTGCACCACAAGCTCACAATTATCATCTTCCTCACTTTCACTTCATCTTCTTGGTTCATAATTCTTTTCAATCCAAGTTCTTCATCTAGCTCAAGGCGCTTGTAAATCCAGTGTGGAAAATATATTTCACTTGTATTTCCAGCTCCGATATTGACATTCTTTCTCCCTCCTACCATTTCTAGAACCATCATTCCATAACTGTAGACATCAGCCTTGTGCGAGATTCCTCCAAAGTTTCTACTAAAAACTTCGGGAGCAATATATCCAATTGTCCCTCTTGGGCCCAACATTGAGATAAGACTTTCTTTTCTGGTACAAATTCTAGCAAGGCCAAAATCTGAAATTTTGGGGACAAAATCTGCATCAAGAAGAATGTTATGAGGCTTTATGTCAAAATGCAAAATTCTTGTATTACAGCCACGGTGTAAATATTCTAGCCCCCTAGCAATACCCATTGAGATTTGGTAGTGCGTTTCCCAATCCAACTGATGACCATTTACAGTGGCATTTTCATCAAATATGAATTTCTCAAGTGATCCATTCAACATGAACTCATAAATAAGAGCTCTTTTAGCACCCTCAAAGCAGAAACCCAACAAAGAGACAATGTTAACATGAGAAGTTCTGCTAATGGCTGCTACCTCGTTGACAAATTCTTCGCCATTAGCTTTCGATTTGTCTAGCACCTTAACAGCAACAAGAGAACCATCATGCAATTTTCCCTTGTACACACTGCCAAAACCTCCTTGGCCTAATTTTTCTTTGAAAGAGTTGGTCATTTTCTTGACATCCAAATAGCTATATCTTCGAGCTTGCAGTGGCCCGTAGTGCTTTAGAAACACCTCAATATTTCTCTCTGTCAGACTCTGCTTCTTCCAAATATGGGATGCAAAGTAGAACTTCCACATACAACAAAATAGCAGAATTAGTACAACAATTCCAGATGACGTCCCTGCAGTCAAAAAAAGTAAATGAGAATCTATAATGTTCTGGAAATTATACAAGATAATGTTCTAGCGGTTTACTAAAATCCAGTAAAATCTAATATACTCAAACCAATTCTGTGGTGTTTTCTAATTCAATCGACATTCTCACCTAGTACCCACTGCAATCCCAATTTCTTATGTCCTGTAACGTAATGAACAAAGGCGTTAGCTAACTTTATAATTGAAAAAAAGATATAGACGAAACATTGGCGCTCTGACTAAAATCAAGACTTGAGGTGTTAGGATAAAAAAAAAGAAAAAAAATAAAAATCTAAACCAAATATTTCCAATCTAGAGTCGTTTGCAGAAAACTATTACATATTTCTCATGATAATCCAAAACAAAAGTACTATTTTTTGTTTGCAGAAAACTATTGCATATTTCTCGTTCTAATCCAAAGAATATTGTTATAACAAAGCTATATATTCTCGTGAGAAATGAAATAGGCAACATGAAGAGTCTTAAGAAAAAGATGTATGCGTATAAGCAAGCATGCTCATGGACTCTGATCTCTGATATACCTTTTCTTTCCGCAATGTATTGTTGCCCTTAGTTTGGCATTGGCCTTCCCAGTGGTAACAATACATCAAGACAAAGCTATGTTCGCATGAGAAATGAATAAGATAATTGAACTACAGAGGATGAGTAGAATGAAGAGACCCCACCCACCCACCCAAACGTAAAAAGAAAAAAAAAAGGACATTTGCGTATAAGCAGGCATGCTTTATGCACTCTGATATAAATACCTTTTTCTTCCTCCATTTTTTTTTGGAAGTGTTTTCCTTCTTCGTTAAGACAATCGAATTTGTCTTGGCCCGTAAGTTGGCAATGGCCGCCCCTATAGGAACATTCACGACAAGGAAGGCTTACATTCACTTCAAGAACGAAGGAAGGTAAGCTTGAAATTTGATGATCAAGAATGTTTTGAATATAGCCTGGGAGCTGGATCGTCAAACACTGTGGGATGGATAAAAGACTAATATCTGAAACAGCATAGTAGATATCATATTTTCCACATCTAGTGTGATCAAACTCTTTCGGGAGAGTAATGAGAGGACTCTGGCTGCAATTGAAGATGGTTAACAAATAGGGCGTAGACAGGTTAGATGTCATGGAAGGACCAGGGAGGGCAAAACTGTCATTGAATTCACAACCGCTGGGACCTAATTGTTCCGTTGCCCCTCCTCTCCTAACGGTAATAGAATCATGATAAGGAGAGATGTGATCAATTTCATACCAGTGTCCTCTTTCTTTCAATTGTATCTTCGGAACTGGCCCTGAACAGTCAATTGTGTACAACCCACATTCAGGTCTACTGTTATTTCTAAAGGGGTATCTAATCTCTCTAAGGTTTCCACACGAAAACGGTGGACAAGCTGGGTGATGTTTCTGCTCTTCAGCTGAGCCAAGGAGCGCAAGCGGGGAGAGAAAGAACATAAAGAGCAAGGAAACAGAGGCCATTGGGAATCGTGTAACCGGAAAAATAGCCGAGTCCTCCAATAAATAAGGATTCTTTAGTAGACCTAAATTTCTTTTCACGGCCTGTGATGTTCTTAGTCGCGAGGGTATTGACTTGTTTTAACCCAAAAGTGAAGGTAATTGGAAATTGCATGGTGGAGAAGTCCACACCTATCTTATCGTCTGATAGAAGAAATCAAGTTTTTTCCAAAAGGAAATTCCTGGTCACCGACCAACGTTCAATTGGCTAGAGAAAAGGAGTAAACTCTCAGCAGGGCCGGCTCCATAAATTTTTAGGCTGGAAGCTTTTAAAAGAGGCCTTTTCAAATGAAAAATTGTTGTGAAATATTTTACTTTAAATGAAAAAAAAGAGAGTAGAAATCTCTTTTATCATTTAAAATAACAAAACAACCTATTATATTTAAGACAAAAAAGGAAAAAACAAAAAGTTAAAAGTGATAAAGTTTTTGAAAATTGAATATCAAAAAGCTTTTCCAGCAACTACAAAGTCGTTTCAACGCTTAAACAATTTGTATATTTTAGCTAGCTTCGGTGGGGCAATAATCCAAAAAGAAAAAAAAAAAAAAAAAAAAAAGAGAAGGATTGGAAGGCAGGTTTTTCTTTTTTGACTCAAGAGAGGATTCTTTGGGCGTGAATAGCAGACCACAAAAATCAAAAGGGAAATGAGGGAGTGAGGGCAGGACTGAGCGTGAAAAGAAGAGTGAGGTGAAGGATTTAATAACTCAATAAATATTTCTTTGTAATTAACAAATCAATCAGGAAAATTAAAGCATGAAAACATTGTGATTGGGAGTAGGTTTCCAGCTGTTAATAGGAATAAGTTCAGGTAAAAAATGTGTGAGAAAAATAAGGACAAATTTTTGTAATCAGCATCCCTTGGTCATCTGGTAGGTTACTCCCAGTATCCAGATAGTGTGCAGGCCATAACTTCTCATTCCGATGTCGAATTTGTACAAATGAGTAGCTTTCGAGAGTTATAGAAAGTTCTACAATTTTGTGTGAAAAAAGAATTAATTGCAGATATTTAGAGGTCCAAAATCAGGTCGGTAGTTAGCGTCATGAAAATTACACATGGACTTGTTCATGGCAACCTTTGTTCAACATCTACCTTTGAATAGCTCAATTGAACCCATAAATATAAATTTTCATTCAATAAAAACATCTATGAAATTAGCATAAATCATCATAATAATTAATCATAATCACGTCGTCACAATAATTGCTGCGATGATATTCATAGAAAAATAACGGTGTTCTTCAATAAATAATGGCCTCTTAGTAGATCTAAGTCATGTTCTCCGATAAATATAACATAGCATGTTATGTTCTCAGTCGCGCGCGTGTTGACTTGTTTTAACCCAAAAAAGTCAAGATAATTGGAAATTGCATGATGGAGAAGTCCACGTCAAGCTTATCGTCAGGTAGATAGAGTAAATCAAGTTTTTTCCACAAGGAAGATTCCTGGTCACCTTCCAACGTTCAATAGGCGAGGGAGATGAAGTAAACTCTCAGCAGGGTCGGCTCGATAGATTTTGTGGCTTTTAGCTTTTAAAAGGGGCCTCTTTCAAATGAAAAATTTGTTATAAAATATTTTACTTTAAATGGAAAAAAGAGGAAAAATCTCTTTTATCGTTCAAAATAGCAAAATAACCTACTATATTTAAGACAAAAAAAAAAGTTAAAAGTGATAATGTTATTGAAAATTTAATATCAAAAAGCTTTTCCACCAACTACAAAGTCGTTTCAATACTTGAATAATTTGTATATTTTCGCTAGCTTCGGTGGGGCAATAATCCAAGAAGAAGAAAAGAAAAAAAAAAAAAAAAAGAAGGATTGAAAGACAAGTTTTTCTTGTTTGGCTAAAGAGAGGATTCTTTTGGCGAGAATAGCAGACCACAAAAATAAAAAAGTGCAGGACCGAGCGGGAAAAGAAGAGTGAGGTGAAGGATTTAATAACTCTATAAAGATTTCTTTTTAATTAACAAATTAATCAGGAGAATTGAAGCATGAAATCAATGTGATTGGGAGGAGCTTTCCAGCTATTAATAGGCATAATTTCAGGTAAAAAAACGTGTGAGAAAAATAAGGAAAAAGTTTTTTAATCAACATCCCTTGGTCATCTGGTAGATTACTACCAGTATCCGCGTAGTATACAGTCCATAACTTCTCATTCCGATCTCGGATTTGCACAAATGAGTAGCGTTGGGAAGTTTTGTGAAAAGCTCTATAATTTTGTATGAAAAAAGAATTAATTTCAGATGTTTAGAGATCCAAAATCAGATTAAAAATTAGCGTCATAGAAATTGCATGTGGACTAATTCATGGCAACCTTTGTTCAACACCTATCTCTGTATTTCTTGTCAATTAAACTTATAAATACAAATTTTCATTCAATAAAAACATCTATGAAATTAGCATAAATTATCGTAATAATTAATCATAATCGCGTCATCATAATAATTGCTAGGATCAGATTCATAATATTAATTTCTTTTATTTAGCGTGAACTTGTCTTTACATCACGAGTCTCTATCACTGTCACATGTTTAATCACTAAAAAAAATTATTAGAATACAATAATTTCGTAATAAATAATGACCTAACAAAATTCTATAACATCAATAGGGCAGGCGTTACAATTAAAATAGGACAGCTGATAAATTTATAGGCTTTACTATATATATATATATATTCCATATTTTTATTAGCAATGGAATATTGAATGATAAATCTACAGCAAGTCTATAGCAACTACACAATACACATGCCTCTTGGTTAAGACATTTTGATTAGCTACATCACTATTCAAGCCACAAAGACAAATTAAGGATGCGTTTACTAAAAAGAATGTAATTAAAAAGATAATAGGATTGGAAATGAAATAAACGAATTAAGTGAAAATAAGTCGAACAAAATTGGCAGATTGCACTTTCCTTTCCTTTCTTTTAATTTTCAATCCCATTATCTTTCTCACTATATTTTTTTTGATAAACACGCCCTTAATTCTTTCTGATTATAATTTTTAGTAAATACGCCCTTAATTCGTCTATTTGAGATATGAGATATGGGCCTATTTGCAAGGTAATTAGAATGATCAAGTGAAAATGAGTTGACAAATTTATTAAGGGTATTTTTTTAAAGATCATTACAAAATTGTTGAGATATGAGATATGGGTCTATTTGCAAGGTAATTAGAATGATCAAGTGAAAATGAGATGATAAATTTATTCAGGGTACTTTTTTAAAGATCATTACAAAATTGAGATCATATTACAAATTTTTAAAACTTAAGGGGTCAAAGTAAAACTTTGAAAAATATACCATTCAAATTAATGGCTGGAAGATTCCGTAGACGTGGACGAATTGAAGGAAATCTTCTAGAAGGTTCTCGACGGTGTGTGGCTTGCGGCGTAGTGACTCCTGCGTCTGGGGGAGCTGGAGGATGTAGTCGAGGCAGTCGTGGAGGTCCCTGAGCCGGTTCAAGCCGTCGCAAAGCCAAGCCGACGTTTTGGAGCCAGTAGTATTTTCAGCGGAGTTCCAGAGTGAAGATCGGTAATCTTGTCTCTGAGCTGGGAGATCAACGGGTGAGATATGCACGGAAGACTGATCGATCTTGTGTGATGAGATATCGGCGGCTTTGACGGACGGCTGGGATTGATCATCTTGTTCGTGAAAGAAAGAGAACGACGAAAAACGCCTACCATCGTCGTCGTTTTTTTTGGGTTGTCGTATGAGGTGGTTTGGCGTGGAGAGGAACAGTTTAGGCTGGAGTATATAAGGGAACAAGAGACACTCAGGGATCAGACGAGAGGGAGTGGATCCGAGAAAACGGACAGCTGTGAGAGAAGTTAATCATGTGGGAATGGAGTAGAGAGAGAAAAAGAAAACAAAAACCAAGGCAGGTAAGGACATGAGTGTTACAAAATTTTATGTAAATTTCTTGCCGAGGCCATTTTTGCCCATAGGCTATAGCATTTGACAAACCGAGCACTAACAATTGCTAGCCTCTTTCCTCTAAAAGTTGGACTGTTGTAGTCTTTTGGATCATTTATTTGAAATTATAAAATTTTATCTGAATTTTTTAACTAAACATTTTTGCCAATATCTCGAAGCCCATAGCCTTTAGACAACCGAGTACATATTCAAATGACTATAACTAACAATTTGTAGTCCTCTTTCAGCTAAAATTTTGACCGTTCGTATATTTAAATTTTTAAAATTTTATTCCAATTGTTATCGGGCTATTTTTGCCTATTTCTCGAAGTCTTTAGCCTTTAAACAATAGCGTACATATTTGAACGACTGCAACTAACAATTCGTTTAATTTTTTCTATCGTATGTTTGAAATTATAAAATTTCATCCCAATTTTTTATCTAACTGTTTTGCACATTTTTTGAAGTCTATAGCATGTGGCCAACATAGCACATATTCGAACGACCATAATAATAGTTCGTGAAAAAGGCATATTTTCACCTGTTCAAGAATCAGTGAGAGATCAAGAGGCATCGGATCTTCCTATTCAATTGAATCGATGAATCAAAATGCCCAAGAATCATAATTTGAGAATTCAACCATTACAAAGATTCATTATTTGGAATCGACGCCCAAATAATGAATCTTTGTAATGGCTGAATTCTCAAATTATGATTCTTGGGCATTTTGATTCATCGATTCAATTGAATAGGACGCTCTGATGCCTCTTGCTCTCTCACTGATTCTTGAACAGGTGAAAATATGCCTTTTTCACGATTTCTATTTCTATTTTCCCAAGTTTTTTTCTTTTCTTCATTTCAGTACGTGCATTACTTTATTTTCTTTTTAGTTTTTTTTTTGTTTGGTTTTCATTATCGGTTTTGTTTGGCCAATGATGCAACCTTTTATTTCGACTGAAGTGCAAGTTTTAAGCTTTGCATAAGTGTCGGAATTTATGAACTAGGACGGTAACCACAGACCCAAAAATTCTCATGTTGTACTCCAATAATAAAACCTTATTTTTATAAAATTTCATGATATCATATAAACATAAATACTTTCGACCATAAAATAACATTGTTATAATCAAAGTAATAAACAAAATAATTTATTTTGCATGCAAACATACATACATACACATTCACAACATAAAAGAATAATTTTCTAACAAAGTTTGTCACAAAACAAAATACGTCAATCATAAAAATTTAAAACCATAAAAATCTTTTAATCATACCTTAAATTCTTATATTTTCTCCCATGAATACGAAGACTTGCACATAAAATCTCCAAAAGAATTCCTTCTACTTTGGCTTGAAAGAAAATAATAGTAATAAATTCTTAGCTTTGAGGATTAAAGAGATAATAGAGGCTTTCTTGGAGAGATTTTTGAGAGAGGGTGAGAAAGAGAATTTTCTTTGGCTGGAAATTAAGAGAATGAAGACTTTGGTAGCTTAAAGGTATATTTATAGGTTTATGAGAGAGAAGAGATTATATGAGCATAGAAAACCTGTAACGCCCCGAAATTTATTTAATAGTATTGTAATGTAAAGTGGTGAATTAGTGTGCCATAATTAATGTTTCAACATTAATTTGATTATTTGGTTAAATTTTGAATTTTAAGTTGTTTTGTTAATTTAATAAATTCAAACGATTTCTTATTTTTTTAAGAATGATGTTTTGAGTTTTAATACACAACAATTTGTAAAATGTTAAAAATATTCGGTTTTACAAAACGTGGGCGGCACATGGTTTTTGCATAGTAAAATCGCCCACCGTTTCCCTCTATTTGTTCTCTCTCTCACTCTCTTCCTCTCACTCTCTCTGATCTCTCTTTCTCTCTCTCCTCCCATGTGATCTCTCTCATTTCCTCTCTCGATTTCTCCTCTCCTCACTCATTTTTTCCTCAAATTTTTGAATCAAAATTTGAATCCAAGCTTTGGGTTAGCAAGAAGGAAGCTCAGGGATGAGATTTGGCAACCAAGAATGTGGATTGAAGCTTCGATTCTAGGTTAGTTTTGAAATTTCTAAACTTTTTCAAAATTTTTAATTTTTGTGCATTTTTGAAATCTAAGTTTGTTTGAGCTTAGAAAACTCTTGATTTGAGTTAAATGAACTTAGAACAACTAGAATCTAAGCTTGGATTGAAGAAAAATGGATTAGATTAAACATTTTTCATTTTTTCTCATTTTTTCCTATTTTTAGATTTTTGAGATTTTTATGTTTAAATCTTGTTTAAATGAGTTCAAAAGTATTCTAATATGTTTTCTATCATCTATGAATGTTTTTCATGCCTGAGATTTGAGAAAAACAGGTTAAAATCAAGATTTAGATTTTGGGAGAACCAAAACCCGTAGTTAAAATTTTTGGGTTTTTCCAGTTGGGCAGGCTGAACTACGTGTTCGGCAGGCCAGATTCAAAGGATCGGCAGGCCAGACTCTTCCATTCGACAGGCCAGACCTAGGAATGTCTGGTTGACCGGACCTGATTTTTGGCAGGCAGAACTGCACAGTTCGACCGGCCAAAGCAGGGCGTCCGATAGGCCGACAGAGCGTGGAAAATTTTATGATTTTTCACCTGTTTTCACTGTTTTGAACACCGATTTAAATTTTAACCTTGTAAAATAATTTTAAAGATACAAATGGCACACTAGGACATTATGAAATGGTTTAGTAACATAGAACGTCTCGAACTAGATATTGATCGACTTAGTGTGTATCTAGGATCGTTCGTGGTTCCGCGGAGCTAACGTATAGCGGACTGGGATTACGGTATGGGGCACCGGCACGAGTATCGGGTAGGACTTCTACCATTTCTTTGGTAACCCAGTTTTAAAATGATTTGGCTTGGAAAAGGGTTTCTATAAAAATGTTTTCAACGATTGATTGAAAAATAAGACTTTATCAGTTATTTTTATAAACCGTGAATTGAAGTGAACTTCATAATGAATGTTAATGAGAATATCTGGTAAATGGACTTTGTATGATAATAGAAATGAATATAAGGGCATGGTGCCATATCAAAGATTGGGTCGTGTAGAGATCGACCTTGGGGGCAAGTTTTAAAACCCAGCTGGGCCACTACGGTGGTGATATCCTTATGGTTTGCCTAGGAAAAAAAATGATATTTCTGGTCAACCGAATAAATTGTTTTGGGTAAGAACAGTTTTATTTAAATTTATTTATTTATTTAAGGTTTCTCTTAAATATTTCCCTGATTAGTGAGATTTTTCTTTAAATTAAATGATTTATTAAAATATAGTCCTACTGAGCCTTTCGTTCACATTTTGTTTGTTTTTAAACTTCCCCTCTAGGTGGATTACCATTTAGATTCAGAGAGGACTCGACGGACAGAACTTAAGAGCAATAGGAAGATTAGTAGATTATTTGTATTATTTAATCAAGGCATGTAATGTTTTTAACTTTCTTTATGCTTGGACTGTGGTTATATTATTATATTGTCAGTACAATGTGTGTGCACAAGTTGTGGGTCAATGGGACTCATACTCGCGGTTCTTTATTATTTTATCATCTGCTTAATGATTCCACCTGTTCAGTGTTTAGGAATTCTTTTATAAAATGTTGTTTTGAAACTTTTACATTCTTATTATTTAATTTAACCCCTAAAACTCTTTATTCTAATTAAATTCTCCTTTTAATTAATTTAAATAATCCGCCACGTCACCTCCCGTACTCCGGGATGTGACAAGATGGTATCATAGCTCAAAGTTATAAACGTTGGGAATTGTGCACATATAGCTATGACAATGAAATACCTCTGATAGTCCAAATTTTGTTTTCAGAAATGAGAGAATGGCACCTAGACGTCGTTCGACAGCTGACGTCGAGTTCAAAAATGATGAGGGTATGATGAGGTCTATGTTTACTGCTTTTTGGCAGATGACAGCCAGGGCTAGACCAAAGGATTCTGGTGTTGGTCGTCGGCATATGTATTTTAAGGAATTTCGACGTGCGTCTATTCCAACTTTTGATGGTAATGGGAATCCGCAGTTGGCAGAATATTGGTTAGACTCGATCGTGAAGCATTTGGATACCCTTCGTGTGCCTGATGAGTACCATGTGGAGTTTGCTGTGTATAAGCTCGAGGGTGGTGCTAATACTTGGTGGAAACAAGCTAAGCGTTTGGAACACGGTAGTGATATCAGTTGGGACAAATTCTGTAACACCCACCCATTTTTATGTAATGAATCACATTAAGTTAGTAACGATGTTAAGAAAATTTTTAATAATAATTTATGTTATGATATACGATTTTAATGTTACTAACTTTTATGTCAAGTTTTATGACAGTGACGACCGCATGGAATCGTTGTGCTCAAGTGTTCATGATTATTTTAATGAATGCTTAATTATGATGCAATGATGTATGAATGTTTTAACGTATGGCATTTAAAGACAGTTCGGCAGGCCGAAGGAAACCATCGGCAGGCCGAACTTGGTGGAACCGGTAGGCCAAAGATAGCTGACAAGCAGTCAGCAGAAATCTCTCCAAATTTATGGCTGAGATGATTACGTTAAACGGGTGATTTATTGTGATTAATTGGCATAATAATGAAATAATTTTATCAGTTAAGGAAAAAAATGTTTGACTTCGCATTGATTTGTATTATTTTAAATAGTTTCCTATTTTTAGAGGGTAAAAATATGGCAAGTAAGACTAAAGTTTTGACTTTCCCTCTTTTCTTTCCTTCCTCCATGCCAATGAGCCATCAATGAGTCAGAAAATTCTGACTTAATGGAGAGTATTGAATTCATTGGTTATACTCATAACATTAGAATTTTTTTTTAACATTCTTTTCCATTTTTTTCTCTCATGTTCTCACTCTTCTCTCTCTCAGTTTCTGAGACGTTTTCTCATTCCTCTCTTCCTCTTCTCTTTTCCACGAATTCCATTTCTTCTCTCTCAAAAATTCTCTGCAAGAAAATTGAAAGAAAAAGTTATATTTTCGTTGGTTGAATTCAAGGATTTTGAGAGGAAAATCTTTTAAGGTAAGGACTCGTTTCTTTGTGTTTTTGAAAAGAATTCTCCTCCTCAATTTGTCTGCAATATCTTTCTCTAGGTGTTGTATTTTGTCCTGAATTTTTAATATGTTATGCATGTATGTATTATGTGATGTTTCTCCAAGTTCAAGTCATTTCGTTGTTTCTATGAAAAATATGAATAAATCCTGGTTATGTATGTTTAACTACGTTTAACTACATTTACAATTCAAAGTATCATATAAGTTTTGTAATTATGTTTATGTTTAAAGTTTAAACAAGTATGAATGTATGAATGTAACGACATCTGTGACGTCCATAAGGGGGGCGTTACAGGCTTTGGTATCAGAGCGAATTTTTTATTACAATTCATATCACCACACGTCAATCCAAGTCCTCCAAGTAAGTATGTTATAAAGTTAAATGTTATGATGCAAGTATGATGATAAGATTAAGGTCTAAATGTTTAGCGATTAATGATCTAGTAGTGAAAACCTATCTCATAATTGGAAGATTATTTCTAAGTTCTAATTCTTTTAGGAGAATTTACGATGGACGCCCACAGAAGAATGCAGACTCGCACCTAGACCAACGAAAGACTCATGACTATGATCGCTGAGTTGCAGAGACAACTTAAGGATCAAAGAAGAGAAATTGTTGCGTTAAGGGCCAACGGCCAGAATGATGATCGACAAGGCAATGATGTGCCTCCTCCCCCGTAGCCACAAGTCAACGAAGTCCCAGCTCCTGCTGCTGAACCAAGAGCGGCATATCAAGAACCCCTACTGGTCAGATGGAAGAAAGTTAAGCCAGCAGACTTTGAGGGTTCAAAATACCCGTTAGTCACATAGGGATGGTTAAAGACGATTGAGGCCACCTTACGACTCATGGATTTCATGAACAATGAGAAGTCCTTTGTGCCTCGTACTGTCTCACTATAGAGGCCAGAATTTGGTGGGATGGCATTGAAATGAGTAGGAATGTTGAAGAAATGACATGGGCTGACTTCATGCATGAGTTCAACACGAAGTTCTTCCATATGAATGTTACAAGGAAGCATTATGAGGAGTTCAAGAGCTTGCGCCAGGGGATATGTCAGTCATTGATGTGGTGACAAAGTTTGACCACCTTGTGTGTCTATGTCCAGGAATGGTTATGGATGAAAGTAAAAGGGTCAGAAGACTAATCAGAGCTCTTAGACCAGATATTGTTGCGATCATTGATGGGGCAAGTCCGCCAAGGACTCAAGAGCAGGTTGTTATGAGGGCTCAATGTGTTGAGTTTCATCTGTCCAAGCTAAGAAGGAACCAGCCTCAGTCAGGCCAACAGGTTAACAATGTAAACAACCAGAACCGCCCTTCACACAGGAACAACAACAACAACAACTGCAACAACAACAGCAATCAAAACTGGAGGAATAAAAAGAGGAAGGGCAATCCTCAAAACCAGCAGGGCCAAGACAACAAGAGGCATAATGATGGTCAGCACAACAACAATAACAGGCGGTTTCAACCATGTGCTAAATGTAGAAAGAAACATCCAGGGGAATGTCGTTTGGGAACAAACCAATGTCTCATCTATAGGCGTGAAGACCACTTTGTTAAGAACTGCCCCAAGCTGATGAATGCCAATGCCCCACAGAGAGCTCCTCCTTAAGCCCAGCTACATCAGATGCAAGCCTCCCTTGAAGGGCCACTTATTAGTCAATGGAGAATTGAAGCCCCACCGACGAATGCCCAAATTTATGCCATGACGAAAGAACAAGTGGCTGCTGAAGCCTCCAATGTGGTCATAGGTCAGATAACAAGTTTATCTAATGATGCTTATGTTCTTTTTGATACGGGTGCCACGTATTCTTTTGTATCTTTGTCATATGCTAAAAAGTTAGAGGTTCATTTAGAGCCTATGAGACAGGGATTTACTACGACACTACCCTCCGAGGAAGTGATATTGTCTACGCACTGTTTGCGTATAGTACTCCTATGGATTTCTGATAAGGAACTTTTCGTCGACCTCATTCTGATCGACATGCATGACTACTACATGATTCTTAGGATGGATTTCCTAAGCAAGTATAATGCCTCTATAGAATTCCAAAAACGAAAGGTGATCTTCCATCCATAAGGTGATCAGAAGTTCATCTATATTGGCGAGTCCAGAAAGAAACCCTACATGTTTTTATCGGCAATGAAAGCAAGGAAGTTATTAGCAAGTGGCTGCATGGGCTATCTGGCAAACATTGTAGACAAAAGTCAAGAAGGAAAGACAAGAATTGAAGATGTGCATGTTGTTCATGAATATGCGGATGTGTTTACTGATGATCTGACGAGTCTACCACCAGAATGAGAAGTTTTATTCGAGATTGAGCTTGCTCCTGGCACCGATCCAATCTCAAAAGCGCCTTACAGAATGGCCCCGGTAGAGTTAAAGGAGCTTCACACGCAATTAAAGGAGCTACTCGACAAAGTTTTTACCAGGCCAAGTCACTCACTATGGGGAGCTCCAGTTTTTTTTGTAAAGAAGAAGGATGGCACTATGAGACTCTGCATTGATTACAGAGAACTAAACAAGGTGACAATCAAGAACAAGTACCCGTTGCCTCGAATCGATGATTTGTTTGATCAGCTTAAGGGTGCATCGGTGTTCTCAAAGATTGATCTACGATCATGATATCACCAATTGAAGGTTAAAGAAGGAGATATCCCCAAGACTGTTTTCAGGTCGAGGTATGGTCACCATGAATTCATGGTTATGCCTTTTGGTCTGACTAATGCACCTGCGACGTTTATGGATTTGATGAACAGGGTATTCAAGGATTTTCTCGATAAATTTGTTGTTGTATTTATCGATGATATTCTTGTCCATTCTAAGAATCACGAAGAGCATAAGGTGCAGTTTAAGGATTGTGCTGGAGACTTTAAGAAGACACCAGCTATATGCAAAGTTCTCTAAGTGGGAGTTTTGGCTTAATAAAGTGTCATTCTTGGGGCACATTATTTCAAAGGAAGGGATTATGGTTGATCTTGCTAAAGTAGAAGCCGTTCTCAACTGGAAGCAACAGATGAATGCAAGTGAAATAAGGAGCTTCTTGGGTTTAGCAGGTTATTATCGGAGATTCGTAGAAGATTTCTCCAAGATAGCAGCTCCACTCACGAACCTGAATCGCAAGGGAAAGAAGTATGAATGGACAAATGCATGCGAGAAGAGTTTTCAAGAACTGAAGAAAAGGCTAACGACGGCTCTAGTGTTGGCTATTCCTGAAGGAAATGATGGGTTCGTAATTTATAGTGATGCATCCAAGATGTGCCTCGGAGCTGTATTAATGCAAAATGAAAAGGGTGATTGCTTATGCGTCAAGACAACTGAATGATTATAAAAAGAACTATCATACTCATGACCTCAAGTTGGCAGTAGTCATTTTTGCGTTGAAGATATGGAGACACTATTTATATGGGGTCCAATGCATGATTTTCACTGATCATCAAAGTCTGAAGTACTTCTTCACGCAAAGAGACTTAAACATGAGACAACGAAGATGGCTAGAGTTGGTGAAGGATTATGATTATGAAATCCTTTATCATCCTGGAAAAGCTAACTGAGTGGCAGATGCTCTAAGTTGGAAGTCAGTTGCCACATTGATGTCAATGCAAGCGATACCTCAACCTTTAAGAAAGGAAATTCTAGACTTCAGTCTAGAACTTATAGCAGGACAGCTCTCAACACTCTCTCTTGCTCCAACGATGTATGATGAAATTCGAAGAAAACAAGATGAAGATGTAAGTCTTGTAAGGATTAAGCAAGAAATGAAAGAAGGGAAATGTTAAGAGTTTCGTATTGCGGATGACGGAACTTTGTACCTCAAGGACCGCTTATGTGTTCCCAATGTTGATGATTTAAGGGAAAAGATCTTGGCGGAAATTCATGACACTCCTTACTCTATTCATCCTGGTGCAACAAAGATGTATAATGATCTAAGGGGTAACTTCTGGTGGTTTGGAATGAAACATGATGTTACAATGTATGTGAAGAAATGTATGACATGTCAGCAAGTAAAGGCTGAACACCAGAGACCAGGTGGTGAACTGTAGTCTATCCAAATACTGGAATGGAAATGGGAGGATATAGCAATGGATTTCATTACCGGTTTACTCAAAACTACTAATGGTTATGATGCAATTTGGGTAGTTGTGGATCGACTGACTAAGACGGTGCATTTTATTCCTATCAAGATCACTTACTCTATGGAACGGTTAGCCGAACTCTATGTTAAGGAAATTGTATGACTTCATGGAATTCCCAAATCAATCATCTCAGATCGTGATGGCAGGTCCACATCTAAGTTTTGGAAGAGTGTATAGACTGAATGGGAACCAGGCTACATTTCAGTACAGCTTTTCATCCTCAGACAGACGGCCAAATGGAGAGGATGAACTTGATTTTAGAGGATATGCTACGGGCTTGTTCTCTCGATTTTAAAACCAGCTGGTGTAAAATGTTGTTGTTAGCAGAGTTTGCTTACAACAACAGCTTTCAGGCGACAATTGGGATGGCACCATATGAGGCTCTCTATGGGCAAAAATACAGGTCGTCTATATGTTGGCACGAAGCTGGTGAAAAGAAGTTGATGGAAAGCGTTGATGCTGAAAGGACTAATTTTGTTAATGAAACTTCTGAGATGATAAAGTTGATAAGAAGAAGAATAGAGACGGCTCAAAGCCGTCAGAAGAGTTATGCTGACAAAAGAAGAAGACCCTTAGAGTTCGCCGTGGGCGAATATGTGTTTTTGAAAGTTGCACCAATGAAAGGAGTTATGAGGTTTGGAAAGAAAAGCAAGTTAAGTCCAAGATTCATTGGTCCATTTGAAATCATGAAACGAATAGGCAAAGTAGTTTATCAGCTGAAGTTGCCTTCAGAAATGTCCACAATGCATGATGTATTTCATGTCTCTATGCTCAAGAAGTATGTCCCGGACCCTACGCATGTGATTGAGCCACAAGTGATCGAGATACGAGAAGACTTAAGTTATGAAGAAAATCCAATGAAGATACTCGATCGAAAAACCAAGACCTTGAGGAATAAATAAATTCCATTGGTCAAGGTGTTATGGCGAAATCAGCAAGTTAAAGAAGCCACATGGGAACGTGAAGATGACATGAGATCTATGTATCCGCATTTATTCTAAGTTTCGAGGATGAAACTTTTATAAGGTGGGGAGAATGGTAACACCCACCTATTTTTATGTAATGAATCACGTTAAGTTAGTAACGATGTTAAGGAAATTTTAAATAATAATTTATGTTATGATATACGATTTTAATGTTACTAACTTTTATGTCAAGTTTTATAACAGGTGACGACCGCATGTAATCGTTGTACTCAAGTGTTCATGATTATTTTAATGAATGTTTAATTATGATGCAATGATGTATGAATGTTTTAATGTATGACATTTAAAGACAGTTCGACAGGCCGAAAAGTCTGCCCAAGATCGGCAGGCCGAAGGAAACCATCGGTAGGCCGAAGGAAACCATCGACAGGGCAAACTTGGTGGAACCGACAGGCCGAAGGGAAAAATCGACAGGCCGAAGACAACTGACGAGCAGTCAGCAGAAATCTCTCCAAATTTATGGCTAAGATGATTAAGTTAAACGGGTGATTTATTGTGATTAATTGGCATAATAATGGAATAATTTTATCAGTTAAGGAAATAAAATGTTTGACTTCGCATTGATTTGTATTATTTTAAATGGTTTCCTATTTTTAGAGGGTAAAAATATGGCAAGTAAGACTAAAGTTTTGACTTTCCCTCTTTTCTCTCCTTCCTCCACCCCAATGAGCCATCAATGAGTTAGAAAATTCTGACTTAATGGAGAGTATTGAATTCATCGGTTATGCTCATAACGTTAAAAAAATTTTTAACGTTCTTTTCTATTTTTTTCTTTCATCTTCTCACTCTTATCTCTCTCAATTTCTAAGACATTTTCTTATTCCCCTCTTCCTCTTCTCTTTTCCACGAATTCCATTTCTTCTCTCTCAAAAATTCTCTGCAAGAAAATTGAAAAGAAAAAGTTATATTTTCGTTGGTTGAATTCAAGGATTTTGAGAGGAAAATCTTTTAAGGTAAGGACTCGTTTCTTTGTATTTTTGAAAAGAATTCTCCTCCTCAATTCATCTACAATATCTTTATCTAGGTATTGTATTTTGTCCTGAATTTTTAATATGTTATGCATGTATGTATTATGTGATGTTTCTCTAAGTTCAATTCATTTCGTTGTTTCTATGAAAAATATGAATTTTCTACTCTCTACCCCTCATAGTAAAATATTGTTGATTAACTTTGATGCATGAAAAATGTAATGTTTATTCAAGGGGTAAATGAATGATGTTTTTCATAAAAGTTGACAAGAATGTGCATGTATGTGTTATGATAAAGACTACAAGGTTTGGTAATGTTTCGTTGAGTGTATTTTATGTTATGAAATTTTTATGAGATTAGGTCAAGAAAACTGTTTTAACAATGTTATTTTTAGATTTTCGTTTTATGAAATGTTTTATTTGTTTAAATGATTTTATTAATGAGGAAATAATTTTGTGATATTAAAATGCATGATAATAAGATGTTTGTATGAATTTTAAAATGTATGGTTTGTTTTTACATGCTTAAGGTAATTTTTATGATTTAAGAAAAATCATGATAACATGTTTATGTGATGATAATTTTATGTTTTCACAATTATGGTTATGAATTATGTTTGTTATATGAATGGATGTTTTATGATAAGTATTAATTTTATTGTATTTTTAAATGGATAAATGGCATGAACACTCAAAGGAACGAGTACATCAAGACTGCGGCGTCGTCACCAAAGTGTATTAAGGTTAAGTAAGCTAGCTTTAAGGTAAGTACATTCTCACCTGCAACATGACACGTTTTACAAGGTTTGATGATATGTTCATAATGACATTCATGATGATTTTATGGTTATTTTCCTTAAAGGATTTCTTATGAAAGATTTTCATGATTTAAAGTTATGCATGTATGATGATGACATGTTTCAAAGTATGAAAATTATGTATATATGTATCACCTAGTAAGTGTTGCACACCAATGTTATGAAATGATATGTTATGATGTCATGTTTGGTTTGGGATTAGCTACCCTTCTCTTCTCATGACGGCGCACCTACAATGATGTTTATGGTGCAACACTTGGGCCCTTAAGATAAAATGAAATAAGTTTTAAGATGGTCAATGTAATGAAAGATATGTTACTATGAAATTGTGCTTAAGGCACTTTTATGATATGATGATGATGATGATGATGCATATGAAATGTTTTTAAATTGTGAGAATTATATGTACTTACTAAGCATTAGCTTAATCATGTTTTTCGTCATGTTGCAAATAAGGGTAAGAGAATCATGGAATAGGCGGAGGACATGGGAAGGCGTGTGAGCATTAAGCACAATGAATTGAACCGGAAGAACGCCAAGAAGAATGTTTTTATGTTTTAAATCAAGTTTTATATTTTGAACATATTTTTATGTTAAGTTTTAAGAATACTTGAACTATGGTTTTATATTTTATTTTATCATTTTAAAGGATTTTGATCTTCCGCATTTTTATGAAAAGTTGGTCTTGTTATAAAAATTAAGTTTTTTTTTCTCAAGGGTTTTGGCTCGGTCGGCCTGTCGAACTTCTTTGGTCGGCCTGCCGATGTTTGAAGGTTCGGCCTGCCGATCACGTTTTCGGCTTGCCGGAAGATGATGAGTTTTTAAGCTAGATTTGTAAAGCCTCTACTGGCCTGCCGATCATGTTCGGCCTGCCGAAGTCCCAAGTTCGGCCTACTGAACTGTGGGAGCATGAAATTGATGAATTTATAAGTTATGATTTTACAACTTGGTATACTTATTCTATAAAAATAAGTTTATGATTAATTTAAAGTGTAATTGAATAAATTATGATATGGAATAAGTTAAGCAATGTTATTTTAAAAAAGAAAAATATGAATGGATCCTGGTTATGTATGTTTAACTACGTTTGATATAAGTTTTGTAATTATGTTTATGTTTAAAGTTTAAACAAGTATGAATGTATAAATGTAACGACATCTGTGACGTCCGTAAGGGGGGCGTTACAGATTTGAGGAGTTGTTTTATGACCGGTATTTTTCGCAGGGGTATAAAGATCATAAGACAGTTGAGTTCTACAGATTGCAGTTGGGTGATTTGTCAGTTCGGGAGTATGAGGCAAGGTTTAATGAGTTGGCCAAGTTTGCTCCATCAACAGTGGCATCGGAGCGTGAGAAGTGCATTAAGTTTCAGGAAGGGCTCAAGGCTCCTATTCGGCGACAGTTGGTTGCTCTGCGACTTAGGAGTTTTGGAGAGCTTATGTCGTCAGTAATATCAGTGGAAAATAATTATGTACAGTATTGTGAGGATCGAACAAAAGCTTTAGGAGGATTGTAGAGGAGCAGTAGGAAGAGCACCACTAGCCGTCCAACTCCGGGAAAGGGCAAGCAGGGTGGCGTGAACAGTGGTAGCAGCAGTTCATCTGGTAGCGGGCGCAGCAATCCCTACAGCTTCCATTGTCATTTCTGTCAGCAGCCAGGACACATCAAGAGGAATTGCCTGATCAGGAGTGCCCGTCTTGGATCTCATACCAGAGAGGATGCCAGTCGTTAGTCTCAGCCTTAGACCCTACCTCTGCCTCAGCAGTATCCGCAGTTGCAGTATCCTCAGTTCTCCCATCAGCAGTTTCGTATCCGGCACAAGGGCAGCAGCCATAGCATTTCTAGCGTAGCGTCCCTCAGTATCGAGCGCCGAGTGCAGCTAGTGTGTAGTCATCTCTGTCTCAGCAATATTGGCAAAATAATCCGAGATCCAGCAATGTTGGTAGAGGAAAAGGGAAGGCACCAGTGTAGGTTCATGCAATGGCATCTGGAGGTTTAGATTCTCAGACCAGTAACGCGGTTGTCGATGGTACGATCTTAGTTTCTCAATCCTTAGCTCGCATTTTATTTGATACAGGTGCCTCTCATTCTCTCATTTTGAGTTCTTTTGTACATGCCTTGGGATTAGAGACAAAAGAGTTTAATGAGCCCCTAGTCATAACTTCTCCCTTGGGACAAGTGTATGTGAATTGTGTATGTAAATCTTGTAAAATAAAGATTGGGGATGAGATTTTGAAAAGTGATTTAATTATACTCCCCATGAGTTCATATGACGTAATACTAGGGATGGACTGGCTATCCAGGTATAACGCAGTTGTAGACTGCAAACTTAGAAAAGTAACCCTAGTGTCTGATAAGGGGACGATGATCACCTACCAGGGTGGTGGTGGTTAATGAGTGAGCGTCTCATGAAGTCGTGTCTAGGAGGGCGAAGGAATCTAGGTTGTTGTGCTTTTCTTGCGAATCTAGAGTGCGAGTCTTATGCTTTGAGAGGAAGTGTAGCAATTTCGGTGGTTGATGAGTTCAAGGATGTCTTCCCCGATGAGTTGCCAGGATTAGCACAGCATCAGGAAATCAAGTTTGGTATTGAGTTATTTTCGGGGACGGCACTGATTTCTATAGCACCTTATCAGATGGCGCCGGTAGAAATGAAAGAATTAAGGAAGCAACTTCAGGAGCTTGCTAATAAAGGGTATATTCGGAATAGCACATCTCCATGGGGAGCACCGGTTTTGTTTGCTAAGAAACATGATGGGACTCTCAGGTTGTGTGTAGATTATCGACAGCTGAATCGTGTTACAGTAAAGAATAAGTATCCCTTGCCTAGAATCGATGAGTTGTTTGATCAGTTGGGAGGTTTGCGGTACTTCTCAAAGACTGATTTGCGGTCGAGTTACCATCAACTTAGGATTAAGGAAGAGGATATTCCCAAGACAGCTTTTAGGACTTGGTATGGGCATTTTGAGTTTCTGGTTATGTCGTTTGGGTTGATGAATGCTCCGACAGTTTTCATGGATTTGATGAACAGGATATTTAGGCAGTATCTGGATCAGTTTGTGATCGTGTTCATCGATGACATTCTTGTGTATTGTAAGACTTGGAAGGAGCATGAGCAGCATCTCCAGATCGTGCTTCAGACTCTGCGGGAGCACCAGTTGTATGCTAAGAGGAAAAAGTGCGAGTTTTGGTTGACTGAGGTCAAGTTTCTAGGTCATGTCATCTTTGAGCATGGTATTTCTGTGGATTTGTCCAAGATTGAAGCCATAGTGGAATGGGAACAACCAAGGAGTGTAGCGGAGATTCGCAGCTTCTTAGGTCTTACTGGTTATTACAGGAAATTTGTAAAGGATTTTTCAAAGATTGCAGCTCCGTTGACAAGATTGATCAAGAAAAATGTCAGGTTTGAGTGGGGTGAAGAATGTGAGCTTGCTTTTCAGGAATTGAAGAACCGGTTAACTTCAGCCCCAGTGTTGGTTATTCCTAACAGTGATGAGCCGTATGAGGTTTACGCAGAGGCTTCAGGGCGCGGACTTGGATGCGTGTTGATGCAGCATGGACGTGTGGTTGTGTACGGATCCAGATAGCTATGACCTCACAAGCGGAATTATCCTACTCATGACTTGGAGCTCGCGGCAGTGATTCACGCGCTGAAGATTTGGAGGTGTTATTTGTATAGAGCATCATTTTAGGTCTTCTCCGATCATAAGAGTTTGAGGTATCTGTTCACTCAGAGGGATCTTAATTTGAGGCAGCGTAGATGAATAGAGTATATGGAGGATTATGATTTTGCGTTGCAGTATCATCTCAGGAAAGTTAATGTGGTCGTGGATGCGCTTAGTAGGAAGTCTTCAGGGATTCTCGCTTGTTTGGCTTTTGAGGACTGGAGTAGGGATGCGATAGTGAGCGAGTATGGGCTACGGTGTCATGAAGACTATGATCGAGTTTCGGTATATCATGTGGAGGCGACCCCAGCTCTTGTTCAGATGGTGAAGCAAAATCAATGGTAGGATTAGCATTTGCAGGGGATTTGGTCGCGGATTCAAAACAGAGAGCGGTTTGAGGAATGGAGTGTGCATGCAGATGGATCGTTGTATTTCTGGGAACGTCTTGTAGTTCCAGCTATCACCGAGGGAGCACAAAGATGTATCGTGATTTAAAGAGGCAATATTAGTAGAGAGGCAAGAAGAAAGATGTTCGAGAGTACGTGGCCAAGTGTACGACATGTCTTCAGGTGAAAGCCGAGCATCAGAAGCCTGCAGGGCAGCTTCAGTCGCTTCCTATTCTAGGGTGGAAATGGGAGCATGTGACGATGGATTTTCTCACAAGTTTGTCGAGGACGGAGTAGCAGCATGATGCAGTTTGGGTCGTGGTCGACAGGTTGACGAAATCAGCGCATTTCATTCCGTTTAGGTCGACATGTTCGAGAAGGATTCTCAGGGATTTGTATTTGCAGAATATAGTGAGGTTGCATGGAGTTCCTTTGTCCATCACTTCTGATTGAGACACCAGGTTTAATGCTAAGTATTGGAGGAGTTTTCAGGAGGCTTTAGGTACGGATTTGAACTTCAGTACGGCGTTTCATCCTCAGACTGATGGGCAGTCTGAGCGGGTTATTCAGATTCTCGAGGATATGTTGCGTGCCTATGCGTTAGACTTCGGCGGGAATTGGAAGAAATATTTGCATCTGGCGGAGTTCGCATACAACAATAGCTATCAGGCGAGTATTGGTATGGCACCGTTCGAGGCATTGTATGGGCGACCGTGTCGATCACCGATGTGTTGGGCAGAGCCAGAAGACAGGGTTATTCTTGGGCCGGATGAGATCCATGATAGCAACGAGAAAGTCACCGTAATTCGAGATCGATTGAGGGCAGCTCAGAGTCAACAGAAGAGTTATGCGGATAGAATATGTAGACCCTTAGAGTTTGCGGTAGTAGATTTCGTTCTCTTGAAGGTATCGCCTCTTAAAGGAACTATGCGGTTCGGAGTGAGTGGAAAGCTTGCACCGAGGTATATTGGACCGTTCGAGATCACTCAGCGTATTGGTGTGGTCGCTTATCGGCTTGATCTTCCGCCCGAACTCTCTCATGTTCACGATGTGTTCCATGTGTCGATGCTTAGGAAGTGCCTGCCTGAGCAGGGTAAGATAGTTTCATTTTGTGATGTGCAAGTTCGAGAAGATACAACGTTCGAGGAGGTACCAATTCAGATCATCGATCGAAAAGTGATTAGTTTGTGTCGTCGTGAGATACCGTTGCTAAAGGTCATGTGGCAGCATCACGGGGTTGATGAAGCCACTTGGGAACTAGAGTCGAGTATGCAGGAATTGTATTCGCATTTGTTTTATTTCTGAAATGAGATGTAAATTTCGAGGGCGAAATTTCTTTTAAGGGTGGAGAGTTGTAACGTCCGGAAATTTATTTAATAGTATTGTAATGTAAAGTGATGAATTAGTGTGCCATAATTAATGTTTCGACATTAATTTGATTATTTGGTTAAATTTTGAATTTTAAGTTGTTTGTTAATTTAATAAATTCAAATGATTTCTTATTGTTTTAAGAATGATGTTTTGAGTTTTAAAATACAACAATTTGTAAAATGTTAAAAATATTCCGTTTTACAAAACGTGGGCGGCACATGGTTTTCGCACAGTAAAACCGCCCATCGTTTCCCACTATTTATTCTCTCTCTCACTCTCTTCCTCTCACTCTCTCTGATCTCTCTTTCTCTCTCTCCTCCCATGTGATCTCTCTCATTTCCTCTCTCGGTTTCTCTTCTCCTCGCTCAATTTTTCCTCAAATTTTTGAATCAAAATTTGAATCCAAGCTTTGGGTTAGCAAGAAGGAAGCTCGGGGACGAGATTTGGCAATTAAGAACGTGGATTGAAGCTTCGATTCGAGGTTAGTTTTAAAATTTCTAAACTTTTTCCAAATTTTCAATTTTTGTGTATTTTTGAAATCTAAGTTTGTTTGAGCTTAGAAAACTCTTGATTTGAGTTAAATGAACTTAGAACAACTAGAATCTAAGCTTGGATTGAAGAAAAAACAGATTAGATTCAAGATTTTTCATTTTTCCTCATTTTTTCCATTTTTGGATTTTTGAGATTTTTGTGTTTAAATCTTGTTTAAATGAGTTCAAAAGTGTTCTATTATGTTTTCTATCATCTATGAATGTTTTCTATGCCTGAGATTTGAGAAAAACAGGTTAAAATCAAGATTTAGATTTTGGGAGAACCAAAACCCGTAGCTAGAATTTCTGGGTTTTTAAGTTCGACAGGCCGAACTACGTGTTCGGCAGGCCGGATTCAAAGGATCGGCAGGCCGAACCTAGGAAATGTCCAGCCGACCGGACCTGATTTTCGGCAGGCCAAAGTAGGGCGTCTGGCAGGCCAGCAGAGCATGGAAAATTTTGTGATTTTTCACCCATTTTTACTGTTTTGAACCCTGATTTAAATTCCAACCTTGTAAAATGATTTTAAAGATACAAATGGCACACTAGAACATCATGAAATGGTTTAGTAACATAGAATGTCTTGAAATGGTGAAGCAAAATCAGTGGCAGGATCAGCATTTGTAGGGGATTTGGTCGCGGATTCAGAACGGAGAGCAGTTCGAGGAATGGAGCGTGCATGCAGATGGATCGTTGTACTTCCGGGAGCGTCTTGCAGTTCCAGTTATCGCCGAGGTGACGAAAGCCGTTCTAGACGAAGCTCATAGGTCTCAGTTTGCTATTCATCCGGGGAGCACCAAGATGTATTGTGATTTGAAGAGGCAGTATTGGTGGAGAGGCATGAAGAAAGATGTTCGAGAGTACGTGGCCAAGTGTTCGACGTGTCTTTAGGTGAAAGCTGAGCATCAGAAGCCTGCAGGTAAGCTTCAGCAGCTTCCTATTCCAGGGTGGAAATGGGAGCATGTGACGATGGATTTCCTCACAGGTTTGCCGAGGACGGAGCAGCGGCATGATACTGTTTGGGTTGTGGTCGACAGGTTGACGAAATCGGCGCATTTCATTCCGTTTAGGTCGACGTGTTCCAGGAAGATTCTCGGGGAGTTGTATATGCAGAACATTGTGAGGTTGCATGGAGTTCCTTTGTCCATCACCTCTGATCGAGACACCAGGTTTAATGCTAAGTACTGGAGGAGTTTTCAGGAGGCTTTGGGTACGGATTTGAACTTCAGTACGGCATTTCATCCTCAGACTGATGGGCAGTCTGAGCGGGTTATTCAGGTTCTCGAGGATATGTTGCGTGCTTGTGCGTTGGACTTCGGCGGGAATTGGAAGCAATGTTTGCATTTGGCGGAGTTCACGTACAACAACAGTTATCAGGCGAGTATCGGTATGGCACCATTTGAGGCATTGTATGGGCGACCGTGTCGGTCACCTGTGTGTTGGGCCGAGCTGGAAGATAGAGTTATTCTTGGGCCGGATGAGATTCGTGATAGCAACGAGAAAGTCGCGGTGATTCGAGATCGATTGAGGGTAGCTCAGAGTCGGCAGAAGAGCTATGCTGATAGGAGACGTAGACCCTTAGAATTCGCGGTTGGAGATTTTGTTCTCTTGAGGGTGTCACCTCGTAAGGGAACTATGCAGTTCGGGGTGAGTGGGAAGCTCGCGCCGAGGTATATTGGGTCGTTCGAGATCACTCAGCGAGTTGGTGTGGTCGCTTATCGGCTTAATCTTCCGCCTGAACTTTCTCATGTGCACGATGTGTTTCATGTGTCAATGCTTAGGAAATGTCTACCTGGGCAGGATAAGATAGTTTCGTTTCACGATGTACAGGTTCAGGAGGATACGACGTACGAAGAAGTGCCGATTCAGATTATCGACCGGAAAGTGATTAGCTTGCGTCGTCGTGAGATACCGTCGGTAAAAGTCGTGTGGCAGCATCACGGGGTTGATGAAGCCACTTGGGAATTAGAGTCGAGTATGCGGAAATTGTATCCGCATTTGTTTTGTTTTTGAGATGAGTTGTAAATTTCGAGGACGAAATTTCTTTTAGGGGTGGAGAGCTGTAACGTCCTGAAATTTATTTAATGTTAATATAATGTAAATGATGAATTAGTGTGCCATAATTAAAGTTTTAACTTTAATTAGAGTATTTGGTTGGATTTTGAGTTTTTGGTTGTTTTGTTAAATTAATGCATTCAAATGATTTCTCATTTGTTTTAAAATGATGTTTTGAGTTTTAAAACACAACAATTCGTAAAATGTTAAAAATACTCTGTTTTGCAAAACCGTGTGCGGCACATGGTTTTCGCATAGTAAAACCGCCCACCTTTTTCTCTATTTATTTCCTTTTTCTCTCTCTCTCCTCACTCTCACGCAGTCTCTCTCTTCCCTCTCTCTTTCTCGGCAATCTCCCTCTCTCTCAATTCTCTCTCAAATTTTTGAACTCCATTTCGAATCCAAGCTTCGGGATAGCAAGGAGGAAGCTCGGGGACGTGATTCGGCAACCGAGAATGCGGATTGAAGCTTCGATTCGAGGTTAGATTCAAAATTTCTAAACTTTTTACAAAATTTTCAATTTTGTGTGTTTTTGAAATCTAGGTTTGTTTAAGCTTAGAAAACCGTGGATTTGTGTTAAATGAACTTAGGACAACTAGAATCTAAGCTTAGATTGAAGAAAAACAGATTGAATTCAAGATTTTTCATTTTTCCCCTCATTTTCTCATTTTTGGATTTTTGAGGATTTTGAGTCAAAATCTTGTTTAAAGGAGTCCAAACATGTTTTAGAATGTTTTTCTATCAACTATGATTGTTTTTCATGCCTGGGATTTGAGAAAAACAGGTTGGAAACAAGATTTGGATTTTGGGGATCGAGAAACCCGTGGCAGGGATTTCTGGATTTTCCCAGTTCGGCAGGCCGAACTGTGTGTTCGGTAGGCCGGAGTGATGATCGGCAGGCCGGTGTTCTTCCGACTGGCAGGCCGAATCTGGGGAAATGTTCGGCAGGCCGAACTTTGCTTCCGGCAGGCCGAACTGTGCAGTTCGGCAGGCCGAAGCAGGGCGTCCGGCAGGCCGACCGAGGCATGAAAAATTTTATGATTTTTACCCGTTTTCACTGTTTTGAACCCTGATTTAAATCCCAACCTTATAGGATGATTTTAAAGGTACAAATGGCACACTAGGACATCATGAAATGATTTAGTAACATAGAATGTCTCGAACTAGCTATTGATCGACTTAGTTTGTATCTAGGATCGTTCGTGGTTCCGTGGAGCTAACGTATAGCGGACCGGGATTACGGTGTGGGGTACCGGCACGAATATTGAGGTAGGACTTCTATCCTATTTCTTTGGTAGCCTGGTTTTGAAATGATTTGGCTTTGAAAAGGATTTCTATCAAATGTTTTCAACGGTTGTTTGAAAATGGTTTTATCGGTTATATTTTAATATACCGTGATTATGAAATGAACTTCATAATGAACGTAATTGACAACACTCGGTAATTGGGTTTTGAATGATAATGATAATAAACACAAAGGCATGATGCCATATCAGAGATCGGGTCGTGTAGCGATCGACCTTGGGGGCAAGTCCCGAAACCCAACTAGGCCACTACGGTGGTGATATCATGGTTTGCCTAGGTAAAAGAAAAATGGTGTTTTTGATTGTACGAGTAGACTGTCCTGTGTCAGAACGGCTCTACTCAAATTATGCATTTATTTATTTATTTATTAAGTTCTCTTTTGAGTACTCCTAACAATGAACTGTTTCTTTAAATTAAATTATTTATAAAACTTAGTCCTACTGAGCCTTTCGCTCACGTTTTATTGTTTTAAATTTCCCCCATCTAGGTGGTCTTCCATTTAGGTTTGGAGAAGATTCTTCGGATCGAACTCAGGAGCAATAGGAGAGTTTATTTATATTCTGTATTATTAATCAAGGCATGTAAGACTTAACCTTATTTGTACTTGGACTGTAATTGTATTCATGATATTGTCAGTACCATGTGTGTGCACAAGTCGTGGGTTGTGGAACCCATATTCTTGGTTTTTATTTAATTTTTATTACCTACTTAATTTTTATAAATCCTTTTATAAAATGTGGTGGAAAATCTTCTTAATTTTTATTTAATTTGATTCTCAAACTCTCGGTTTTTAATTAAATTCTCTTTTAATTAATCTAAATATTTCGCCACGTCACCTCCCGTACTCCGGGGCGTGACACCTTCCCGGTTCTTAAGTGCCGTCTTCCAATTGTCGCCGGGCCGAATACGGATTTGGTCGTAGCCGCTTCAAAGGTCCAAGTCTAGAGAAAACTCGTGAAACATTTAGCTTGTCAAGCATATCCTCAAGTTGAGGAATGGGAAACCGATGTTAATGGTAATTTTATTAATAGCCCTGCTATCGATGCACATTTACCAAGTGCCATCCTTCTTTGGAACAAGAAGAGCGAGTACTGCACAAGGACTCATACTTGGACGGATTAGGTTCTTGCTCACAAGTTCATCGACCAAGGTTTAGAGGACTTCATGTTCTTTAAGGCTCATTTTGTAGTGAGGGAGATTTGGTAGGCTTGCACCAGGAAGTAGGTTGATTTAGTATTGAACATCTCTCATTGGGGGTAGCTCCGAGGGTAATTTGTCAAGGCTAAGGTCGGCATAGATTTGTAAAAGGGGTTGGATAATGGGTGGAATTGGAGGATCAAGTTGGGATATCTCATTGACGACTAAGGCCAGTAAAGGGGACTTAGGCTTGGTTTCTTGGACAAATTGTGGTCTAGGAATGGTTAAGAATAGTTTCTTTTTGTCTCAGTCAAGGGTCGAGGGCGAATTTATGTGCATAAAAGGGAAACGGGTGATCTGGCGGCTTTTCCAACGGAATGTGTCAAATTGCCAAGGCCTGTCCAACAACAAGTGACAAGTATCCATATCTAGCACATCACACATGACCTCATCTTGGTAGAACTTTCCAATAGAGAAAGAGACCTGACAAATCTCAAAGACTTGTTATTCTGAGCCCTTCCTAATCCAACCCACTTTGTAAGGATGTGGGTGCTTCTCGGTGGAGAATTGAAGAGACTTTACAAGGGATTGCGGGACAATATTCTTTGTTCTACCACTGTTAATTATGACCTCAAAAACCTTCTTGGATATAGTACAACGAGTGCGAAACAGTGCATGTCGTTGCGAAGGATGAGGCTGCTGGGGTGCGAATACTAGTTTCTAGACTACACAAGCAAGAACTTTTCCGTCATCAAGAGGGGTGAATTCCTCATCCTTAACCCCTTCCTTATACATGAACTCCTCTTCATTTCCATTAATCATATTAGCCTACCTTCGTTGTGGACACTCAATGGAATGGTGCCCAAGGAGGTTGCACCAGAAGCATTTGCCAGGAACGGGACAAGCACAAGGATTGGTATTTGGGTGTAGATGTGGGTGATTAGGAGCTTCAGTTTGATGAGTGTGTGTGTCAGTGTTGGTTGGTCTAGTCCGTGGGGTTTGGTTAGTGTTGTAAGGAGTTGTGTTTGGCTTATGCTTGTCTTTGGTGCAGTCTGTGGTGGGTTTATGGGAATAGGCTGATTTTGGGGCGTTCTGAGACAATTGTCGTTCAATCTTATCAGCAAGATTAACTACCTCAAGGAGTGTCCAAATGGTTTTCAACTCTAACTGGTCATGATTGGGGTCTCGTAATCCACCAACATATCAGGTAACTTGTTGGCTCTTAGTCTTAAGTAAGTCATTAAGGTGCATTCAAATGATAAAATTCTTCAGTGTAATTAGAAATGGAACAACTTAATTGTTTACAGCTATGATATTGATGATAGAGATGTTGGTCATAGTCGGGCGACAAGAACCAGTTGCGTAGAAGCTGTCACATTCATGGCCACGACGTTACCGACCGACACCCCTCTCATCCGCGACTTGCTTACAGCTACTCTGTGATGTCCAGAAAAAATTCAAAAATTAATAAGTATGATTAATTAAGGATTTTTTCCATAACTGCTTTGTTAAGTACATGAAAAAGTACAAATTTAGAATTTATAACACACATTTCTATAAGAATTTAGTTCAAGGCTAGAAATTTTCTACAATGCCTAGAAAATTCACAAGTTTGAATCGTGACTTAATCACGATTTATGATAATGAATTTTCTCAATTAATGCGTATTTTGAGACTCTTAATAATAATAATCAGACTTTAGTAATAAACAATTTTGTAATAGCACAATTTAATGAGCTTCATATATGAAACATATAGCCAAATGTGATCTTATGATAGCACATTTGGATAATTAGAAATAATTATATTAAGCTATTATAATTCAATAACTCTATGTACGAGTCAAAGTAATGACTTTTATAAGAATCTCAATTAAAATATTTAAATTGAGATTAATTAATAAAAAGGAATTTCTTATTCATGACAATCATACAAAATTCCTATATGATGCAAGTTTAACAAGAAAGATATAGATTATAATGGTCAAACAACTCAACACCATAATTAAGAAATGACGAGCATAAAGTTTATGAATATAACATCGATCTTGATTTTAATGAGACCATAAATCATGATAAGAATTTTCTAAATCATAAGGATTATTGGAAATCCAAGAATTGACAATATCTTATATAAGTACAGTTAGCAATTATACATGTTAGTAATTACATAAAGTTTATTATTATTATTGTAATAATAATAATAATAATAGTTGTCACAATAATAGTAATAAATACAAGAGAAAGTTAATGGAGTCCACAAACATTGATGAGCCTTTACTGCAACACAATATTTCAAATAGATTACTTTCAAATCCATAATGTGATTAAGAAAATTTAAATGTATCCATAGATTAAATAAAGACCCATAAACTACTTTTTATTATAAACAGTTTGGGTTCTTACCGATAAAGCACAAAATTATGCTAAGTTCAGAATCTGATTTATATTGACTTTTAGATTATCAATTTAAATTACAAAATCTTTAATAAATTTAAAGCACAAAATTATGCTAAGTTCAGAATCTGATTTAAATTGACTTTCAAAAAGTCAATTTAAATTACAAAAATCTTTAATAAATTATTAATACTACTTTTATAAAATAAATAGAAGTTTATGATATGTTTTGGTTGTACAAAAAATGGTTTCTATTAAGATAACAATGATAGATTTATTTTAGAAGAAAATTATAATGAAAAATATATATTAGCATTTTAAAAGTTTTAGGATTTACGAAATGTTATTTTGATCATGAAATCGAATTTTACGTATTGATCAAAGTTCATAAATACATAATATTTTTTTTAGCAAATAATATATATATATATATATGGTGAAATTAGTAATTAACCGATTTTAAAGACAATACTGTCAAAGTTTATCATTTTAGAACAAAATCATGAAATCTATAAAGTATGGAAAAATTCATGAAAAGGAATTTATGGCAGTATGGATATTTTTAATAAGACAATAATACAGTAAGAGAATTAGAATTTATGTAATTATTTTTAACGAGCAACAATATTACAGCTTTAAAAAAAGTACAACTATATTTATTGAAATTTCAAGTTTACGGATCAAATTTGATCGATCCAATACGATAAATATTAGACTGTGTGGACTCAGTGTCTATCAATACATGAACAAAAGAAATTTCAGCCAATCAAAAATTAGATTTCTCTCTCTCTGCTTTCTCTTGACCCACCATGGCCAAAAACATAACCGGAGATCCCAACCTCTATTTTTTACACCTCCTATGCCATTGGATAGATCATGACGAGCTAAGTCCAACGCTATGCTGTACCGCCTATAAATTCGTTGAAACAGTCCACAATCGTCGGTCAAAGTGACAAAAACCCCTTTTATTTGGCACAATTACTCCATCGTCCGATTATCAATCAACATGATTTCAAATTGAAGAGAGGAAGAGAATGACACCATTTTGCCTAGTCTATTTTAGGCAGAATTGCCTCGTGGAAGTTAGTTGTTTTCCACCATCGAGCCCCCATCGGACCCGCCATATCTAGTGGCAATGTGGCACACCGTTGATGCAAAAAGCTTGAGAACACATAGAGGAGCAAAATGCCTCCATCAATTTCATATTCTAATGTCCCGACGATGGAGTTCCATGACCTCCATCATCAAACCACCATGGGAGTCGATGTTTCTATATTTCCTAACCACGTTGTCCCAAATTGGTTGAAGGGAAAGGCTCAAAGTTTCACCATGAAGCTTTTCCCCCATTCAATATCATAAAACCAACATTAGAGGCAAAGATCGGACTCTGCCACTATGTGCCACTGTCGTTAGCTCAATTTCGATGATATCGTGGGTGCTGAAGCACATTGTTGACGCCGTTACATTCAGAGAAGCATGGGGAAGATTTTACACCATTCAATTTCACAGGACCATCATTGGAAGACCAAGGACAGCCTCCACCTTTGAACTCCATTGCGAAGAGGAAGGAGCTGCCATTTCAGGTAGCGGTGTGGTACACCACCACCCTCAAAACATTCAAAGGCGTTTAGTGAGGAAGTCCAACTTAATTTGGGGCTACTACTGTCGGAGAATCAAGATCGAAGCCTCCAATTTTGCTGTCACCATTGGGTGTTGATATGAATAGTTACAAGTTGCTTTTGGTCAAATTGATGCCACCATTGAAGTCATGAGGGCCAAAATACCTAGGAATTGTAGTACAGCCATCAACTGGCCACCGGAGCCGTCGTGGGTGGTCGGGCTTTGGCCGACCTCGGGTTTTGTGATCTTGACTACTGATCGATGATTCGTGACCATCTCTTAACTCATTTTGAAGTTTCAAACATGATGGTGCCTTCAGTTCAAGCTAATTTTGCTACATTAGAAATCATTTAGTGTCGGCTACACGTGAATTGAGGCAAGGCAGACTGTAGTAACAGACTTCAGAATGATATTTCTAGCAATATAGGATCTCCAAGAAGCAATCCTAGTCATCCACGGTCACTCTAGAACCACTGTCGAGGATGCTTACTAGACTGTAGGATGGACGTGATACAACTAGAACCATTTGGCTCAGAATCTAGGTGAGTAGGAATTTTGTCTATAATATGAACATTTTTTAAATAAGTTTTTTTACGTGTTTTCATAAAAAAATAATGAAATGTATGATCTATGATTTGTCATGCCGTGTTATGCTATGATATAATTATGATTTATTATGTTATGTCATGCCATGTCATGCTATGTTGTGATTATGTCATGATCAATATGTGATGTATGCAATAATAATTATATTGCTTAGTCACTTCCAGTTAAGCATGTTTATGGTTTAGGAATTATGATTTATGAAATGGTGATGCTATATAGTAACATGTCATGGTGATGCTATATAGTAACATGTCATACTTTATACACATAATAAGATAAGTTAAACTAAGGGTGTCGTACTAACCTATCGACTTAGGTAAGGCTTAAGTTTTAAAAGATCACGGTGTTGTCAGAACTTTGCAAATCCTAACTCCTTGATGATCGTAATATATTTTATGATCTTAGTGTCATTAGGGATCTTGCAAATCCTGACTTCTCGAAGATGGTGCATAACCGATACAATCACTCGGACTTAATTAATAAGATACGTTAAAGCTTAAATAATTAAGTATAAAACAAGTTAATAAGCAAGCATAAAATGTTCATGTATTTTTTTATTAAATGATTTTAATTATGTTTTACGAGCCTAATTTCCTATTTACTGAGCGAAAGCTTATTTAAGTATATTCACGCTGTAGGTAAGAAAACCTGTCAGCGACACTTGATGGGCAGCGGTGAGTAGCAGATGAATGGTGGAGTTGGGAATGGATACTGCTCATGCAAATGTAAAATTTTCACATTTTTAGCTTGCAAAATTATGTACATTTGTATTTTACAAAAATTATGTACGTATAAATAAGCAAATAAAATTACCTAATTATGTCTTAAAACCCGAGGTTGTAATTATACAACCTTGGTCAAGGCATTATAAGTTAAAAATGTTGCAATAGAAAATGCAACAAATGCACAAAAATTTTCAAGTAAGAAAATTATAAGATTATTTAAAATTAGAAATATTTATTGGAATTTTACGTTAAATTAAAAAAGGATTTTAATATATTTTATGAATTTATTAGTATGAAAGTTTAAAAGATTGTGCTTCAAGAAACTAATATGTTAGACTTAAGTGAATAAATTATAAGAAATTATTATTATGTTAAATTTAAAAAATGAATAAGTTTTAGTAAATCGATATGTTCATTTTAAGATAATAAATTATAAGAAAAGTATAACAATAATTTAAGGAAGGATTTAAAAAGCATTTAAAATAGGAATTTATAACGATATTTAATTTAGTATTGTTTTATAAATATTTTCATTAAAAAAATAGTTTCTAAATAATTATCTTTATGTTTTAAAGAAAGGTTCTAGGAAATTATTTTTATCATCTTTTAAGAAATTAATGTTATAATGTATGTAAAAAATTAAATCTCCAGAAATTATAATTACGTTATTATTATGTTTAAAGAAATCACTATTTCTTTAAAAGAAATATTTTAAGAAATCATTATCAAGGTTTTGTTTTTTAAAAAAAAATTATTATGCGATTTAAGTACTTTATGTTATTACATGTTTAGGATCAAAATTAAGTAGTTAAGTAAAAGCTACGTAGGTAGGGTCGTTACAGTTGGTATCAAAGTGAGTATCCTACCATCCTACTTCACGTCGCCACACATTTGCTTTGCCATAGTCTAAGTAAGTTTAGTTAATCAAATGTTAAAATTAAGTTATGATAAATAATAGGTGTTGATATTTCAAATGACAGCAACTAAGTTATCGACATGCCAAGCACAGTTTTAAACAACCTCTCAAGGCCAAATGCCAAGTCTAGCCCCACGATGCATTGAACCATAAGAAGCTGTATTAGATGCCAACATCCTAAGTTAGCTGGACAATATCTAGAATCGAGTGATCGTTGGAATCGGCACATCAAGATGGATGACACTCGGAGTACAAGTCCTAGCAAGAATATATGGAGCTACAACCAACGGTTCGAAAGAAAGTCATTGCTAGACTTCCCTCCTTTCTCTCTGAAGACTTGCTTCTTATTTTATTTTATCCTTCATCCCCTTTGCACATCAACTAGGTAGCTAAGATCAAGGCCACTCTGCTTTTAAAAGAATAGAAGCCTATAAGCCCTTTTCTACTTGACTTCTAACCCAGGACCAAAGCCGCCCCTCGTGCAAAATATGAGCGGATATTCACTGAAAGCTAATTCCATTAGCGGATGGATAACACCCCTCATTTTTCCATGAGAACAAAGGAAGTTATAGTTAGGATATGCAAAGGACAAAAGAATAAAGTCTTCTTCAAAAAATTAGCACAAAAGGGAATGATGTCAAGACACTTCTTCGGAGCATGAACGAGCACTTTGTCAGAAATAATTTCCCAGCTTGGACCATTAACAAAGACATCGATACCCAGTCTAGAAACGAAGTAGAAGAATAGATAGGTATAATGCCACTACTAGGTTAATAGTGTGACATGCCATATGACTAAGCAAGTATACATGTAGTATAAGAAGTAAGATTTTTGTATAAATAGTAGAAGCTTCCGATAGGAGGAACTTTATGTTATACGACCTGTTGGAAGTGAGTAAAGTCTCGATCTCAACAATGGTCTATGTTATGCAATAATTGCTGACTTAAAAAGGTTTAGCAATTTCATGATATGAAAGTATGATTGATATGTGTATGAATATTAAGAATTATGTTTGTTGTATGTATCATAAATACAATACGACTTATAAGTATGATATAAAGTAGTTGCTAATAAAAAAATGTTTAGCAAATCTATCATACGAAAGTATGAATGGCATGTATATGTATGATATGTTTATGAATGTTGTGTGTATGTATGATATATATATATGCTATAATATGCTTGTTATTTGTAATATAAATACGATATCTCTTGTGAGTACCACGTAATGCATAGTAACCATGCATGATAAGGTCTACAAGAAAACCCATTAAGAACATAACCTCCTAGATTACAATAAAAGCATAGATTCCATAAAATTAGAATCTCGGTAATAATAAATGTAGGGATCCTTACAAGAAAATTAGGATGTAACTAGAAGTCTAAGACATAAGAGAAGAACTTCCCAAAGGTCACAGACTATCTGTAGGTGGTTACTTCTAAACTAGTATCTGACCAAACAGACCCATTAATAGTGATCTCAAAATGAGATAATCCCTCCTTAACCTATAGATAGAAAAATATATAATAAATAAATAAATAGGTAAAAGAATAAATAATAAATCATTTGTGTGGATCAGTCAAACACCATCCTATAAAACAAAGAGATCACGTTAAGAAAATAATGTTGAAGCAAAGTTGCTTCCACTTACCTAAGAAATGTAAGTAACATCACAAGGGTATTATGAAAGAATAAGAATGACAATATATAGTCATTAACATACCCTTCAAAATTAAGAAAGAAATGACTTTAGGCTGGTTCAATATCTAAACCACTCTAATAGAGTTATGTAGCTTAGATAGAGTAGCCATAATAAAGAGAAACCATTAGGAATTCTGACAAATGACATAGTCCACCATATGACTTGATAGCCATAAAACCTAGTTTAGAATAAATAGATAGATATGTTCTTCAAAAGACATAGTCTGCCATATTATTAAATGCCTTTACCCATCAACGGATAGAAAACCAAGTTAAGACAAGTTGATAGAGATGTTCACTTAAGGTAGCAAATAGAGAATTCTCATATGGGTAGTAATCTTACCTCATCCAAATTATTAAGCTAAGAAGGCCACCTTAAGTAAATGTGGTCCCTCTAGTTTATTAAGCCTACAGATGGGAAAAAGTTATGGAATAACCAAGATCGGAGACCTTAAAGTTAAACATTAAACCCTCACTAGTAAACAAATACTACGAAATATGAACGTGGGGATAAAAAACCCCTTTGACTAGCTAAGACGCTCTAGAACTAGTGATGGAGAAAACTTATGAGAGTATCACTCAACTTTTTAAGAAAAACTTAGTTATGTAGCTGATAGTCAGAATAACCCTAAGTTATATTCATCTCGAAAATTATAAGTGTACTTAGTCACGTAATATAAGCCCAACTATGATGTCATCCTTAGAGCAGCTTTTACTGGGACTCATAACAAGAGACTTCCAAAGCTAAGGTTATGAAATCTGTAACGTGTCCCTCAAGAAATGATAGACATGAAAAAGTGACCTCCTTCAAGAGCATTGATGAGACCACCTTTATAAGTGTATAGACAGTAAGGGCTAGAGAGCCAATGATGTATAGTCAGTATGAATAGCAAGTTTAAGAGTAAGACGTCGAGGCTTAGGACATAGCAACAGTATAAGGGCCATTTATACGCCCCTTCTAACGCAGATACAAAGGTACACTAATGTCAGGTAAGAGATAAGATATAGGGAGGATGACACATGTAGTGTCCACCAAGTAAGGTAGTACATCTGAAGTCAATTTTATAGGTACGTGTCAACGGTAGGAATTGCACAATAGACAAGTAAGGTTTATCGAAAGCCCAGCCATGATAGGACCAATATGATTTGTCATTTAATGAGTTAGAACATATTACTATTAATATATATATATATATATATATATTTAGCAATCAAACCCAAGATTAAAGTGTTACGATTAACATGTTAGAATTATTATGACACGTTAAAAACACATACCTCATGTAAGATCTTAAGAATAAGTGTCAAACACGTATTGTTCATCTAAATGATAGATGAACATATATAAAAACAATAAAATAATAGATTTCTTCTTGATAAAATATTGTAGCCATCAAAACCAATAACACATAAGTATACTTAGTTATTTTTTTCCATATTCTTCTCATCCACAAAAAAAAAGGTGTAATGTTTTACACAAAATACCCAACAGAGAAAGATTTCTCGTATACCCATCTCCCTTCTAGAAAGGAAACCTTATTAAGATCAAGGTTCAAAATCAAAGATTAGATTGAGAAAATTCTAAACATAGTCAATAAAACTACTACAAAAGTATAGAAAGACCATAACATTAGACGATCCAACCTATAAACTAGGACTATCGATAGGAGCTATTGCTAAAATGTTGATGATAGTACCCGAATTGAGCAATAATGACAGAGACCCACCAACTATGAAGTGAAAGAAGTTTAAGGACTTGAATTAAGATAAGATTAATATGACAAAAGGAGAGTAAAAGACAAGTATATGGTGCCTCATTGAATGAGTTTGTAGCTCTTAGTCTTGTTCGGACTCAACAACGAGAAAGAATAGAAGTAATAGACAACCTTCTTAGATAGTCAAAGCCCTAGACACAACCCTTGTTAGAAATCATAAGGAAGCCTTGGAATGACATAGAACGCTAAAATGATCTAGAAAAAAAGGAATACGTACTCAATTATAGATAAGAATCACCATGTAGAGAGTTAAGACACATCATGAATGTTATTACAGTAGAAACAAGATGGATTAGAACCCCAAAAGAGAGATAAGCCCTACACAACGTTAAAATACTATAAGATGGCCAAAGCAGGGTAATGTCATTGAACAATTAGAGCCAGTTAGGGCTAGAATAGCACTTCATTTTCTAAGAAAATGGCACTCAAAAGATTAAAATTATGGTAACGAAGTAGATAGGACACAAACAAAACTCTAATTAGCCTTTTTCAAGTTAAAGGAGACAATACAACATTTCTCTTTTAAAAGAGCGTACTACCATTAGAAATATGACATTTAGATCTAGAAAAACTTATAACCTATAGAAGGGTTGTTAGAAGGGGTAAAATCACCCAATCACTTATGGTACGCTATAATGGTATGTTTTAAATCCTAGAATAAGCACAAGTAATGAGAATTGATAGCATGATCCTTATACACTAAGAGACCCTATCCATCCTATACTTTTGTTTCACAAAGGAACTTTATGTTAGACATAGTGCCTTAAGAAATAAAATGTTGTAATATGTTTTTAGATATATTTTATCAATAAATAGTTTATTATTTATATACCAAATGTTGTCCTCTTTATGTTCATTTATGTTGAATGTATGATAAGCAAATAAAAGTATGAGACTATAGGTCTAACCCTTTAAAAATCATGCAAATAATGGATAGATTATGTAGAAGACATTAATCTTAAAGGTGAGGGTCTAAATCATAAGATTCACCATCAAGGGAATAAAGTTAGGTACTTTATTCATGCTAAGATTGTTATGTTGTCTGCATTTCTAACGGGAGATGGCTTGTCTTGGTCATCGGAGTGGGACTCCACGAATAGAAACATTGGTACATTGTCATAGGTGATGATGTATTGGATTGATTTGGTTAATAATTCCATTTGTTCAAATCAATTCACTTTAAACAATCATATGTGTTGTGTCTTAATCTTGAAATGACTAATGGGCATGTGTTCTTGACTTATGTCTTTTGATGAACCAGGGTGACATCTTGATTTAATCATGGTATGCATACTGATACGTTGGACGCACGTAGACTCGTTATTCATGGATATAGAATCCATAGCTCTTTTTGTAAAGTTAATAATATTCTCTTATATACATTATCCTGTAATTAGAAGACTGGAATGTTCAAGCATTTGGATATATATGTGTAACGAATGGTATACCATCTATGGATAGTAAGTATTTTAATGGTGTGATAATAGAACGTAAGATAAAAATAATCGGGAAGGTAAAAAAAAATTTATCCTTAAGCCGATTATGAATATCCTATGGGGATATGACATATTGTGATATGTCATGGACGGTTAGGTTATCGAAGCTTTGTACTTTTATATAATTCAAGAGTGCAACTCTAAGCTTTTAGTGGAGTAGTGTTATAGTTAATAATTGTAAAATATGTATCTAGGACATTGTATTTTATGATTATAGGAGCTTAAACTATAAATGTCCATCGAGTCTCCTTTGCTAGCTTATAATAAATCCTATAATGATAGGTGTGTTTTTCTTACATATTGATGACTTACGTTAAATTATTAGATTGGCTAAAATTCGAGGTAACTGGATTTAATAATTCATTTTAGTTTATCAATTGAATTAATTTTGTGAATTAATTAGTTAAACATGTTGAATTATTAAATAATATTTTATTTGTATGGGTTTATCTGTATATAATTATTTTAATCAAATAACTTTTCTGTTAGTTTATTTGAATTAAAATTGAGGCTTTATAAAGGATACCCGGATCAAATAAGATAAGATTTATCCAATTGGTTGAGATTGAATCAATCAAATAAGCCTATGAAGTCAGACTTTGAATTACATTCAAAGTTTGCGATGGTGCAGTTGATCGCACCTTTATATCAAGGTCAACTGTAGCAGATAAAACAGCAAACGTATTTCATGCATTTTTACTCTAAAGTTGATCTAGAGTTGAATATTTAGGCCTAATCTGATAAGGTTTAACCCCAAATTCAACCAATACAAATAGGGGTGAGTTTTCTTAGTTATTTAGATTATTTGGGAAGCATAGAGTGAGTACTCTAGTGAGAAAAACTCTAAAACTCTCAGAGAGCTATTGTTCAACATGAAGAATCTTTGCTCTAGGTTTTCTCAAGTGTTTGGAAGCAGAGTCACTGGAGGAAAAGCTGTACGACGTGTGACCACCCACACTCCAATCGTGGATAGAGAATAGCAAAGAAAACCAATTGGTTGAGGCTCTTCTAGAAAGTTCTTCTCTCCATGGATTCCTACTAACTTTCAATTCACAAAAGAGGTTAGTAAGATCTGTCATTAATTTTTGTTTTTAGCATGTTAAACTTGTGTTTTAAAAAATACTCTGATTTAAAATTTTTAAAATTGTGTTGCATACTATTTTCCAACAATTGGCATCAGAGCTTGGTTTTTACGTTTGTTTTACGGGTTTTTGATCATGCTATATACATGAATTATGTGATCTTATTCTCTCATATGCTTGAATTTAATTTTTTAGAGAGTTGGCACTCTAGGGTTTCTATAGTATTAAATGTTGTCATAAGATTATGTGGTGAATATTTATTAATTAATTATGGTTGATTAAATTTCTATTTTAATTATTAATTAATTGATTAATTTTTGCCGGTTATGGTTCCTTAGAGGTTAGAAATGTATCTAAGTTTTTCATGTAATTAGATGGTAGTCTATCATCATCATCTAGGATTTATTATTTTAATTTTAATTTGTAAAATTACAATAATTATTGTCTCCAAGTGCATGACGTGTCAACAGGTCAAAGCCGAACATCAAAAGTGTGGAGGTGAGCTGAGGAGCTTACCTATTCCAGAATGGAAGTGGGACCATGTGACGATGGACTTTGTTACTAGATTTCCTAGGACTCAAATGGGACATGATGCATTTGGGTAATTGTAGATCGTTTGACAAAAACAGCCCTCTTTATCCCAATCAGAACTAGTTATAATGCCTCGAAGTTATGCCAATTATATTTGGACAATATAGTGACATTGCATGGAGTACCAATGTCGATCGTTTCTGATACAGATACACATTTTACATCAAAGTTCTAAAAAGGATTGTAGAAAGCTTTGGAAACTTAACTGAATTTCAGTACGGCTTTTCATCCTCAAATAGATGGACAATCTGAATGCATTATTCAAACACTCAAGGACATGCTTTGAGCTTGTTTGCTAGATTTTGGAACCAATTGGGCTGCCAATTACCATATGTTAAGTTCATATACAACAACAGTCATCAGGCAAGCATTGGAATGGCTCCGTATAAGGCTTTATATGGTAGGCCTTATAGATCTCCATTGTGTTGGGCTAAAAAGGAAGAGCACCTTGACCTCGAGCCTTAGTTTATCAAGAAAACAATGGACAAGATCTGGATTATTTGCAAATGCCTTAAGACAGCCCAAAGTTGACAGAAGAGCTATGCAGATAAAAGGAGACGATCTTGAGAGTTCATGGTTAGAAATTATGTGTTTTTGAAGGTGAACCAAAATGTGGTGTATCTCGATTTGGTGTTAAAGGAAAGTTAGCACCAAGGTATATGGGACCGTTTGAGATTGTGGAATGAATCGGAACGCTGGCATACCATTTAGACCTACCACCATAATTGTCTCATGCACATAACGTGTTCCATGTATTGATGTTAAGAAAGTATAAACTTGACCCTTCATACGTAATCATGTGGACAAATGTCCCAATTCAGCGAGATACGACTTATGAAGAAGTTCTTATTCAGATATTAGAACGTGAGATAAAAATGTTACATCATCATGAAATTCCTCTAGTGAAAGTAATGTGGCAACATCATAATGTAGAGGAAGCTACATGGAAACTCGAGTTTGAGATGAGAGAAAAATACCCATGTTTGTTTTAATTTTGTAATCAGTTGTAGGAAATTTCGGGGATGAAATTTTTAAAAGAGGGGAGAGCTGTGACACCTTTTATTTTAACAGGTATGATTGTGTAAAATTTAATGTATAAAATGTGACAATAAAAAAAAATTGTTGTATTTAAAATTACCAAGTTGCCCTCCACTATATCATTTAATTATGAAAATGGCATGTTGGCATTTTTTGCTAAAAAAATTTCCCTCATCTACTCCCTTGTTCTTTCCCTTAATCTCCTCCCGTGATTTGCTGCCTTGTCTCCTCCCACTCAATTATTTGTTTCCTTTTTAAATTTAGCTTCTCTCTACCACTTTCTAATGTCTCCCTCTCTTGTTCTCCCTTGCATATCACTCTCCTTCTTTCTATTGAGACAAAAACTAGAGAAAGAACGAAAAAAAAAAAAAAAAAACTCAGCAAACTCTCCCCAAGGTAGCCATAATTTCTAGCTATATTTGTAGCCATTTTGGAGTCATTTCAAGCTTCCATCTAGCTATAATCCAAGGTTAGAATCTTATGAATGAATTCAATCTTTTATTTGTAAGTTTTTATATCTAAAAGTTTGTCTAAATTTGTATTCTTGGACTTGAGTTTTCATGAGAAATTAGATATGTATATGTATATATATATATATATGTTTTGTTGCTATTTTGGTGCATGTGTCCAAAATCTAAGTTTACATGCTTTAAACAGATTTTATATTTTATAGAAATGATTATATAATGTTTTTATGCTTAGAAAGCTGTTAGAAAACCAAGATTAGAAAAAAAAAACTCAAAAATTCAGATTTGGGATTTTCTGTAAGAGTTTTTCCAAGTAAAAAACGACATGTCATTTTTCAAAAAGAAGACTTAATAAAATCATAGGCAAATTTTATGCTTTAGCTGGGGTTTGAACCCCTAACCTCAAGAATGAATAAAGGAAACCAAACCACTAGGACAAGGATAGTTATTTGATAACTTATGTTTCGAAAATAATAAATAGTTTCCTATAAAGTTTGTAATTTCAAATAAATTTTATGAATATCAAACTTTTTAACTATTTTATCTCTAAATATTTTAAAAATCTAATTTAACATATTTTGTACCAAAATAAAGTTCATGTATTTATATTTTATAATTTACTAAAATTAAGTTGGAAAAATTGATATTCACAATTTTAGTACATTAATGATTATAGCACACTAATAAAAATAAATGATAAATTGACATAATTAAAAATTAGGATTCAAGTTAAAGTATGGTTATTTTATACATTTTAGGATAACGACGTATTTGGAGCTTACGTGACTAATTTGATTTTTGTAAACTGGAAATTATCAGTGGATATATTGTAAAGAGGTAGGGATTTTATTACTCATTTTTTGTGAGGTATTAAAAATTAAAATTTGGTTGTTTTATGTTGCAAGATATGTATATGATATTTTGAATGTACATGATTATACCTATAACATGATGATGTGAAACTCGTCATGTATTATACAGCGAGGAATAAATTGATTTAACATATGTTGTTGTAAATTGAGAAACATAGTTAGGAAAACTAACTTTATAAATAATGATTAATTATAGAGGAATGGTATGATGTAAAAAGGGCGGTAGTTACGTCCTTAGGCATGAATACCCAAAAAGTTTAAATAGGGGGAGGTGATAATGCTCTCTAGGGTCGAAAGTCCCAGAACGCACTGTACATAAATCAATTTGGTGAGGATCCAGGGCTTGATGTGCCCTCATTGGACACCCTTAGAATGATGGAGGGTGTTCAAGCGTGCCTATTTGGGTTTCGATGAGTTGAGTGATAAATACTCTGTTGAAAATGGATACCTAAGAGTAATGATGAATTGTAATAAAAGTATATATGTATATGTATAAAACTCGGTAATGATTAACATAAGGTATCTACGTAATATGATCAAATAAACCCCATAAATTGGATAATGATAAGAACTAACTAACCATGCAGGTTTAATGTGGTAATGAATAAAACCTTAAGGTGAGTAATGGTTTTCTCTACTGGGCATGTCGATGCTCATACCTATTACATTTATATCTCTTAGGTGGAACTCAATATAACTTATTTGACAAGGAATAAGCGACAACATTGCTAGTCTCGTGTTGGAAGAATCTTAGTTTATTTGTAACTCGTCTAAATCATATAAGATTCATAATACCTTTGTGGTGGCTGTGTTAAGTTATATATGTGATTGGGAATTCTACTATGGTGATGATAGCTATATGTTAAATATTTGGTGCTACACTAAACCTATGGTTTGTATTTAAAGTTCATTCTTATTTTCTGTTTATTTTAAAGACCCATAGGCAATGTTTTATTGTTTTGAAATGATATCGTATTTAAATCTTTTCTTATTTATTTAATACTGTTAACCCCTACATAAGGGCGTTACATAATGCTATTCATATTCAAATGGACCTTTAATATAATAATGGGCCCAATAATACTATTCATATTCAAATGGACCTCTAGTATAATAATGATTCCAACATAAGTTGTATGAGAGATTAGTGAGTCAAGTTATAAGAAGATGATAATGAATTAATAACTTAATTAATTAATTGATTACCATTTATTAAAAAGCAATTAAGGAAAATAAATTAGGCATAAATTATAAGTTATGAGGATTTAAATTTAATTAATCATTTTAACTACCCAAGTAGCTAGTTTGTTAACGAAAGGAAGATTTTAAGAAAAGATTTAATTTCTTTTTTTTCGATACATTAAACTAATTAGCATAAAATAAGTAATGCTCATACTTTTACTGTAACGCCCCCCTTACAGACGTCACAGATGTCGTTACATTCTTACATTCATACTTACTTGGACTTTAAACATAAACATAATTACAAAACTTATACGATACTTTAAATTGTAAACGTAGTTAAACATACATAACCAGGATCCATTCATACATTTTTTTTTAAATAACATTGCTTAATTTATTCCATATCATAATTTGTTCATTTACACTTTAAATTAATCATATACTTATTTTAATAAAATAGATATACCAAGTTGTAAAATCAGGACTTATAAAAACATCACATCATATCTCATTAATCATTACATCATTTAAAGTTTACTTACTCCCACAGTTCGGCAGGCCGAACTTGGGACTTCGGCAGGCCGAACATGATCGGCATGCCGGAGTTTCTCAACCGGCAAGCTGGCAGAGGCTTTGCAAGACTGACTTAAAAACTCATCATTGTCCGGCAAGCCGAAAACGTGATTGGCAGGCCAAACTTTCGGACATCGGTAGGCTGACCAAGGATGTTCGGCAAGCCGACCGAGCCAAAATCCTAAAGAAAACTTAATTTTTAAAACAAAACCAACTTTTCATAAAAATGCGAAAGATCAAAATTCTTTAAAATGATAAAATAAAATATAAAACCATAGTTCAAGTATTCTTAAAACTTAACATAAAAAAATAATGTCAAAATATAAAACTTGATTTAAAACATAAAATCATTCTTCTTGGCATTCTTCTGGTTACAATTCATCGTGCTTTGTGATCACACGCCTTCCCATGTCCTCCGCCTATTCCATGATTTTCTTACCCTTATCTGCAACATGACATAAAACATGATTAAGCTAATGCTTAGTAAGTACATATAATTCTCACAATTTAAAACATTTCATATACTTCATCATCACCATCATATCATAGAAGTGCCTTAAGCATAGTTTCATAGAAACATATCTTTCATTACATTGACCATTTTAAAACTTATTCCATTTTATCTTAAGGGCCCAAGTATTACACCATGAACATCATTGTAGGCACGCCATTATGAGAGGAGAATGGTAGCTAATCCCAAACCAAATATGACATCATAACATATCATTTCATAACATTGGGTGTGCAACACTGATTAGGTGATACATATATATACACAATTTTCATGCTTCGAAACATGTCATACATGCATAACTTTAAATCATGATAATCTTTCATAAAAAAAAATCCTTTAAGGAAAACAACCATAAAATCATCATGAATATCATTGTGAACATATCATCAAACCTTGTAAAACGTGTCATGTTGCAGGTGAGAATGTACTTACCTTAAAGCTAGCTTACTTAACCTTAATACGATTTGGTGACGACGCCGCGGTCTAGATGTGCTCGTTCCTTTGAGTGTTCATGCCATTTATCCATTTAAAAATACAATAAAATTAATACTTATCATAAAACATTCATTCATATAACATTCATATATATATTCATCTCATATTACAAACATAACTCATAATCATCATTGTGACAACATAAAATTATCATCACATATAAACATTATTCATAACATGCTTCCTTAAAAAATTATCATCAAAACATCTCATATATTACAAACATGAAAATCTTTTGAAAACGTTTTCTAATAATTTAAAATACATACATTTTAAAATTCATATAAACATCTTGTTATCATGCATTTCAATATCATAAAATTATTTCATCATCAATAAAAATCATTTAAACATATAAAACATTTTATAAAACAAAAATCCAAAAACAACATTGTTAAAACAATTTTCTCATAGAAATTTCATAACATAAAATACACTCATCAAACATTATACATGCACATTCTTGACAATTTTCATGAAAAACATCATTCATTTACCCCTTAAATAAACATTACATTTTTATGCATCAAAGTTAAATAGTAATATTTTACTGTGAGGGGTAGAAGATAGAAAATTCATATTTTTCATAGAAACACCGAAATGACATGAAACTTGAAAAAATATCACATAATATATACATGAACATCATAATAAAAACTTAGAGCAAAATACAATACCTAGAGAAAGATATTGTAGACAAATTGAGGGGGAGAATTTCTTTTCAGAATTACTAAAAAAATTGAGTTCTTACCTTGAAATTTCTTCTTAAAATCCTTGAATTCAACCAATGAAAATATAACTTTTTCTTTCAATACTTGCAGAGAATTTTTGAGAGAGAAGGAGGATGGAATTCGTGGAGAAGAGAAGAGAAAGAAAGAATTTAGAAAACGTATCAGAACTAAGAGAAAGAAGAGTGAGAAGATGAGAGAAAAACTAAGGAAAAGAACGTTAAAATTTTTTTAACGTAACGAGCATAATAAAAATTCATTACTCTCCATTAAGTCAGAATTTTCTGACTCATTGATAGCAAATGGCGTGGAGGAAGGAGAGAAAAAAGGAAAGTCAAATAATCTCTCATCACTTACCATGTTTTGCCCTCTTAAAATAGGAAACCATTTAAAATCAGACAAATCAATGCGAAGTCAACCTTTTAATTTCCTTAACTGAAAAAATTATTCCATTATTATGCCAATTAATCACAATAAATCACCCATTTAACATAATTATTGCAGCCATAAATTTGGAGAGATTTCTGCTGACTGCTGGTCAGCTGTCTTTGGCCTGTCGATTTTCTCCTTCGACCTGCCGGTTCCACCAAGTTCGGCCTGCCGATAGTTTCCTTCGGCCTGCCAATCTTTGGCAGACTTTTCGGCCTGCCGAACTGTCCATAAATGCCATACATTAAAACATTCATACATCATTGCATAATAATTAAACATACATTAAAATAATCATGAACACTTGAGCACAACGATTTCATGCGGTCGTCACCTGTCATAAAACTTGACATAAAAGTTAGTAACATAAAAATCATATATCATAGCTTATAACATAAATTAATAATAAAATTTTCTTAACGTCGTTATTAACTTAACGTGATTCATTACATAAAATTAGGTGGGTGTTACACTTACTGGGTGTTTTTCCTCAAACTCTAGGAATAATGGTGTAACGACCCAACCTTACGTGGCTATTACTTAACTTCATAATCTTAATACTTAAACATATATTAATAAGATGTCCTTAAATTTTTTAGAATATATATATATATATATATATATTAAAAACATACACACAATCATTCCCTTTTTTAAATAAATTTTAAAGCGTAATATAATTTCTTAAAACTTAATCTTTTAAAACTAAAATAACTATATCTTATCAAGAATTAATTCTTTAAAACTAGCCTGATAAATTTTTCTAAAAATTATTCTTCTAAATACTTTACTTGATTTAAATACTTTCTATAATTCAAAATGATACTTTAAAAACATTTCTAAAACCATTTACTTCTATAATTTCTTATCAAAAAAATTATATGCATTCGTTGCATTCTCCGTTGCAACATATATATATATATATATATATATATATATATATTTCTTGTAGAAAATCCTACATCCATTTCTTTCTTTCTTTTAAATCTAAGGTTAAATGACTTCAGCCTTGGTCTCTAAGGCTCATTATATAAAATTACCTAATTTTTTAATTTTTTTCGTATGTACTAAATTTTGTAAAAGGCAACGTAATGCGGAAATACATTTTTGCACAAACAGTATCCATACCCATTTCTGTCATTTGTATGTCGCTTGCCACTGCCCAGTTAAGTGATGCTGACAAGTTCCTTACCTACAACATGAACACACTTAAATGAGCTTTTGCTTAGCAAGTAAGAAATTAGTCTTGCAAAACATAATTAAAAAAATCATTTAATTAAAAATATGCATGGACATTTTATGCTTACTTATCAACTTGGTTTATGCTTATTTATTTAAGCTATAACTTATCTTATTAATTAGGCCCAGATGATCGTACCAATTGCACGTGATCTTTGGAACGTCAGGGTTCACGAGGTCCCTTATAACGTCGAAATCATAAACCTTTTTTTTTCCTTGAAGCCTCCTTTGTGGGTCAGGAGGTTAGTACGACATCCTTAACTTGTCTTATTAATTTCATTTATTTTATAGTGTGTATGTCGTATGGCATATTATTATAAAACATCACAATTACATTAATCATAAATCGTAAATCATAATTGTGCTTAACTTGAAGGTGATTAAATAATATGCTTTAAATATTGCAAATATCATACATTGATCATGACACAATCATAACAAAACATGACTTGACATGACATAAGCATAATAAATCATAACATCATAATAACATAACAACACATCATAACATACACAGTGTGACAATTCACTGATCATGCATTTTTATAAATTTTTATGAAAAATATTTAAAACAATTTATTTTAAATCTATCCATACTGTAGGCGAGATTCCTACTTTCTTGTTTCAGTGAAGTAGGTTTCCTTATAGATTCTAAATTCCTTCTTTTCTAACAGAAATAAATTTGTACAAAACACCTATTTAGAGTGCGTAAGAATACTTCATTTTATGCTATTTTAATTTTTAGCATAACCACACGAATTCGATCACTTTATTAGATCGTGAATTCTTTTATTAATTGATCATGAATTTCACCCTTTCTATCATAAGAATTATTTTTACTAAATCCTCATAATATTTAAACTTTTCCTTAATTGCCATTTGATCTTACCCAAGTTGATAATTAATTAATTTTAAAACAATTAATTAATTATCTATGGTCGTTAAATCCATGGGACTTTAATCCACTAAATTGGAGATTTTCTAAATTCATGATTCTTACCTTAAATCCTAATTGGGCTTATTTTAAATTCATTTAATGGTCTCGTAAATGATTTTAAGTCCTTAAGAACGAAAACAACATCATAATGTCATATAAATTCCACCGCTAGACTATGTTTTGAGCGACATTTAGATTGAAACAGGCATTGGATCCATGCCTAACATCGTGTTATTCAAGCTTTAGAATACTGGGTTTTCATGCTAGCAAAATTAGTGTTCAATTAAAAGCAATTAAAGTTCATCCTTGAAATTTTTACTTGTTTAGCTTGGAATTTCAAATAAAAATTGCTCTATAAAGTAATGCCCGAAATTGTTAATTCACTAAATCTCGCGCATATATAACCTCTCAAAAATATTGTAATTCCTTGTTTTAGTTAAAAATCAAATTTTAAAGTCACGTGATCTTTGTTTGTAAAAACTGATGCCGGTGGAGTAGTTTTGAAAGATTTATGTGAAATCGTATATTAAACACAGTTTTTCTTTTAAAGTTTTTTCCTCATAAAAGTTACTAGTTTTAAATGTGTGTTTTAATAATTTTCTTGTTTGTTTTAAATTCCTGGTTACTATTTTTCTTTGGCAAAATTGCTTCTTCATTAAAACTTTGAAATTTTTATCGATTAAAAGTTTTGACTGTTTTTGTATATTCAAATTAAAGTCCAAGTTAAAAAAAAAAAAAACAAATTTTCATGAAACTTTTTTTATGAAAGTTCTTCATTTTGATGGAACTAAATTTTTTGTATTTGGCAAAAATTGTAATTCGGCCTTCAAAAGACCTGAAATTTTAAAACAGTTTTCAGCGCAAAAATGTAGTTTTTAGACTGTTTTGGAAAACTGTCCATAACTATATCTTAGATGTAGATTTTGGAGAAAATTTTACCATGAAAGTTGTTCATCCTGTCGAAATCTAAAACTTTCAAGTTTGGTGAAATATAAAATTCGAATCCAAAATGGCCTGAAAACAGCAAAATATTTCCAATAGTGCTAGAACTATTTTGGACAGCTTTTACAAACTGTTTTAAACAGTTGTAGGGGCTGTTTCTAGACAATTTTTGGGACTGTTTTATGCAGTCCCTAAAAACTATTTGGTAGGCCTATTTTTCATAGTCATGGCTTTTTGTTCAAAACGTCAAAAACTAAAAGTCCTGTGTTCAGTAAAGTTTTAAAAATCGATTCTAAGACCTCCGTTTATGCATTCAATGTTTATGGAAAATTTTTCCACAAACTTAAACTTGCAAAAAATATAATTCTAACATATAAATACTAACTTTTTACATGACATACAAGCATAAACTTAACTAATCAACACATAAATAATTATTACAACCCATTTCCTTACCCAATCATCAAATCTCTAATAAAGTGGCAAGTTTTAACCTTAGAAAATTTTAAGGAAAAGTTTAGATTTCTTACTTGAAACAATACTAAATCACAAACTTAATCTTGTGAAAACCTAACTTTGTTTTGGTCTTCATACCAAGGTTATCTAAGTAACATATATATATATATATATATATATATATATATATATATATTGCGACGAAAAGGGGAGAAAAATACAGACATTACCTTAGTCCAAAACTCTAAAAATCCTTTTTTCTTCTTCTTTGTTGAACTTAGTTTTGTGGTATGAATGTGGTAAAAAATATTTTGGGATTTGGGCTTGTTTTGATTCAGGCTTTGGGTTTGGTTTCAAAAGACAAAGTGGAAGCACAAAATTTTCTTTTTTTTTTTCTCTTGGAAGGCTTAGGAGACAAGGTGGAGAGTAAATGGAGAACAAGAAAATAAAGTAAAAGTATGATAATTCATCATGGTTCCTATATATAAGCCTTTCTTAATTAATCTTTCCCACATAACCCAAGGTTACTTAGTCTCTTAAGTGATCTAATGAAGCTTAAACTAGGCTTGAATTTTCCTAAGATTTGCACCAAAGATGGGGTGGAGTGAAGTGTGGGTTTTATTCATGTAATGGCAAAAGACAATCCTCATGAGTAGGAAGCTTGATTTTAAGGGATTCTTGTCCCAAGTTAATTCTTGTAAGTTACAACTTAAGTAGATGATTTTCATACTATCAACAATGACTAACTTAACTGATGAGAAATTTTTAATATCTGACAGGTCTTCTTCTTCTTTTTTTTAAATACTGTGACACGCCAATCATAGTATGAACCGATACCAATATAAGTTTAATCGAGTATCAATTTTGGACTCCATTGAGACTAGAAATTTATTTTAGGCTTAATAAAACCAAAACATGGCTTTTTAATATCTAAACTTTGTAATGACATAGTTTTTAACAGTGTCACTAACCGAATTTGCATAACATTTTCTATCGATTCGGCCAATCGTGTAGCTCTATTTTTAACTAAATTGGCAATTAAGGATCTAATTTGCATTAGAGTATTTCTCGGTATACTGCTAACTTAGTATTATACCCAAAAATTCTCATAACTAAATTTCTCGAGTTCTTTACAGATAAATTTCTTCTGCCTTAGTTGCAGTGAAATTTATCAATCTCTTTATTAAATTTCAATAGTTAATTAATTTAACTATAGAATGTATTATAGAACTTTTGAACATTCGTATGTAAATTCTATAAATTCTTTAATCACGTATTTCATACACAATGTTTCTAGGAAAACCCTTAATTTAAATAGGTAAATTACACTATTTAATTCCAAGATTTTCATAGTCATTACAAGTGGATAAGTATGTGAGGAGTTAGCAGATTCTATCTCTAGAAACTAAGTATGTAGGAATCTCGCCTACGACATGAAAGCTATGGTTTGCAATTTAAAGTGTTTTCACATGTTTTATAAAAATATATTATCTAAGCGTTGTTATGTTCTGTCATGCTAGATTAGGATATGTCATGTTATGCTATGCTTATGTTGTACATTGTATGTGCTGTATACTATATAAAATTATATTGCATATTCATTTTGTGTTAGAAATAGTTATAATTTATGTTATGAGATGATATGTAGTAACATGCTATATTGCGTACATACAAATGATAAATGTAATAAATGAGATAAGATAAGTTAAGTTAAGAGTGTTGTGTCAACCTTCCAACCTACAGGGAGGATTCAAGACCTCTTGAACTATGGGAAGGCACCCAAATCACATTCTTTTATGGTCTAGAGTCATTGAGAACCTTTGCAAATCCTAACTTGTCGATGATCATTTGCAATACGTACATACTAAGGCCCATTAAGCATAATAGGCTAGATAAATAAGGCTTGTTCATAATGAAGCATAATCAGCTCATACATGTTTTTTATAAATGTTTTAAGTTTTTTTTTTTTGTGAGTAAATGTTTCGTACTTGATGAGCGAAAACTCACTTAGAAATTTTCATGCTATAGGTAAGTAACTAGTCAGCAACTTGTGATGGACAGTGACAAGCGGCGGACGGATGGTGGATATAGGTATGGGTATCGCTTACAAATATATCTTCTACATTGGTTTTAAAATAAAATTATGCATATATTTATAAGTACATGTACTCATGTAAGGTTGAAAACTGAGATTGTACCTATACAGCCTTTGTCTATATTACTTTAAGACTATTATGTTGCAATATATATATATATATATATATATATATATGTGAAAAGTTACAAGTTAATTATAGTAATGACCAGTTTTACAAATGTTTTATAAAGATTCATTTTTATCAAGTAATTGTTTTAAGAAAATTAATTTAAGGAATTAATAATATGTTTTAAAAAATGCTCCAGCAAAAAATCTGTACTTCACGATAAATTATGATCAAGTATATGATTATATAGTTAAGTAACGATCACATAGGTAGAGTTGATACATAAACACCTACCAATAAAAACATGACAACTCATAAGTTGGTAAACAAGTTAGAATAGCATTGGTATCTCTTGCATTTTTCTATAGATGCATACTAAGACTGGACTTTTAGTCACAACAGTTTTTAGTAAAACTTTTAGTCACAATATTTTTGTAGGACTAACATGTATTTAGTCACAATTTTAATTAAATTTTTTGTTAAGACTAAAACTTTTAGCCACAACAAAAATTGAATTAAAATTGTGACTAAATGCACAGTATTCACAACATTTTGTTGTAACTAAAAGTTTTGCTAAAAACTATTACGACTAAAATTTCAATTTTTTATAATGACAATCTATTGATGTGACAATCTTTTATATACTTACCAATAAAAACATGACAACTCATAAATTAATAAACATGTTACGATTAAAATTGGTATCTCATATATATATATATATATATATATATATGTATATATGCATGTATACACACATATATATATATATATACATATATATAATCTTTGTGATTTTGGCAACATAAGAAGTAATTGCTGTTATTGTTGTCGGAGAATGTGTATATATTCAAGTTGACAAATTGTTCACATGTTTATGCAGTTTTATGTCAATGGTTAACCCTTTGTTTTTGTCCCTTTTAGGGGGTTTTTTCTAACATAAGTAAATTAGGAGTAATATAATTAATTAATATTATTATCAAAAATAGGAGTCTCAATCCGGAGGAAGGCATAGGATTGGAATCTCATTCATCAATCCTAAATTTGTAAGTGCCTACTATTTCATTCTCTTTCCGAGATAAAAAGAGTCAATAAATATGAGATTAGCTTCTATTTCCCACTTTCATTCCTCAATCTTAGTAAGTAAACATGCCATAAGGGAAAGAGGTTCAATAGTTAGAGGCCATAATAAGTAAATTACAGAGGCCATTGGGAAGGTATAACTGATAAGGTCAAAGTTCTATTCATTATATTTGGTTATAAGGTACGTTGGATTGAATTGTATTGTGTTATATTATCATAATACAATATAGTGTTTGGTGCAATGACATATTGTCTAAGGGTCAAAATGTAATTTTTAAAAAAATTTGAGGGATCAAAACATCATTTTTCAAAAATTTTGGCCAAAAATATAATTTTATCAAAATGAAGGGGTCAAAATATAAATTTTAAGAAATACAGGGTCAAAAACAATTTTAAAGAATATAGGGCCAAAATATAATTTTAAAAAATTAAAGGGCTAAAATGCAATTTTAAAAAATATAAATTTGCTCTCAAATTTTAGAAAATTATAGGTTCCGACCCAATCCTATGTTGGCCTAACCCAACCCCGTGTTGGATCTAACTCCAACAAAAACCATACACCCGGTATAAAATAATACAGTACAATACACCAAAAAGGGGCCGTTTTCTATGATATGATAGAGATCGTATTAACTTATCATCCGTATTAACTTATAAAATACGATGATCATATCAAAACGTTGTATTAATGTATTATTATACAATACGGTACTTTAATACTCTGTACCAAACTTAGCCATAATGTCGTCCTTGAACCGCTCTTCTTCTTTTTTTGTTCCCCTTATTTCCCCTCATATTCTTAGCACGCGTCTTGAATTTTCTTTGCACCCTCTATTTCCTCACATACTCTTAGCACGCGTCTTGAATTTTAACTTGGTTCTAACGAAAAAATGTCATGGTCGGAAACAGCTTATCTTTAGGTGACTAAACTAAAAGGTCTTCCACGAGAGATTCGTGGTCACCTTCCACAATTAATAGCTTGAAATATTTAAATAATTGTTATGATTCCAAAAGTCCTTAATGAACACCATGAGGGGATATTCCCGCTCACCATCCGCATTCGCTATAGCGAATGAAAATTAGTTAAGGGATAGCTATAGCACGAAGGAGCTTTCAAACAATAGGCTATACATAGCCAAAGTCCTCAATGAAGCTTTGAATTGGAAACATAGCAGTTGACTTGATATTTTCGCAAAATACCACGGCCAAGGCTTAAAGAGATACTGAATGACATACAAGTTGTCTTTAAAAAAAAAAAAAAAAGAAGAAGAATAACATATTAGTTGGACTTGGATTTGGAGGACACGTTGAACTTTCAAAATGAAGCACAAGATGGTCTTTTTATTAGTTCTACATTCCGTGCCTTTGATACTGTTGTCGTTTTTTCAAAGATCACTTCATTTACTGTGGGTATTGTCGTTTCTAATGTTTACTTCATATCGGTTCCTAACACGCAAAGGTCGTAAGTTATTCTTGTCGTTTATGATGATTATGATGTCGTTTCACCTTGTTCTCTCTTGATGTTTATTGTTGTTTTTTAACTTTTTTTCCATGCTCTCCAGAGCTCTTTCATTCTATTGTTTCCCATGTGTTTGCTACGTAGAATGTTACTGGCTGTTCATGATCTTGTGGTTTTAATGTGTCATGCTCTGTTTATCAGAAAATCGTTTTTTTTCCCCTGCTTTCTTGGAACTCAACCTCTATCATGCTAATAGTGGATAAACAATCCTGGTAATTTTTTCTCTTCTCTATTAAATTTGAAAATTTTAGCAAATATTTGTAGAGACTATGAGCCAACTTTCAAAAAAATATACGAAAGTTTTGTTTCTTTTAGTCTCTGTTTTCAAATAAATTGTATTAATATACTCAAGCAACTCAGCAACTTACACGTAAGAAATTAAGTCGTCGATTTCAGTGTGGGAAATGGATAAATAACTAAAGGGAAAATAATCAGAACATTTTCTAAAAGGAATTGTTCAAAAGGGAAATAGATGCAAAACTTTTAGCGTCTCCAGTGTTACTTAAAACAGAGCAGAGCATGAAGTAATATTTTGCTTATTACGCACTTCCATTACGTTTATTTTATCTCCAGCCCATTAGATACATCATTTCCAAACCCACCAATTTAGTTGGGTCATTTGAAGTTGATACATGCCTCAATCTTTGATCATATAAAAGCACATGCACAAATGTCTACACCCCCAAAAAAAAAAATACATAATCAATAGTTTGTCAATGCTTGGAGTAATATTTAGAAAAATCTTACAAAACAAACAATATAAAATCACATGCAGAAATATTTTAGAAATTAAAAAAAAAGTATATTTATACTTAGAACCCAACACTTTGTCGATACTTGGAGATAACACGGCATAGGTTTTTAATCTCACAAAAAGGACCAATGCAAATTATAAAATATAATGGTCATAAAGCTTGATTTTGAACCAAAAGTTCAACCACGGACATTATTCAGAAGGTGATGTGAAATTTTGTAGACAACTAGTTAGTTGTTTATTGACCCCTAACATGACAATTAAAAAGTACTAGAAATTTCAGCCGGTGGTGACCTTGAAGGAGAAGACAAGAAAGGCTTGGGTGGTACTTGCAAGGAGTCAAGACTTCCTTCCAACATTTCTATGACTCCACTCATTGCCGGCCGGTTTGAAGGGTCAGTTTGTATGCACCACAAGCTCACAATAATCATCTTCCTTACTTTCACCCCATCTTCTTGGCCAATAATTCTCTTCAATCCAAGTTCTTCATCTAGCTCAAGGCGCTTGTAAATCCAGTGTGGAAAATATATTTCACTTGTATTTCCAGCTCCGATATTGACATTCTTTCTCCCTCCTACCATATCTAGAACCAGCATTCCATAACTGTAGACATCAGATTTGTGCGAGATTCCTCCAAAGTTTCTAATAAAAACTTCAGGAGCAATATATCCAATTGTCCCTCTTGGACCCAACATTGAGATCAGACTTTCTTTTCTGGTACAAATTCTGGCAAGGCCAAAATCTGATATTTTGGCCGCAAAGTCTGCATCAAGTAGAATGTTATGAGGCTTTATATCAAAATGCAAAATTCTCGTATTGCAACCACGGTGTAAATACTCTAGCCCCCTAGCAATGCCCAATGAGATTTGATAGCACGTTTCCCAATTCAACTGATAACCATTTTCTGCGGCATCTTCATCAAATACGAATTTCTCAAGGGATCCATTCACCAGGAACTCATAAATAAGAGCTCTTTTAGTTCCCTCAAAGCAGAAACCCAACAAAGAGACGATGTTAACATGGGAAGTTCTGCTAATGGCAGCTACCTCATTGATAAATTCTTCGCCGTTAGCTTTCGATTCATCTAACACCTTAACTGCAACAAGACAACCATCATGTAGCTTTCCTTTGTACACACTACCAAATCCTCCTTGGCCTAATTTGTCCTTGAAAGAGTTGGTCATTTTCTTGACATCCAAATAGCTATATCTTCGAGCTTGCAGTGGCCCGTAGTGCTTTAGAAACACCTCAATATTTCTCTCTGTCAGACTCTGCTTCTTCCAAATATGGGATGCAAAGTAGAACTTCCACATACAACAAAATAGCAGAATTAGTACAACAATTCCAGATGACGTCCCTGCAGTCAAAAAAAGTAAATGAGAATCTATAATGTTCTGGAAATTATACAAGATAATGTTCTAGCGGTTTACTAAAATCCAGTAAAATCTAATATACTCAAACCAATTCTGTGGTGTTTTCTAATTCAATCGACATTCTCACCTAGTACCCACTGCAATCCCAATTTCTTATGTCCTGTAACGTAATGAACAAAGGCGTTAGCTAACTTTATAATTGAAAAAAAGATATAGACGAAACATTGGCGCTCTGACCAAAATCAAGACTTGAGGTGTTAGGATAAAAAAAAGAAAAAAAATAAAAATCTAAACCAAATATTTCCAATCTAGAGTCGTTTGCAGACAACTATTACATATTTCTCATAATAATCCAAAATAAAAGTACTATTTTCTGTTTGCAGAAAACTATTGTATATTTCTCGTTATAATCCAAAGAATATTGTTATAACAAAGCTATATATTCTCGTGAGAAATGAAATAGGCAACATGAAGAGTCCTAAGAAAAAGATGTATGCGTATAAGCAAGCATGCTCATGGACTCTGATATCTGATATACCTTTTCTTTCCGCAATCAAACAAGAGAATGTATTGTTGCCCTTAGTTTGGCATTGGCCTTCCCAATGGTAACAATACATCAAGACAAAGCTATGTTCGCATGAGAAACGAATAAGATAATTGAATTACAGAGGATGAGCAGAATGAAGAGACCCCACCCACCCACCCAAACGTAAAAAGAAAAAAAAAAAAGGACATTTGCATATAAGCAGGCATGCTTTATGCACTCTGATATAAATACCTTTTCCTTCCTCGTTAAGACAATCGAATTTGTCTTGGCCCGTACGACAAGGAACGCTTACATTCACTTCAAGAACGAAGGAAGGTAAGCTTGAAATTTGATGATCAAGAATGTTTTGAATATAGCCTGGGAGCTGGATCGTCAAACACTGTGGGATGGATAAAAGACTAATATTTGAAACAGCATAGTAGATATCATATTTTCCACATCTAGTGTGATCAAACTCTTTCGGAAGAGTAACGAGAGGACTCTGGCTGCAATTGAAGATGGTTAACAAATAGGGCGTAGACAGGTTAGATGTCATGGAAGGACCAGGGAGAGCAAAACTGTCATTGAATTCACAACCGCTGGGATCTAATTGTTCCGTTGCCCCTCCTCTCCTGACGGTAATAGAATCATGATGAGGAGAGATGTGATCAATTTCATACCAGTGTCCTCTTTCTTTCAATTGTATCTTCGGAACTGGCCCTGAACAATCAATTGTGTACAACCCACATTCAGAGCTACTGTTATTTCTAAAGGGGTATCTAATCTCCCTAAGGTTTCCACACGAAAACGGTGGACAAGCTGTAAGGTTTCCACACGAAAACGGTGGACAAGCTGGGTGATGTTTCTGCTCTTCAGCTGAGCCAAGGAGCACAAGCGGGGAGAGAAAGAACATAACAAGCAAGGAAACAGAGGCCATTAGGAGTCGTGTAACAGGAAAAATAACCGTGTTCTTCAATAAAAAAAGGATTCTTTAGTAGACCTAAATTTCTTTTCACGGCCTGTGATGTTCTTGGTCGCGAGCGCGTCGACTTGTTTTAACCCAAAAAGTCAAGGTAATTGGAAATTGCATGGTGGAGAAGTCCACGTCTATCTTATCGTCAGATAGAGGAAATCAAGTTTTTTCCACAAGGGAGATTCCTGGTCATCTTCCAACGTTCAATAGGCGAGAGAAACGGAGTAAACTCTCAACAGGGCCGGCTCCATAAATTTTGAGGCTTGGTAGCTTTGAAAACAGGCCTTTTAAAATGAAAAATTGTTGTGAAATATTTTACTTTAAATGAAAAAAAAAAAAGAGTAAAAATCTCTTTTATCATTTAAAATAACCAAACAACCTATTATATTTAAGACAAAAAAGAAAAAAAAAGTTAAAAGTGATAAAGTTACTAAATTTAATATCAGAAAGCTTTTCCACCAACTACAAATTTCAACACTAACAAACAATTTGTATATTTTAGCTAGCTTCGGTGGGGCAACAATCCAAAAAGAAAGAAGAAAAAAAAAAAGGAGAAGGATTGGAAGACAGAGTTTTCTTTTTTGAATAAAGAGAGGATTCTTTAGGCGTGAATAGCAGACCACAAAAATCAAAAGCGCAATGAGGGAGTAAGGGCAGGACTGAGTGTGCAAATAAGAGTGAGGTGAAGGATTTAATAACTCAATAAAGATTTCTTTTTAATTAGCAAATCAATCAGGAGAATTAAAGCTTGAAATCAATTTTATTGGGAGTAGGTTTCCAGCTGTTAATACGAATAAGTTCAGGAAAAAAAACGCGTGAGAAAAATAAGGACAAATTTTTTGTAATCAGCATCCCTAGGTCATCTGGTAGGTTACTCCCAGTATCCAGATAGTGTACAGGCCATAACTTCTCATTCCGATCTCATATTTGCGCAAATGAGTAGTTTTCAAAACTTATAGAAAGTTCTACAATTTTGTATGAAAAAAGAATTAACTGCAGATATTTAGAGGTCCAAAATCAGGTTGAAAGTTAGAGTCATCGAAATTACACGTGGACTTGTCCATGGCAACCTTTGTTCAACATCTACCTCTGAATAGCTCCTCAATTAAACTCACAAATATAAATTTTCATTCAATAAAAACATCTATGAAATTAGTATAAATCATCATAATAATTAATCATAATCACGTCGTCATAATAATTGCTACGATCATATTCATATATTCATAGAAAAATAACGGTGGTCTTCAATAAATAATGGCCTCTTAGTAGACCTAAGTCATGTTCTCCAATAAATATAACATAACTTGTTATGTTCTCAGTCGAGCGCGTATTGACTTGTTTTAACCCAAAAAATCAAGGTAATTGGAAATTGCATGGTGGAGAAGTCCACATCTTGCTTATCGTCAGATAGATAGAGTAAATCAAGTTTTTTCCACAGGGGAGATTCCTGGTCACCTTCCAACGTTCAATAGGCGAGAGAAATGTTGTAAACTCTCAACAGGGCCGGCTCCATAAATTTTGAGGCTTGGAAGCTTTTGAAAGAGGCCTTTTCAAATGAAAATTTGTTGTGAAATATTTTACTTTAAATGGCAAAAAAAACAGAAAATCTTTTTTATCATTTAAACTAACAAAACAACCTATTATATACGACCAAAAAGAAAAAAAAAAAAAAACTAAAAGTGATAAAGTTATTGAAAATTTAATATCAAAAAGCTTTTCCACCAACTACAAAGTCGTTTCAATACTTTAATAATTTGTATATTTTCGCCAGCTTCGGTGGGGCAATAATCCAAGAAGAAGAAAAGAAAAGAAAAAAAAGGATTGAAAGACAAGTTTATCTTTTTGGGCTAAAGAGAGGATTCTTTGGGCGTGAATAGCAGACCACAAAGATAAAAAAGGGAATGAGAGAGTGAGGACTGAGCGTTAAAAGAAGAGTGAGGTGAAGGATTTGATAACTCAATAAAGATTTCTTTTTTATTAACAAATCAATCAGGAGAATTAAAGCATGAGATCAATGTGATTGGGAGGAAGTTTCCAGCTATTAATAGGCATAAGTTCCGGTTAAAAAAAAAACGTGTGAGAAAAATAAATTAATAGGCATAAGTTCAGGTAAAAAAACGTGTGAGAAAAATAAGGAAAAATATTTGTCATCAGCATCCCTTGGTCATCTGATAGGTTACTACCAGTATCCGAATAGTATACAAGCCATAACTTCTCATTCCGACCTCGGATTTGTGCAAATGAGTAGCGTTGGATGTGGAAAGCTCTATAATTTTGTATGAAAAAAGAATTAATTTCAAATGTTTAGAGGTCCAAAATCAGGTTAAAAATTAGCGTCATAGAAATTGCATGTGGACTTATTCGTGGCAACCTTTGTTCAACACCTACCTCTAAATATTTCCTCAATTAAACCCATAAATACAAATTTTCATCAATAAAAACATCAATGAACTTAGCATAAATCATCATAATAATTAATCATAATCATGTCATCATAATAATTATTAGGATCATATTCATAATATTAATTTATTTTATTTGGCGTGAACTTGTCTTTGCATCACAAGTCTCCATAATAAATAATTAAAATTTCATTAACCGAACGAAATTCTATAATATCGATCAGGCAGGCGTTACAATTAAAATAGGACAGCTGATAAGTTTATAGGCTTAACTATATATATATATATATTCCATATTTTTATTAGCTGTGGAATATTGAATTATGAATCTACACCAACTACACAATACACATGCCTCTTGGTTAAGACATCTTAATTAGCCACATCACTATTCAAGCCACAAAGACAAATTAAGGACGCGTTTACTAAAAAGAATGTAATTAAAATGATAATAGGATTGGAAATGAAATGAACGAATTAAGTAGGGGTGCACAAAAACCGCCCCGCAACCGCCGGCCTCCTGCAACCGCCGGCCGCCCGCCCAAAAAAAAGACTATGCGGGTTCAACCCACCCATTGAACCCGCCCGCCTACATATGTTGGCGGGCGGGTACGGTTTTAAATTTTAGGGGGCGGGTTCAACCCGAACCCGCCCGCCTAATTCTTAAAAAAAAAAAAAAAAAAAAAAAAAATCTTAATCTAAACCTTTCCCACTCCTCATTCTTTAAAAAGAAAAAGAACATTTGACTTTGTTCATCATTTCATCTGTAGTATCCTGTTATTTTCGAACCCAATGAACAGGTTTTATGGAAGAACAAGAATTCTTGACTTTGTTCATCACTTCATATATAGTTGATGTTTCTTGTTGCAATGAATGATTATGTTTCTTAATTTGTTGTGAATATGGTTATTGTCTTTAGGCGTCAAACTTGGTTGTTGTTGAGAATGCTTCATACATTATCGTCTTATATTTTCTACAAATTTTCTTCACTTTTTTTTAATAAAAAAGAGCTCAAAAAATTATATTGTACATTAGTGTAGATCTAACCCGCCCAACCCGCCCGCACCCGCCTGCCCCCAAACCGAAACCGCCCGTCACTCCATGGGCGGTTTGTGGGTTGGTTAATCGTCAACCCGTCACTTAAAAAAACCGCCCCGCATCCGCCCAAAAACCGCCTACCCGCCCGTTGTTCACCCCTAGAATTAAGTGAAAATAAGTCAAACAAAATTAGCAGACTGCACTTTCTTTTCCGTTCTTTTAATTTCCAACCCTATTATCTTTCTCATTCTATTTTTTGGTAAACACGCCCTTAATTCTTTCTCGTTATATTTTTTAGTAAATAAGCCCTTAATTCAACTGTTTGAGATATAAGATATGGGCCTATTTGGAAGATAATTAGAATGATCAAGTGAAAATGAGTTGATAAATGTATCAAGGATATTTTTCTAAAGATCAGTACAAAATTGCTGAGATATGAGATATGAATCTATATGTAAGGTAATTAGAATGATCAAGTGAAAATGAGTTGATAAATTTATGAAGGATATTTTTTTAAAGACCATTACAAAATTCAGATCATACTATAAATTTTTAAAAATTAAGAGGTCAAAGTAAAACTTTGAAAATATACCATTAAATCTTCTAGAAGGTTCTCGACGGTGTGTGGTTGGCGGCGTAGTGACTCCCGCGTCTGGGGGAGTTGGACGATGTCGTCGAGGCAGTTGTGGAGGTCCCTGACCGGCTCAAGCCGTCGCAGAGTCAAGCCAAGGTTTTAGAGCCAATAGTATTTTCGGCGGAGTTCCAGGAGTGAAGATCGGTGATCTTGTCTCTGAGCTGGGAGATAAACGGCTGAGATCTGCACGGAAGACTGATCGATCTCGTGTGATCAGATATCTGCGGCTTTGACGGACGGCTGAGATTGATCATCTTGTTTGGGAAAGAAAGAGAACGACAGAAAACGCCTACTATCGTCGTCGTTTGAGGTGGTTTGACGTGGAGAGGAACAGTCGAGGTTGGAGTATATAAGGGAAGAAGAGACACGCGAGGATCAGATGAGAGGGCGTGGATCCGAGAAAATGGACAGCTATGAGAGAAGTTAATCACGTGGAATGGAGTTGAGAGAGCAAAAGGGGGAAAATGAAAACCTAGCCAGGTAAAGACATGTAGGGCTGTACAATAACCGTCTCGCATCTGTCAATCGTCTGCGTCTGTATCCGCCTATTTTGAAAAAAATGGGTTTATGTTAACAACCCATTGGTGGACGGGTTCAATATATTTAGGTGGGCGGGTTTGGTTTTAAGTTTTTGAGGGTGGGCCTGCCTATATATTTAAAAAAAAAACTTATCATTTATTTGATTTTGTTCTTATTTTAGAGATGATTGAACAATCCAACACTCCAAGCACGGGCTCGGCTGCCTCTTGACATATTGAAAACTGGAAATTCTCCTATTATTTTGTGAAGTGATCAAAATTCAAATCAAGTAAATTAGTAGAGAAATGCCCTAAAAAGAAAAAAAAAACACTTGACTTTGTTCATCATTTCATTTGTAGCATTCTATTATTTTCGAACCTAGTGAATAGGCTTTGACTTTGTTCATCACTTCATCTGTAGTTGATGTTTCTTGTTGCAGTGAATGATTATATTTCTTAATTTGTACTTTTGAATATGGTCACTGTCTTTAGGCATCAAACTTGCTTGTTATTGAAAATGTTTTATGTATTATCATCTTATATTTTCTACAAATTTTCTTCACTTAAAAAAAAAAAAAACCCAAAAAATTACATTGGGCAATAGCATAGGTCTAAACCGCCTCAACCCGCCCGCACCCAGTCGCAACCACCCAAAACCAAACCGAAACCACCCACCATGTGGTTGGCGGTTTACGGGTTGGTTAATCGCCAACCCGCCATCTAAAAAAACCGCACTGCATCCGTCTAAAAGCCGTCAAACCACCCACTGTTCACCCCTAAGGACATGGATGTTATAAAATTTTATGCAAATTTCTTACCAGTCAATATGTAGAAAGCTATAGTATTTGACAAACCAAGTATATATTTAAAACATCACAATTAACAATTTTTAGCCCTCTTTCTTTTAAAATTTAAACCGTTGTACTCTTTTGGATGTTTATTTGAAATTGTAAAATTTTATCCAAATTTCTTAACTAAACATGTTTGCCAAATCTCGAAGCCTATAGACTTTAAATAATAGAGTACATAATCGAACAACCATAACTAACAATTTGTAGCCCTCTTTTAGCTAAATTTTTGACCGTTATAATTTTTGTGATTGTATGTTTTAATTTTTAAAATTTTATTCTAATTTTTTAGTAGACCATTTTGCCCATTTTTTGAAATTTATAGCCTTTAAACAACCGTGTACATATTCGAACTACTGTAACTAACAATTCATAGCACTTTTTTCAACTAAAATATGGACTGTTTTTATTTTTACTATCGTATGTTTGAAATTATAAAATTTCATCCTAATTTTTTATCTGACCATTTTTGCACATTTTTCTAAGTCTATAGCTTATCGCCAATAGAGCACATATTCAAACGACTATAACTGACAGTTCTTAGTCCTTCTTTAGCTAAAATTTAGACCGTTATAGTTATTTTGATCGTATATTTGAAATTATAAGATATTATCCTAATTTTTTACCGGATTATTATTGCGGCTATAGCCTTTAACAAACCAAGCACATTTTGAAAACACCATTTGGAATCGACGAGGCCCAAATGATGAATCTTTGTAATGGCTGACTGCTCAGATTATGATTCTTGGACATCTTGATTCATCCATTCAATTGAATAGGAAGATCTGATGCCTCTTTCTCTTTCGCTGATTCTTGAACACGTGAAAATATGCCTTTTTCACGATTTCTATTTCTATTTTCCCAAGTTTTCTTGTCTTCATTTCCGTGCGCGCATTGCTTTATTTTTTATTTTTTATTTTTTTTTTAATTTCATTGTCGGTTTTGTTTGGCCAGCGATGCAATATTTTATCTCGACTGAAGTGCAAGTTTTAAGCTTTGCATAAGAGTCGAAATTTATGAACTAGGACGGTCTGAGGCTGATTTATTTTTACGTCTTTGTATTTCTGGTTTTAATTATCTGTTTTCTTTTATTTTCGATGAGTTTTATGTTTTTTTCCCCCAGCTAAAAATGGCTGTGAATGATGAGGCTATCAATCTACAGTTACCCTGTCAGATATACGGGTGCTGAAAATTTGTGATCTGACACAGTTTATATATAGTTTAACAAATTTTACATGTTTTTGATACGAGATTTTTGCCGTTTCCTTTTTTCTTTTCATCTGAATAATGCCTCTATTTCTTTCATTTAAATAAATAAAAAAAAAAAGCCCTTCCTAGGATGGGCTTCTGCTAGTCCGACATTGGTCAAATTTGTTTCTCTCGTTTTAGTTCGCTATGTGAACAGAAGACGACCATTTAGCATTAAGCATTGGCTGTAAAGGCTAGCTATTAATAGAGCCCAAGATGACCGTTTTGTGGACTTCACAGTAAAAAAAATAAAGAAAAAAAAGAAAAGAAAAAGAAAAAAAAAACTCATTAACGAATTATATAGAAACTTAACCCAAAATATTATTCTAAAGAAATCAAGACCGTTTAAAAGATTGATTCAAATCATTAGTTAAAATTGTACAATGTAATTAGCATAATTGATTTTTATCCTAATGTAATTTAATAGCCTGTCTTATCCTGTTGCTTTCTTCTACAGTGTGAGAAGTGGTGGTGCAATCATATTACATCCATTGAAAGAATTGTATAAGGACAGCTATATGCCACTTTTCCTCATTCTTGTAAACCAATAGCATTGGCACAAGTGTAGGCCTTTCCTGCTTTTTGTGCTATATATAGGCAGCCTTGTATGCTGCATATTCTTGAGCAGAATCAATATAAAGGAAAATTCTTAGGTTTCATTTTCTTCCTCAATTTATTATATGGTATCAGAGATATTGCTCCTAGCTTAGTTTTAACATGGCAAATCCTACTCTTGGAAATCCAAATGCAGCTGCTGCTAATCTTCATTCTCTTCCTAATCCAGAAAATTCTCTGGCTCAACCTAATCTTGAAAACTCCATCATTCCGGCCCTAAGTTCCTAAATTTCAACTAATTCTGCCACAAAACCAAGTCATTTCAATTTGTCTAGACCAATTACTTACACTGGAGACAGCAAGTTGTTATAGCAACGCATGGCTATAGTCTTCAAGGCTATCTCTTTAGGACTATTGAAGCTCCGCCGGAGTCTCAGCTCGATGAAAATGGCATACTCAAAGCTCTGAATCTAGTATATATCTTCTAGCAAAGACAAGATCAGCTCTTAGCCTCTTGGCATCTAACCTCTATTTTCGAAGGCATGCTTGTCAATATTTTGAGAAACGATACCTCTATTACAATGTGGAGCCAAATCAATCTAGTAGGAATAACAAGAAAAAAATAATAGGGGGCAGTGGCCGGACGCCGCGGCCCCTGCCCGAGTTCAAACTAGCTCCGCGGCGTCGGTTTTCAGTGCCACGGCGCCCATAGTATATCTTTTTGCGATTTTTCTATGTAAAAGTCGTGTTTTAAAGCCCAAAAATAGAAAACTACTAGGGTTTCTCATAAGTTACTATTTTTCTCTTCTTTGGGGTATAAATAGATATAAGGTGGTTAGGGTTGAATGAGAGCTGTATTATTTATGTGAGAGCTCTATTCTTGAGAGGAAAAATTCCCACAGAGGGTGCTAGGTAGAAGAGAGATTTAGGAAACACTATTTGAGAGTATGTGATAAATTTCTCTTGTAATCTGTAATCTCATTCATCATAGTGGAATCTACAGCGGCAGAAACATGACGTAGTCTTGAATTTTGGACGAACCTATATAAAATTTGGTGTCTTTATTTTCTTCTATTCTACAATTGTTCGTTCTTGTGATCCTTAGAAGTAAGAGGTGCCTAATTCCCTAACAAGTGGTATCAAAGCAGAGGTTTGGATCAAGAACGATGATGGGAGAAGAAGGTTCGGCACCCAAAATCACCTAATTTGATGGTTCAGATTTTTCCTATTGGAGGATGCAAGTGGAAAACTACCTCTATAGTAGGAAACTACACTTGCCCTTAGGCAATAAGCCTGAAGGCATGAAGGATGAGAAGTGGAATCTCCTTAATAGACAGGTGTTGGGTGTGATCCGTTTGGCCCTGTCAAAAAACATGGCCCACAATTTTGCAAAGGAGAATACTACAGCAGAGATGATGAAGGCTCTATTACAGATGTATGAGAAGCCCTCAGCCAATAACAAGGTACATCTCATGAAGAAGCACTTTAATTTAAAATGCCTGAAGGTGCCTCAGTGGTAAAGCATCTGAACAATTTTAACACCGTCTTAAACCAATTGGTCTCGGTAGAGATTAAATTTGATGATGAGATTAATGCCCTAATCCTTTTGGCCTCGTTACCGAATAGTTGGGACTCATGAGGGTGGCCATTACCAATTCAATTGGGAATGAAAAACTGAAGTTTGTTGATGTCAGAAACTCTATTCTGGCGGAAGAAGTTTGCAAGAAGGATTCAAGTGAAGCCTCTACATCGAACTTGGCCCTTAATGTTGATCATAGGAGCAGGAAACTTGAGAGACATTCCAACAGGGATAAAGGCAGGAGAGGCAAGTCGAGAAATAGGAGAAGTAAGTTGAGGAACGGTAGGAGTATGAAGTGTTGAAATTGTGGGAGAATAAGCAACTTGAAAAAGAATTGCAAGGCTCCAAGAAAGAATGAAGACAAGAACAATGACGCTGCAAATGCCGCTACTAAAGAGGCATAGGATGCCTTACTCTTGTCCATCAACAATTCCCTTGATTTGTGGGTGATAGATTCAGGAGCATCATTCTACACCACTTCACACCGTCATGTGCCGGAGAATTATGTTGCCGAAAATCATAGTAAGGTTTACCTTACAGATGGTGAAACTTTAGACATTGTTGGCATTTGAGATGTTAGTTTAAAAATGCCTAATGGGTTTGTGTGGAAGATTCAAAAGGTGAAACATGTACCTAATTTGATGCGCAATTTGATTTCGGTATGGTAACTAGATGACGAAGGACATAAAGTGACCCTCAGTTATGGAGGTTGGAAAGCCACTAAGGGAGCTATAGTTGTTGCTCGGGGATGCAAAGCCAGAACTCTCTACATTAATTCCAGTTGCAAAGATATCATAGTAGTTGTTGATTCTGCTGCTAATACCGAGCTATGGCATCATAGGCTTGGTCACATGAGTGAGAAGGGAATGAAGGTGCTTCACTGCAAAGGAAAACTGCCAAGATTGAAAACTGTTGATCACAGTTTGTGTGAAGCCTACATCTTTGGCAAACAGAAGAAAGTTAGTTTCTCAACAACAGCTAGAGAGCCTAAGTACAGGAAGTTGGAGCTAGTTCACACTGATGTGTAGGGACCTTCGTCGGTGACTTCCCTTGGTGGCGCTAATTACTATGTGACATTTATAGATGACTCAAGCAGGAAGGTATGGGGTTTACTTTCTGAAAAACAAATCTAATCTCTTTGGTGCTTTCAAGATATGGAGAGCCATGGTGGAGAACGAGACAGATTTGAAGGTGAAGTGCTTGTAGTCTGACAATGGGAGAGAATACTTAGATGATGACTTCAAGCAGTACTGTGCTGAGAATGAAATAAAGATAAAAAAAACCATTCCAGAGAAACCACAACAAAATGGTGTAGCTGAGAGGATAAATATGACTCTGAATGAGTGTGTCAAAAGCATGAGGTTGCATGCAGGGCTGCCAAAGTCGTTTTGGGCTGAGGCAATTAATACAGCAACTCATCTAATAAATAGAAGTCCATCCACACCATTGAAGTTTAAGCTACCAGAAGAAGTCTGGAGCGATAAAAAGGTTGATCTCTCTTACTTGAGAGTGTTTAGGTGTATTTTCTATGTTCATATTGATCCTACTACTAGAAGTAAACTTGATGCAAAGTCGTTTTGGGCTGAGGCAATTAATACAGCAACTCATCTAATAAATAGAAGTCCATCCACACCATTGAAGTTTAAGCTACCAGAAGAAGTCTGGAGCGATAAAAAGGTTGATCTCTCTTACTTGAGAGTGTTTAGGTGTATTTTCTATGTTCATATTGATCCTACTACTAGAAGTAAACTTGATGCAAAGTCAAAGAAGTGTTTTCTGGTTGGCTATGGTGGACTTGAGTTTGGTTATCGTTTCTGGGATGACCAAAATCAGAAGATTATCAGGAGCAAGGATGTAATCTTCAATGAAGGTGTTTTGTATAAAGACAGAGATAGCAGTGACTCTAGAAGTTCAGGTTCTAAAGGTAAGAAGCTTGAGGCGATTCCATTGAATGATCTTCCTGAAGTGGAGGTGCAAAATCCAGAGGTTGAAGATCAAGAGAATATAGCTCCAAAAAGAAACCAGAGTACTCTTACCACTCCAGTTAGGAGATCTAGCAGTACTATTAGACTGCCGTAGAGATACTCCCTTTCTCTGCATTACATCTTGTCGACCGACAGAGGTGAACCAAAGAGTTATGATGAATCCGTGCAGGCTGAAGATTCAGTCAAGTAGGAGTTAGCCATGAGGGATGAGATGGATTTCTTAATATCCAATTAGACATGGGAACCGGCAGAGCTACCTAAGGGTAAAAAGGCCTTGCATAATAAATGGGTATACCGGATAAAATATAAAAGTGATGGCAGCAAACAGTACAAGGCAAGGCTGGTGGTAAAAGGCTTTCAACAAAAAGAAGGCATCGACTTCAATGAGATTTTTTCTTCGGTGGTGAAATTAATCACGATCAGGACGGTACTTGCGCTAGTGGCAAATGAAGACTTGTTTTTAGAACAGTTGGATGTTAAGACGACTTTCCTCTATGATGATTTGGATGAGGAGATCTACATGAAGCAGCCACAAGGTTTCGAAGTACCGGGTAAGAAGAACTTAATGTGCAAGCTTCAGAAGAGCTTGTATGGCCTTAAATAAGCTTTCGGCAATGGTACAAGAAGTTTGACGGTTTTATATGTAGCAATGGTTTCTTGAGATGTTAGAGAAATCACTGTTGTTATGTGAAGAATTTTGGAGACTCCTATATTATATTGTTGCTATATATCAATGACATGCTGATAGTAGGAGGTTACAAACAGGAGATTAACAAGCTGAAGAATGAGCTGTCTAAAGAGTTTGCAATGAAGGATTTGGGTGCTGCAAAACAAATCCTTAGGATGAGAATAACGAGGAACAAGAATGGTCTGAAACTATTACAGGAAGAATATGTTGAAAATGTGCTTAGCAGATTCAACATGAGTAATGCGAAACCTGTAAATACTCCTTTGGCCGGTCACTTCAAGTTATCAAAGGAGCAATCACCGACCACAGAGCATGAGCGAGACCATGTGGCTAAGGTGCCTTATGCTTTAGCAATAGGCAGTCTTATGTATGCCATGGTATGTACCAGACCGGACATTGCACATACAATGGGAGTTGTGAGTAGATACATGAGCAATCCAACCAAGCAGCATTGAGAGGTAGTGAAGTGGATTCTCATATATCTGAGAGGTACTGTAGGTTTATCATTGTGTTTCAAGAAGTTAGACTTGGGACTACAGGGCTATGTAGATACTGATATGGCTGGAGACATTGATGGCAAAAAGAGTACCACCGGTTATGTCTACACTTTGGGTGGCACTGCAGTTAGTTGGGTCTCGATGCTACAAAAAATTGTTGTACTCTCTACAACAGAAGCATAGTATGTGGCTATGACGGAAGCGAACAAGGGGATGATTTGGTTGTAGTTATTTCTGGAAGAATTAGGTCACAAGCAGGAAAGGAGTGCATTACACAGTGACAGTTAGAGTGCCATTCACTTGGTGAAAAATCCCGCATTTCATGCTAGGACAAAGCATATACAATTGCGGTACCACTTCATTAGGTCGGCTTTGGAAGATGGAATGTTAAAGCTTGAGAAGATTCTTGGGAGTCAGAATCCAGCAGATATGCTTACCAAGATGGTTCCAATCGAGAAACTAAAGTTATGCACAACTTCAGTTGGACTTCTCCATGAGGCGTGAGAAGTTGTTGCCGCTGCAGTTGGAGACATGGTGATTGATTAGTCTCCAAGTAAGAGATTGTTGCAATGTGGAGCCAAATCAACCCAGCATGAATAAGAAAAAAAATAATAGGGGGAGTGGCCGCGCGCCGCAGCACCCAAAATGAGGGCTACGACGCCCACCTGAGTTCAAACTAGCGCTGCGGTGTCTAGAGTCTGTTTTTTTGCGATTTTTCTATACAAAAGTCACGTTTTAAAGGCCCAAAAAGGGGAAACTACTAGGATTTCTCATTAGTTTCTATTTTTCTCTTCTTTAAGGTATAAATAGACATAAGGTGGCTAAGGTTAAGTAAGAGTGGCATTATTTTATATGTGACATATTTTTGTGTGAGAGCTCCATTCTTGACAGGAAAAATTCCCACAAAGGGTGCTAGGTAGAAGAGACATTTGAGAAACACTATTTCAGAGTGTGTGATAAATTTCTCTTGTAATCTATAATCTCTTTTATCATAGTGGAATCTGCAGCAGCAGAAACAAGACGTAGTCTCGAATTTTGGACGAACCTGTATAAAATATGGTGTCTCTCTTTTCTTCTTTTGTCTAATTTCTTTTATGCAATTATTCGTTCTTATGATCCTTAGAATTAGAAGGTACCTAATTGCCCAACAACCTCTAGTGAGATCTGTCACACTCTAGAGATGAACTTTGCAAATCAGTCAAGGGCAAAGACTATGCAATACAAGTTATAACTACAATCCCTAAAGAAAGGTAATCTCTTAATGCACCAGCACCTCACCAAAATGATAGCTTGCTAAAATAAGGTATATTTGTAATGAAAATAAAATTTTACAAATTCAAATTGGTACACTAATAATTAAATTTAACATAGTTAATACCTTTTTAAAGGGGAGTTACAGCTTAGTTATTTTAAGGTTCGGTTCAAAATAACAAAACCCATTTCCTAAAAGTACGTCGTTTCTCATAGGTCTGAAAAAGTCTCTCCCATCCTCAAAAGTTCACATGCTCAAACTCAGTCAAAAGACCCTAAAGCTCATCAGTCATCCCTTTTGTAGCTGTCGAAACTGCTATTCTCTATTGTAGCGGCCCCTTCCATTCGGCATTCTCTATCACTCGATGTCACGGTTAGTTAGTCTGTTTATTGTTATTATTATTATTATTATTTTGCTTTTCAAAATTTCGTGATGGTTCTCCTATAACCGATTGTAATTCTAAAGGTTTTCAATTGAAACCAATCAATTTTTTAAATGTTTTGAATTCTAATGGTCTCCTATTTATGTTTTCATTAAAACATCAATTAGAGCACTGGTAATTGATTTTTCTTGGGTGATATATATTTCCTTGATGGAAGGAAATGAGTAGCAGAGATTAAAAAAAAAACTTGGGTCCCCATGTCCAGAAAACTCTTTGGAAACCAACACCATCAATTGAGCTTTTTGGAGGACTTGGAAGCTCTCAAGTGCAGGCAGACACATCATCCATCGTTGACAACCGAAGAATACAGTAGCAATGGCAGGAGGTATTATGTTTTACACGCTTCCGTTTAATTCGATTTTATAGTGCATAAAGTATATAGCATGATTGAATCGTTGTTTTATTAAGTTCTCATTTGGCATCAGAGCCGTAAGTCACTCTGCCTTACGTGCGAACTGTGTTAAGTTTGTTTAAAAAAAAAAATCCGTGTTCTTGAACGCACGGTTGAAATTTTTTTTTTTGATTTTTGGGTTTTGGTTTTTAGCGTTTCTTAATTGAAACTAAGATTAGAAATCATTTAGACATTAGATTTCTATGAATTCTGCAATTTGAAACGTCAAAATCCATGTCCGGTTTAGAAACTGTCGGGTTTTGTTGCGGGTCTGAAACGGGTCAAAACCGAGTTGTCCGAGTCAAGACGACACGTTTAGAGGAAGAAGACGACCTAAACCGACATGTCGTTTGGCTTTGGGACAGCCAAAACGACATGTCGTTTTGCAAGGGGAAGGGGCTCGTTTCATAGCTTAAAAAACGACATGTTGTTTTGGACCATAATGACCAAAACGACGTGTCGTTTGGATTACTAACAGGCTGCCCTTCATTTAAACGACATGTCGTTTACGGCCCCAGGGGGGGGTGGCCTCCTCCAAACGACGTCGTGCAGCCATGTTATAAAAAAAAAAAAAAAAAAAAAAAAAAAAAAAAAAAAAAAACTTGAAAATTAAAAAAAAAAATTATTTTTTCCAGATTTCATAAAATGATATTTTTGGGGAAAATTTTATAAAATTTTCAGTTTTTGTAATTTTATGAGTTTTTCATAATATCCACAATTTTGATATTTTTATGAAAATTTTCATATTATGGAATAATTTATGAAAAATTCATAATTTTGAATATTCATAATTTTTGGTATTTGTTATGAATATTATACAGTATTTGTGTGGATATAATTTTGTAAATTTATGTGCATATAATGTTCATTATGTATAATTTGTGATTTAAAATTATGCATGCAATATTAAGTTAAATAATTTAGTACATTTAATTTTGTGCAATAATGTGCTAAATTATATTTTTGAGTGTACAATTTTAATCTATACATAATGAAAATTAGTACATAAATTATGGTTCTTTGTTTATATTTATTTATTGCTTAAGGTAAATGCAATTTATTTTATGAGCAAAAATTTAAGAATAAATGTCTTGTGATATATGTATTTAATTTTTAAATAATTAAAGAGTCGCCATAGCATCTTTGATTATGCAAAAAAATTATATTAGATGTTTAAATCACATATGGTAAAAAGGCATTAAATTGTAATTAATCATATGTAATATGATAAATTTTATCCCACAGGAATTTTTATTATACTTAATATGATTAGTTAGGATGATGTATCAAATTATCTTTTTTAATTTACCCACAAGAATTAAGAAAATGGCATATAATTTGATAGTGTCATTATAAGGATATATGAATCTGTTTGAGTTAAAAATTTAACCCACAGGCAATTTTTATGTCATTTGATTCATAGTTTAATGCATGATTTACATTGGTAAATATGTCATAAAGTATTGTAGCCTCAATTTAGTAACATAAGCATGTATGCTTTATTATGCAGCTATGCAAACTGTGAGCTATTCTAATTTTCAATGTGACATTCATGAACTTAAAGGAGACAACTATAAAGTATGGAAGGAGAGAATTCTTCTTCATTTAGGTGTCATGGACATTGACTTTGCTATTCGTAAGGATGAACCACCTGTCATTACGGAGACCAGCCAGCCAGATGACGTTGACCGTTATGAAAAGTGGGAGCGATCTAATCGCCTCTACGTAATGTTCATAAAGACGAAGATCTCGGCTGGCATACGTGGTTCATTGGAGCAATATGACAATGTGTGAGCTTTGATGAAGGCAATTGATGAGCAGTTTGCTACATCAGACAAAGCCTTGGCTAGCACCTTGATAATGAAATTTTCATCCATGAAGCTTACTGGAATTCATGGTGTGCATGAGCACATCATGCAAATGAGGGATATAGCGGCTCAGCTGAAGACACTTGAGGTTGAGATGTCTGAAACCTTCCTTGTGCACTACATCCTCGACACTCTCCCACATCAATATGGACCTTTCAAGATATCCTATAACACACATAAGGATAAGTGGTCCATCAATGAATTGATGACCATGTGTGTTTAGGAAGAAGGAAGGCTTGTTATGGAAGCGGGAGAGAGTGTGCATCTGGCAACTCAAAGGAAGAATAAGGGCCAAGCCAAGAATAAGGGAAAAGGCAAACTGCCTGCTCAAGCTGATATCAAGAAGGAATCCAGGTGCTTCTTTTGCAAAAAGAAGGGGCACATAAAGAAGGATTGTCCTAAATATCAGAGATGGCTTGACAAAAAAGGTACTCAATTCTCACTTGTTTGTTATGAATCTAATATGGTTGATGTTGAGCATAACACATGGTGGATTGATTCTGGTTCTACAATCCATGTCACTAATTCCTTGCAGGGATTGCAAAGCCTAAGGAAGCCAGTGGGAAGTGAGCAGTGCATCTATTCAGGCAACAAGATGCGCTCACATGTAGACGATGTCGGAACATGCAATTTAATTTTATCTAGTGGTTTTATTTTAAAATTAGAAAAGACATTTTATATTCCTAGTTTTTCTAGGAATTTAATTTCAGTTTCAAGGCTTGTACTGTTGGGATTTTCCTTTAATTTTTCAGACACTATATTTAGTTTCTTTTATAGATATGAATTTATTAGAAATGATACATTGTCGAATGGTCTTTTCAAAATAAATTTACAAGATAAAGCTTATTATACGTCTATGCATGTTCATGATAATGCTGGCATTAAGAGATGTGTTTTGAATGAAGATTCCTCTATGTTGTGGCACCGTAGATTGGGTCATATCTCTATTGAGAGAATAAAGAGACTAGTGAATGATGGGGTACTTAGTACTCTAGATTTTACTGACTTTGACACTTGTGTGGACTGTATAAAGGGAAAGCAGACCAATATGTCAAAAAAAGGTGCCAAGAGGAGTTCAAACTTATTAGAGATCATACATATAGATATTTGTAGTCTAGACATAGACGCGTATGGTCAAAAGTAGAGAAACATCATTAAAACAGGTTTTGAATTCTAATGGTCTCCTATTTATGCTTTCATTAAAACATCAATTAGAGCACTGGTAACTGATTTTTCTTGGGTGCTATATATTTCCTTGATGGAAGGAAATGAGTAGCAGAGATTAAAAAAAAAAAACTTGGGTCCCCAAGTCCAGAAAACTCTTTGGAAACCAACACCATCAATTGAGCTTTTTAGAGGACTTGGAAGCTCTCAAGTGCAGGCAGCCACATCATCCATCGTTGACAACCGAAGAATACAGTAACAATGGCAGGAGGTATTATGTTTTAAACGCTTCCGTTTAATTCGATTTTATAGTGCATAAAGTATATAGCATGATGAATCGTTGTTTTATTAAGTTCTCATCTCCATCTCTGACACGGTGTTTCTTCATCGCATCCTCCACAATCTACCCTTCGCAATTGCACGGCCTCCGCAGTTCACATTTGCAGCCTCCATCACAGCCGTCACACAGTGTTTCTCTGTTGCAGGCGTAGCTTCAATTGTCGGTTGGTTTGTTTTTTCCTTTTTTTCGCTTGATGGCAATTGTTCTTGTGAATTGTTGTTTGTATTTTAGATTATTTATCATATTATTATTTACTCTAGTGTTTTGTAGGTTCTTTTATTGAAATTTTCTGATTGTATGATACTGTGATACGTATTGTGTATTTATTTGATTTTTTTCCACCAAGGTTGTAAGAGAATAGGCTAAACATTATCAGAGATAATTTTTTATTAGTAGTGTGTTTGGCAACCTCAATTCTAACCAAAATTTTTTATTGCTATATTGTAACGCACACATATGTTACAGTGTCAAGAAAACGTGTGCTACAGTGTAAAACTCTCACATACTACAGTATTTTTAACCAAAAATTAATTCAAACCATTGATTCTAATCTTACTTCTCCAACATCTTATAAATAAGGACATAATTATATATTTGAATTATTAAGTTGGAGCACGGTTAAAATTTTTCTTATAAAATGAGAGCACAACTAAAATTAATGAGAGTGTATAATTAACTTTCACTCAAAATTAGAAAAAAACAATGAAATTTTAACATCCGCCTTTAAAAGTAAAAGGCGGGATGGTACCAATGATCTCTTTTTTTAATTAAGAAATAAATTAATAAGGTATCAAACTAATCACAAAAATTACTTAATATACATCCTAACAAAATAATAAAAAAAGAGCTTGTGTAACGTGCGTTGGTAAGTTTAATCCAATTATCTGCCATTAATGTTTTACAACGTTCAGATTTTTGCCCCGCATTTCTTATTGTTTTCCTCTTTTGTAGTTACTACTACTGTGCGTTTGTTTTTCATTGTATTGTCGTTTTTCTCCGTCATTATTTTTTTTATATAAATTTATGTTATCTAAGATTATTTAAAAGAATCAGAAGAGATAAATAATCTACCTATTCGCATTTATTATGGCATGCATATCCATAATAAATGCATCTCTAATTTTATACTCGTATCTAATCAAAAAGAAGGGATTGATTAGGTAGATTATTGATAAATAATCTACCTATTCGCATTTAAGAGATGCAATTTAGTACCAGTCTTTATGTCTTAGGAGGAGGAAGGGATTGATTATTGATACAGAAAATGTCATTTTTAGGGATTGATTTTAGCTGTGCACTCGAATCTCTCCGACATGGTCTATTTCCTGAAAAGGTTTTGCTTGCTTCCCCTCATCTCCAAGCTCCTCGGCTATGTTATTGTCACCGCTTTCACAACCGTCAAACTCCCTCAGGCATGTAATCTCTTACCTCTTTTCTTTTTCCATCCTCCCTTGCATATTCAATTTTTCCGTTTGGCGATCTTCATCAAAATTGCTTGATCATTAATTTTGAGGAAAGATCTTTATGGTACTCAATTGCTTGTTGTAACAGCGATCTTCATCAAAATTGCTTGATCATTAATTTCGAGGAAAGATCTTCATGTTACTCAATTGCTTGTCTCGTTACAACAACGGGGAATTTGATTTTGAAATTGTTACTTTAAAGTGAGACATTAAAATGTTTGGTTTACAAATCTAGGTGATTGATTTTTCATGATCTATGAAGTCAAAATTGCAAGGATGCGATACTAGGTTCTTTGAATCCTATAAGAAGATGCCCTATAAAAAGCAACTTGGCGGAATTTTTATTGGCAAATACAAGTTGAATAGATAAAGAATGAAGCATTAATTTTCTACGCAAAATTTAGAGTCATTTTATGGAAATAATTCTTCGGATGGAATGTCTTAACAGTGCGTGGGTTGCCTTTTTCTATACAAGGGCAAATGCCTCATTTTTTTTAAGTGTTCAATGTGGGACCTGCAATAACTAAGCAGTTTTAAAAAATGAAAAATCGTAAATGAACAACAATGGTTGTCATTTGTTCTATTAGCTTACAGCAGAAGAACAATAAAAAACAATACAAGAAAAAAAATTATAATTTTGAAACGGTCTCATTGTTGCTCCACTAAAACTATTTGACTTGTGATTAGGGATGGTAAGAGGGCAGTTTGAGATGGAATGGCCTTCCCCACCTCCCACTTTACTGGGGAAAACTTGCCTGTCATGTTTTCATGGTAACCCTTGATGTTCAGGGTACCATGAGGTTCAGGGAAACTCATGAGTAAGCCATTTACGCTTTCATTAATGTGCGTTACTTCAAATTTCGGTCTATATCTCATACAAACTCAAAGTTCCCATAAAAGAGACAAACAATTAATAATCACATAATCCAATAATAAACAACTAAGTATATCATAGATTTTTTTTTTTTTTTTAAGAAATTGGGTTAAGCGGGTAGTTACTGGGCAGGGACCTCTAAACTCGTTTCGCAAAAGGACCATGTTTATCACTAGGGTAGAGTGCATGTGAATAATAAGATTGATGAATACTTGTCCTCCCTACGCATGATCCATGAATATCAAGGGTATCGGTTATACCCTGTTGGGACTCTCTAGATAATCCGACAGGTTTGAGATGGTTGGGGTAGAGAAGTGGCGTCCCCTAGTTGTTCTTGGTGATGTTGACTCATCCACAGGTGCCACTGAGGTTGAGGAGGGAGGAATGCTTAGGCAAGGTCTCTAACGAAGGGGTGGAATCAACTAGGCTCAAGTAGACTTGAAGAAGAATGACCCACTATTTGAATGTGATCCTAGGTCTCTTGATCATACCGAAAATTACAGGAAGTGAAACACAATTGACCGTGGTTTGTGAGGGGAGAAGATAGGTTGTTGATGGAGAAGGCAGATGGTCTCTAAAGGTGTTTTTTGAGCGAGTACATGTAGTTAACGGTGGAAGGGTGGGTTGAATATATGATGAAGATCATGAATATGGATGCATTTCTAGATTTAGAGATTGTGATTATGGTGTTTTAGGCAATGAGAAGAACGGTACATAACTTGTGAAGTCAAGCAGGTCATTGTGATCAAAACATAACTTGTGAACACAGCAGATTAGTAGACAGCCCTGTACAAGAGATATGTTTTTGAGGTTTAAAGACTGTCGTGGGCAACTAATAATTTGCATTACCAATATTAGGGATTAAAAGAACGGAACCGTTAGCAACTACCGCTTTTCTGGACCAGAAAAAGGATTAAATAAGGCCAAATTGCTCAAATATGGAGTCATATGATGAGGAGCCCGAGTGTCTAGTAACCGGCTAGCATCACCAACAGAGGAAGATGTGGCTACCATATCAGCAATTTTTTTTGGCTAGAGGTTGAAACTCTGATCAAATTCATTCCAACAATTCAATGCAACATGCCCTATCTTGCCACAAACTTGGCATTGAGGTTTAAAATTCCAAAAACTAAAAGGAGCACCAAAAAATGTGACAGAATCAATACAAGATTTACCTCCTTAACCATGACACTTGCCTCAATTTTGACCTCCATTGCTTTTGACGTTACCTTATCCTTGATAAAACTGTTGTTGACAATTGTTTGGCCTAAACTGCCATGGCCTTTGAGGCATTTTGTTATTTCTGTGACATTGAGCCACATCAGCGTTTGCTTAATCAGATTTGTCCCATTGACGGTAATTTGTTCCTCAAGGCTATTCTCATGAGTAAGCAGCATGCTATGAATTTCCTCCAGGCTCAAAGATTCAGAGCTACATGTCACAAAAATCACGAATGAGTTGTACTCAGCTGCAAGACTGCTGAGCAAATATGCCGTTGATGAATTCTATAACCGAGTCAAAAAATCAAGAACTCAGAAAGTGTTTGCAAAAAATTTTGAGAGATGAAGAGTCTGAGAAATGAGAAACTCAGTTAACTGATTCTGAGTGCTTAAATATAAAATAGAAGCTGGAATCTGGATGGCTTGAGCAGATTAATGTTTAGGATACTGTAGTAGATACCATAGATTTTGCAACAAGGACGGTTAACATCTCTCGGGCAACATTGACTGCAATTGACAGGTTCAAGAAAATCCATGTGGACACATTAGACAACACCAGAGTGAGTGCTAGGAAGAGATACTTTCGATAGATCACAACTCTGTGAATGCAATTCTTTTTCCGCTAGCTCCTGTTCCTACTACGCGTATGGACTTGGTGTTAACGTGGCATTATATAGCATTAAATCTCAATTCTTACACGCTAGCTTGAGCCTTTTAGTAAGCATAGGCATGGTGCTCGATCCCTTGTTCAAACTCTTTCCACCACCATCTTGACAAACTCGCAAAACTTTTGAAAGAGAAACTCTTAAGAAGTATACAGTCTAATTTAAAGCCTTATGATTTATCACCCTATGTAGAGGACTATTGGGATCAACCTTCACGGTAAGATCATCCGAGGGGGCTCCGGACCAAAATTTTACAAAGAAAGATCGAAGCATAGTCAGAAATCAGAAAATTGAGAGAGGCTAGAGAAAAACTTGAAAAGAGAGTGGTGTGTAATGTTTCTATTATAAACTTTTTCATTATTATAGTAAATTATTCTGCAGTCGTTGAAAGTGGACATAACTCTCACGTTGACAATGAACCACTATAAATTTTGTGTGTGCTCTTTTGCTTATTTTTCATTTCATGTTTTTTACTCTCTTTAAAATTAGGACGTCTAATTCATATCAAAAATTTAATTGCCTCGCTTTACTACTACTACTACTTGTTTTAGAATTATCTACTGTCGTTTTTACAATCTTTTCGAGACTATCTGTAACGCCCCTATATGGGGGTTAACAGTTTTTAATGAGATAAAATAAAAATAAATAATAAAAGTAAAACCTTAAAAATAAAATTTGCCCGGGACTTAAATGAAAACTCTCAACTCAAAAATAAAAATGTAAACGATAAATAAACCACAGTTTTAATGTAGCACCTTAAATTTAATAATATAAACTGTTGTCATCATCATTTTAACCCTCAACACATTGTAATACAGTCACAGAAAGTAACAATTGATGCTTACATTATCATGAAGAACATTCTCAACAATTGAAGCAGTCCCAATGTAATATAGTTACATCACTTCCTCAACTATATTTCTCGTAGCCACCTCACACTTAGTGAGTCCTGAAAAGATATAAACATAAGGGTATGAGCAACACTATGCTCAGTAGAGAAAGCCATTACTCACCTTTAGGTTTTTATCATTACCACATTAAAACCTGCATGGTTAGTAAGTCACATCATATTCCAGATTATGAGGTTTATTATGATCACATCTTATGGATACCGTAGTTAATCATTACCAAGTGTCATAATTACACATTTATACAAATATTACCAATCATCATTGTTCCTAGGTATCCATGTTAAATTGAGTATCACTCAACTCATCGAAACCCAAATGGGCGCACTTGATCACCCTATAAACATTCCAAGGGTGTTCCGGTGAGGGGACATCAAGCCCCGAGTCCTCACCAAATCAATTCCTGTACAGTGTGTTCTGGGACTTTCAACCCAAGGAAGCGTCATCACCTTCCCCCTATTTTACCTTTTAGGGTATTCATGCCCAAGGACGTAACCGTCGCCCTTTTCATGTCTCACAATTTCTCTATATTAAATCATTATTAATAGAGTTAATTTTCCTAACCATGCTTCTCAATTTATAACATGTGTCAATTCATTATGTTCCTCGCCGTACAATACAAGACGAGTCCATGTCACAGTTTCATATGTGATACACATATAATATCAGTTCAACATAGATATATATATATATTGCGGCAAAACAATCAATTTTAATTCTATAAAAACCTCACAAAAGATGAGTAATAGAATCCCTACCTTTCAAGCTTATCAACAGTCTCTTAATCCTGGAATCAATTAACGTTAGCTCCATACTCCCTTGATCCTAAGGCGTGCATAAGGACAATTAAAACTAAAGCACAACATACAACTACATTCATAAAATTTATTTTAATTTAATCTTAGAATTTCAAGAAATAACCACTGCCCATAGAGGTATTATAAAGTTTAACAATATAAATTTTCTGTCTAGGGCATATACACTTAGACTTCATACATATGCTCCAAAATAGCAACAAACATATACTTAGGTTTAAGAACGCAAATTTGAATAATCCTTTAGTATAAAAGAAAATTTATAAATGAAAGACTAAATTTGTTCATAAGATTCTAACCTCGGATTATGGTTAGTTGGAAGCTTGAAATGGCTTCAAAACAGGTTCCTTTACTTCGGTATGACTGAAATTCTTGCTCAAATGGAGGTGATGGTGGCTGATTTTTATGGCTGCCTTGAAGAAGTTCTCTAAGTATTTTGCTTCAGCAAAGAAATGAGAAGAAGAGTGTGGGAACCGTGGAAGAGAAAGGAAGAAAAGATGAAGTCTTTGAAGAGAAGTGATAGAAACAATTATAGAGGAGACATGTTGAAGCATGTCACGGAGGAAATAAAGAAAATGAGGGTCAAGAGTAGTTGGAAAAGATATCCTTATGTCTCATCTAAAGACTTTAACACATATAATGCCAATATGACATTTTTGAGATTTATTAGAAGTTCTAAGGCTTTTTAGTAATCATACTAAATAAATATAGGAGAATTTTAGAAAATTTAAAAATATATAAAAATAAATATTATAAAATAAATTTAAATGAAGCAATTTTTTTTATACATTAAAAATTAATTTAATTACCTCAATACCCGTTAGGAGAATAACGGGTGTCACAGCTCTACCCCCCTTAAAGAAATTTCGTCCTCGAAATTTCAATTCTAGCAATACTAGTAAAAATTTTAATTCCATTATGATTCCAATTCCGAGTCTAAACCGTTAATGTTGTTTGTCCTCCAAATTTAAATTATCGTATCTCCACTCATTTACTTGCATAATAAATCTTACTCCTAAATCCCTCAATGAGAGTATTTTTGACAAGTTTCAACTTGTAACACCGTATAATAGTCTAAGAATCTGATCAGGTATACATATTGACCATATCATGATTCCAGTCCTTCATTGTCCATGGACTGTGATTTACAATCACATTTAAGGAGATTGCCAGAGAAATTTTATATACTTCATCTTTAGGTTCCTTTTCCTTTTTGAGTAAGGAAAAGTCAAATATATTTGATTTCATACCTCAACTAATAAACTAAAACATAATCATAAAACATATATCACAAACGCTTTTATTCAAAACTATACATTAAACTTACTCATAGAGATATTAAACGGAATCTCAGAGTTGCAAACATACCCGACATATTTTTCATTAAACAGCTATCCTCATGACACAAACATTCAATCCAAATAATATACTCATATTTCATGTGGAATATCCCCATAACTGACTCTGGTACTTCCACATAATATTAACAGAATATTACACATTACAAACATGATACGGATACGTTTCGAGAGTACAAGGCACTCCGTATACCAGCTATCCATATCATGCATGCTTAGAGGATACAAAAACATCGATAAACAAAAGATCGGACCTTAAGAAGGATGCGTTTCGAGAGCATCAAGTACTCCGTATCCAGCCATCCCGGCATTAGGCTCAATGAATCTAAAAGATTGAACAACGACGTACCACAAGAAACACAGAATACAAGGCAAACGGTTATTCGTAACACACGAAATACAGACACACATGCCTACATGCCAAAGATAAAACAAAAAGATTACAGATGGAGATTCAAATCAATTGGCCGCTCCCGGCTTTCCCTTTCCCATTCAAGCTTGGATGTTGCAGTGTCGGATTCTGGATGTATGATTTGCATTTTATCTATCAATTCCTCAGCTGTTGAAGCAGTAACAAAGATTTGTCTCTCCGATTCTGTAGTGATGTTTTCTTCCACAGCGTAATCTAGAAATTTCAAAAGACCGTCATAAAAACCCTTTACGTTCAGCAGACCCAAAGGTTTGGAATAAAAGCCCAACAATTGCCCACAAGCAACTATAAATATTTCCTCAAGAGTACCTAGACCACCAGGTAATGCTATAAAAGCATCAGAATTATAGATTATGTCTTTAAAATTTTTAGGGATACTCCTGACTCCTTCTCCCTTACCTATGGCTTCCTTACAAAGGTTTCCTTCAACTGGAATATGAGGCCAAATTTTTACATCAGTAGCGTCGCTAGACCTAGCTGCTAGTGCCATATTTACCATCATTTTTATACTACCACCCCCATAGATTATGTTAATCTTCTTGCGTGCTAGGACTTGCCCTAAGTGATTTGCAGCTTCTAAATAAGCTTTATCTTTTCCAAGGCTGGAACCACAAAAGACACAGACATTCTTTATTTTCTTCGTGGACTGGGAGGTAGACATATTTGGTTTATAGAAGTGGTTGCTTAATGTCTGCTCCACTTAGACTTCGGGTTCTACATGAGTTTTTAAAGATGAGAAATATACAAAAAGGGCTAAAGAGATAGACGAGTAGGTAATGAAAAAGTAATCCAAAGATTTAAACAAAATCTTGTGCGGATAAGAAAGTAAGATAAGGTGATTGATAGTTTACAGAAAATCTGATTCACTTTTTGAAAAAGATTAGACTCTAATTGTATAACTTTTGACAATTGAGAACAATTCGACAAAAGACCCTTATGACACAACTGTAGACTTTTTGACAAATATACACCAAGTCTAGAAATTTAATATAAACGACAAATACTGTAGAACTTTTGAAATTTGAGACACAAATCTTGAAATATCTGGATAAGCTTTTCAAAATTCAAACATATTACTGTACCGTATGTAACGTGTCTGATAAGATAATATATTTTATTATATATATATTTAAGAAAATCATAAATTAAATAAGATATTAACACTTACTGTATCAATCTAATAATCACAATTATTTCAAACACAAAAGCAAATATTCTGAGTAAAAGAAAAACACAAACTGTTAAACATCAGCTAAAACTGCTTCAAATAAGTAAAGACTAAATAACCTTTATAGAGCGATGACTTATTTCCCATCCAGTTTTCTTATGGCTTGGCAAACAGGATCTAGAAATACCATATTCCTGAGGCGTTGTCTTTCTGTATAAAATTTAGGCCAGAGTTTAAAAATAGCTCCTTGAACATATCCACTAGGGTGACCGTGGAGAGGAGGATGGATGCTATCCAAGTTCTCCTTTGAAGTCCATCCCTACAAAACCTTATTTTATCCTCTCTATTCGTAGACATATAACCAGGTGAAGTACATTTACCGTTACAATTTTGTCTTCCACATTTGTTACAAGTGACCACGATGGCACGAGCTCTTCTTTTCATTGCACTACGACTGGTACCTGTTCCTGGTAAACCGACATCTTGACTAAAGTCACTCGGACGGATTTTCCCCTCTATCAACATTCTCACATCACAAGGGATACCAAAATGCATAAGAATCCACAACCGAGTAATTCTAGCTTTGTATTTCTTTCTGAGAATCTTTTGGGAGAGTGATGGGAAATACTTTCTCAGATGTTGGTACTTTGGGTCCATGATGAGATGAAAGAAGAGTAAATAGAAAGGAAAAATTAAGATAGTAAATTGCAGAATCCTAGAATTCCTTCTTCTTTTAGAGAAAAAGAAGAATTTCTAATGAAAAAGAAGAGGATTTGCGATTTAGAGAGAAAATAACAAATTAAGAGAGAAAAAGTGAACTCGGAGAAATAAGCTCCTATGCACAGTAAACGTATATGTAAACAATGATTAAACCACTGTATATGACACGTATAGAGACCACGTGGGAGAGACAGTGTGAATCAAACTGATTTAAGATTTAAACTAGGCCCAAATGTTCTAAGTTGAAAATGGTCAGGTTGTTTCGGGCCTTAACACATTTGGAACGAGTTAAATAACAAACATAAAATTGAAAACCAATTTGTATAAATCTTAAACCCAATTCAAAGTCCACTATAGATAAGTTAAGTATGAACAACAAATCTAATTTAACGACAACAAGGATCTTCCTGAATGATCCAGCAACTCAAATAATTTTGTTTTAATCAAAACCTTATTGAACAATGCATACACCTATATGTTATTCATAATACTTATCTATCAATGGATTTATCATCATTACTACCAAGGGTTTAGAATGCGACTAACCTTGAAATCAATACGATTTACGTCTTTCAACGTAGACCATATCAACGAACAAAGACACTTGATGTTACTACTTAAGAACATCTACAATCCTCACAATTCTACTTATACAATATATAATTTCCTCATATAACAAAACCTTAGGTAACCAAAAGATTCACTGATACACTTAAATACAATGTACGTAACAAAATATTCCAATTTTGAGATTCATGCATTCTAGACTTTACACAGTCTCAACAGACCAAAAGTCTAACATTTATCTCTCTCATGATTCAATACCATGATTCCCAACTTACATCATATTCCTCAAATATATAGAACTTTTAAGAAAAGACATTGATACTTATGTGCTCCATCGAATCCACACATAATCATTACTTAGGTTTGAATCAATTACGAAAAATTTGGCATATCTATGCCAAACTTTAAAATCAATAAATCAAGCCTTATATTTCTCATTGTTTTTCACGAGACAAAAGGCTTTTAAATCCTCTTATCTATACGAATTTCTCATCGTTTATACGAATTAGATATGCTTATAGATCATAATATTATACGAATCTCTCATAAGCAATCTACTTATAAACTCATTCCATATAATTATCATTCCCTTATAACTATTAATACTTTCCTTCTATAAAATTATTGTACTCATATAACTATTGATATTTTCATTCTATGGCCTTTCCATGTTACATCCTTCTAGACTGTATAAATCAATGTGAAGGTTCATTTTGATGATGACAATAAAAATTCAGCTTCAAAACCATCTCAAAAATATATTTTTTTAAAGTGGTGCTACACTCCCTAGGTTAACCGAACCTAGGCTCTGATACCAAAAATTCTGTAACGCCCCTATATGGGGGTTAACAGTTTTTAATGAGATAAAATAAAAATAAATAATAAAAGTAAAACCTTAAAAATAAAATTTGCCCGGGACTTAAATGAAAACTCTCAACTCAAAAATAAAAATGTAAACGATAAATAAACCACAGTTTTAATGTAGCACCTTAAATTTAATAATATAAACTGTTGTCATCATCATTTTAACCCTCAACACATTGTAATACAGTCACAGAAAGTAACAATTGATGCTTACATTATCATGAAGAACATTCTCAACAATTGAAGCAGTCCCAATGTAATATAGTTACATCACTTCCTCAACTATATTTCTCGTAGCCACCTCACACTTAGTGAGTCCTGAAAAGATATAAACATAAGGGTATGAGCAACACTATGCTCAGTAGAGAAAGCCATTACTCACCTTTAGGTTTTTATCATTACCACATTAAAACCTGCATGGTTAGTAAGTCACATCATATTCCAGATTATGAGGTTTATTATGATCACATCTTATGGATACCGTAGTTAATCATTACCAAGTGTCATAATTACACATTTATACAAATATTACCAATCATCATTGTTCCTAGGTATCCATGTTAAATTGAGTATCACTCAACTCATCGAAACCCAAATGGGCGCACTTGATCACCCTATAAACATTCCAAGGGTGTTCCGGTGAGGGGACATCAAGCCCCGAGTCCTCACCAAATCAATTCCTGTACAGTGTGTTCTGGGACTTTCAACCCAAGGAAGCGTCATCACCTTCCCCCTATTTTACCTTTTAGGGTATTCATGCCCAAGGACGTAACCGTCGCCCTTTTCATGTCTCACAATTTCTCTATATTAAATCATTATTAATAGAGTTAATTTTCCTAACCATGCTTCTCAATTTATAACATGTGTCAATTCATTATGTTCCTCGCCGTACAATACAAGACGAGTCCATGTCACAGTTTCATATGTGATACACATATAATATCAGTTCAACATAGATATATATATATATTGCGGCAAAACAATCAATTTTAATTCTATAAAAACCTCACAAAAGATGAGTAATAGAATCCCTACCTTTCAAGCTTATAAACAGTCTCTTAATCCTGGAATCAATTAACGTTAGCTCCATACTCCCTTGATCCTAAGGCGTGCATAAGGACAATTAAAACTAAAGCACAACATACAACTACATTCATAAAATTTATTTTAATTTAATCTTAGAATTTCAAGAAATAACCACTGCCCATAGAGGTATTATAAAGTTTAACAATATAAATTTTCTGTCTAGGGCATATACACTTAGACTTCATACATATGCTCCAAAATAGCAACAAACATATACTTAGGTTTAAGAACGCAAATTTGAATAATCCTTTAGTATAAAAGAAAATTTATAAATGAAAGACTAAATTTGTTCATAAGATTCTAACCTCGGATTATGGTTAGTTGGAAGCTTGAAATGGCTTCAAAACAGGTTCCTTTACTTCGGTATGACTGAAATTCTTGCTCAAATGGAGGTGATGGTGGCTGATTTTTATGGCTGCCTTGAAGAAGTTCTCTAAGTATTTTGCTTCAGCAAAGAAATGAGAAGAAGAGTGTGGGAACCGTGGAAGAGAAAGGAAGAAAAGATGAAGTCTTTGAAGAGAAGTGATAGAAACAATTATAGAGGAGACATGTTGAAGCATGTCACGGAGGAAATAAAGAAAATGAGGGTCAAGAGTAGTTGGAAAAGATATCCTTATGTCTCATCTAAAGACTTTAACACATATAATGCCAATATGACATTTTTGAGATTTATTAGAAGTTCTAAGGCTTTTTAGTAATCATACTAAATAAATATAGGAGAATTTTAGAAAATTTAAAAATATATAAAAATAAATATTATAAAATAAATTTAAATGAAGCAATTTTTTTTATACATTAAAAATTAATTTAATTACCTCAATACCCGTTAGGAGAATAACGGGTGTCACACTATCCAAAGTAAAATTTTCATTTTCTTTTTTTTTTTTTTGGAAAATTTCATTATCTTGTTTTAGCAATTATTTTTAGACACTTTTGGTCCTATGATGTCCCCATTTATCATATACATATATATATATATATATATATATATATATATAATGTGTTTGTCAACATCTTTTCAATTATATAGTTTCAACTGCTATAGTGTAAATGTTATAGTACATTGGTTTAGTTCTAACTAGCGGAACGTATTAATAAGCAAATTCTTATTTCTAGTAGGGTAAATTTTATGGATTTGATTTGTGATCGCTGATCATGGAGACCAAGAAAGAATCTGTGCATCGCTTACAGAAACGTTGTAACCATCATAAATAACAAAGGCGAAGTAAAAGGAAAGCCAAGTTCCGTTAATTGGAGCACGGATTGGATTTCGTTAAGTTGGTTTTTGTTGAGTTTGAGGTGTGTGCAAGTTTCTCGTGTAAATTTTTTCCTCGCCATAGTAAAATTCTACATCGATTGAACTAATTCTCCCCCTAACAAAAATGAACCAATTGTTTGTTCTTTCTTATTTTTTTCTTTTTTTTTTTTGCTACTATTTTATGGCTCTCAATTGTAGAGAATTTGGGTATCTAATTCTTTACAGTTTGTACATGTGCATTATTTACCACGACCTTGGCTACTACAGTATACAAGTCATTTCTTTGAGGGGAGAGGAACAAGTGTCATGATGCCCTATTCTTATACTAGTTCAACTCCATATGCTATGCACATAGAAGCCATCTTGAAGATTTTATTTGTATATTAAGTTATTATTATCGTATTATTATGATTTCTAATTGTGTATATAATAAATATTTTAATTGTTAGTTAATACGCAACTAACACAAGTCTCTTTATAGCTATCACTTTTAAAAGAATAAAGATTGTATAGTAAAACCTAAATAGGGATATATATACGTATGTATATATATTTTGCAATAGAAACATATAGGGAAAAACTATTTAAAAGAAGCAAAATAAAACAAAGAAAGCTAAACACATGCACATGTGAAAAAAAAAATTATATCAATAAGAGTAAAATAAGAAAAAAAAAGTACATTTTAAAATTCTCTTGACTGGATTAAATTAAAAAGAACGCATTTATTATAAAAATTAATAGTTCAAGAATGGGATGAAAAAGCTATTAAAAAGAGACACATTTGAGAGAAAAAAGTATTGTAGTGGGTTAATTAGAAAAAACTCAACAACATTATTTTAATAGTAGCTAATAGTAGCAAGTGATAGTAAAAAGTTATTTCAAAAAAACATGTAAAAATAAAATTGTAAAATAAAAAATAACATATGTGAAAGAAGTTATTTTAATTTAAAAGAATTTATTTTGATATAGTAAAATGACAGAATAATCTAGAAGCAAAAGAAAAGAAATATGGTCAAAAAAAAAAAGATGTATATATTTTTTTTGAAATAATTATTTTTTTTTTAGGGTGTGGAGTTTAAAAAAAGAAAAGAAAAAATAAAAAGGAACAATGATGTTCGACGAATGAGCGCCGCACGGCACTTTTATATATTGTAAAGATTAAATTGCATCTGACGTAATCTTGCTACAGAAAAGTCCAATACTGTTTTTATATTTGTTGAAAGAGATGAGAAATGGAATACTTTGCCATTAAGACAGCATGGCTTTGCTGCTTAATCTTTTTTTTTTTTTTTTTTTTAAATTGCAGGAACACACTTTTGTCCAAGTCCACGTTCTTCTTTTGGGAGTTCTAAAGGATCAAGTTTGTTTGTTTCTACTAGTAGTCTCGCAAGCGGCTGAAGTAATCATCTTATCTCCATAAGCATCATGTTTTCACCAATTTAATGCAAACAAGAAATGGTTAGTGATTTTCACTAGGGGAATATTGTTCAATGCATAGATCCTAATTATTGTCTTGTCGAGAGTTAGCATGTTGATCAACTTTTAATTAGGGTCAAAACCAAGAGACTGAAAAGTATGAGATATTTTATTGCCTTATAATCTTCGTTATAAAATTCCACAACGACTACAAATAAACGTAACTCTCACGTTAAGAATAAACGAATATAAATATTACATGTGATTGTTTCCTTTTCCTTTATATTATTTTTCCCCTTGGTAAAGAATTAGGGCTTTAATCCGTAGCAAAGATTACATGAACTAAAGACAGAAACAGAAATTTCTGTTTCTTAGACATTAAGAAAATCTGCGGCACATGAGGATGGGGGAGTACATAAGAATAAATTAGAGATCTGCCTGACCGGTTAAATTCTTGTCCCTTCCTTTAATCCTCAGCCGAGAATAGGCTGCTTGTCTTCCATCCCCACTTGGGTCCAAGTTCCCAAAAAACTGCAGCTGATTTAATATTTACCCTTCAGAGTCAGTTATGAGATTGTTACGCCAATATTAGGTCATTGTCCATATTAACATATTTGGACTTCTCAAACAACCCTGCCATGTACTCTTACATCTCTGAAAATCGTTACAAGTTTTTTTTTTTTTTTTCCTTTTCTTTGTTCCTATGATGTCAAATATTTCTTTCTGCGAACAATTCATTTACCCTGTGGGGGTATTTCTTTGACATCTTTTTGCAACGTTCCAAAATGTAGTTAAATAAGCAAACTGAAACTAGACACCTAATTTTTTATCCTACAAAAGCATCCAAGAAAGTCTAAGACAATAAAAACAGGCTTTAAGAATAATTAAATCAGAATCCGGATCTGTGTGGATTGTTGTTGGAGATAACCAGATCTAGGTTGCCTAGTACAGTAATAAAATAAACCAAGGTCTTAAATCTCATTTGACTTTTACATTTCAATTCAACTATTCATTATGAACAAGCAGAGTTGAGTTGATCTTGGCTTTTCCATGTGGAGAAAATCAGAGAGGAAGGCATTCCTTTCCTAGAACCAAATCCACTCCCTTTTTACATTATCTTGTCCATTACATATAAATTTCATGCAACATCAAAGTAAGATTTAAACAATGCTTGGCCTACGAAAAGGAATCTAGAGAAGAAAAAAAGAATCAAGGGTTAAAGAATATGACGGTGGGTAAACAAATAGAGGAGCTACGCTACTTTAACTCCGCTGGGGCGTTTTCCTTCCATTGCATCCTTCTTGTTACGACACGCAGCGCAGAGGAAAGGCCCTTGCCAGGGCTTTGCACTGGTGGAGAAGATCGAGCCAGCATGAACTGAGATGCCCTCACTTGGTGCAAGGTCAACCTGACATACAGCACACATGAATAGTCCAGATGTTGATTGCCCTATTGACTCGTCGTTCCCTAATCTGCAAGACAAAAACTAGTTTAACTTGTATACAAGTACAAGAAGCCCAAGCAGCATCCTTGGTGGCTGGCTAAGCAATCTGTTATGATTGGTTAAATGGAACTGAAAGCAGTCACACCTTGATGGACATTCTAACAATTATGTCATTGTTGGATATGTGTTAAATACTTATTCATATCCCAGGTTGCCAAATTCACACAGATGGATCACCCCTAATAAGATATCATTGGTACATAGGACTTGTCATAAGCTTCATATTATGCGGAATTTACCATTCCTTTTTGTTTAGGAAGAAAAAAAATTATATTAATATCTATGTTGTGTCATGGTTGCAGGAGTCCATCGCATATAGGCTTTCAAGGCATGGTGACATAACCATCAAGGAAAAGTAGTGTCCTAAAAGATTGAACAGAATAACGCGTGGACAAACAAATCCCTTATGAATCCTAAGGTAAACTAACCTTTCTGCCAGCATAGCTGAGCCTTCCTCAAAAAGTTCTTCCACAATTCCAACAGCTGATAGCTTCTTTGATAGCTTATTCACGGAATCACGAGACTTCTTCCTACATAACAGAGCTCTAAACTTGTTCTGCTTTTTTGGAGGAGTTGAGGGCTGTACTGAGTTATCCGGCGGAATTATATCAACAACTATGCAGGTCGTATCATCCTTTAGCCCCCTTGTCCTTAAGGCTTCCTGAAGGATGATCCATCAAAAACAATTAGAAAGAGCATGCGATCAAACGGTACTAGAAAGGAGTAAATGGAAAATCAACTATTTGTAATCACCTTTACAACTTGCCTAGCTGCAAGTTCGGCAGGCAACCCACGACAAGACTTTGCAGCCATCTCTGAGGATAGGGCATCCCAGATGCCATCAGAAGCAATTACAAGCCTGCCACCTGCACTTGATAACTTTCATACAGACAAGAATGTTAGATTATATTCTTGGAATTGTTCAAAATTAAAAGATGTAAAACAGCATCACCTCAGACAAATAAAAGCAATTCGTATTAAGAACCTTAACCTGACAGGGGAAAAAAAAATACCTTGACTTGTTTGACATATGGGATTGGAACTATAAACTCTCCAACATCCATGTCTCCTATTGACCTAGAAAGGCATAAACCACCGGGCCAACACCGAAGTGGACCAATCTGTAAATGTAAGTGAACAGACTAATCAAGCATTTATACAACAATAATACAAGTAAACATCTACCATCTTACACTCGAAAACCAAAGAGGAACATTCAAGAGTGGCTCACCTCTGCTCCTCCAACAATGCTAAGCCTCCCAACTTCGCCACCGCTTGCGGTGACACGTTCTCTTCTGCAAATACAGGACAACCAATTAAAAAGGCACATCCACAAGCAGGAAAGAAAGAAGCAAGGGCTTCACAGTAGGTACATACTCTTCTACATTCTCTTCAAGTCGATGATCAACAGTTAACGTAGAAACTCCTCCCTGAGTATCCAAAATACAACGGGAGTCTCCAACAGACGCCACTGTCACAGTCCACCCATCAACTATCACAAATGTGGCTGTGGTTCCAGAAGTTTCTCCTGAAGACAATGATAAAAGGATAGAAGAATAAGCTTTATATTCACAATACAAAAGGGTCTAGGAGTCCAAAAAAAAAAAAAAGGGTCAAATTCCATACCTCTGCTTTGGAATTCCTTATCCGTCTTAACAAACCCCGCAACCAGCGCCCGTGGTAAAGCTTGAAGCCACTCGTCCCGACCTAGGCCACGGGGAATAGCACCCAACACATGATTCAACAAATTCTCCCTTGTAAAAATCGCAGCCGCGTTTCCATTATGCCCATCAAAGATCTGAAATTGAGTAAGATACAGCATGCTTATAAGATAAGCAGAAATGACTAATAAGTTAAGAAAAAAAAGCTCAGTACAAAGCTTCACACTACAAACTGAAAACCAATGCTCCATCCAACAAAGTATCAATCTTGGAAGAAATTTTGCTTGAAGCTCATTTCAATGACTTAAAATGATCAGTAAAATTCAAGATTTTCTTCTTTTTTCATAAATACAGATCAAAAAACAGACTCTTGACTTAAATAACAGAACTACAGCACTCCAAGGTGAAGAGTAAAACATAAACCAAGAAGTTAGAGATTTCCCACTGATTCAGAACTAAACATAATGGATACACAGAGAGAGAGAGAGAGAGAGAGAGAGAGAGAGAGAAGATTACAGCAAATGCAGAAAAGGTGGTAGAAGGATTTCCAGGTACTCTTTGACAATCAGTCTTGATGAGGAAATAGTCTTCTCCTTTCCTTGACTGAGCAGCATAACCACATCTAACAGTAGGCTTCTCCATCTTCTCATTCTTTGTCTCTCTGCTTATCAACGCAGCAAGAGGCACAAGGTTGTGATGATGATGATGTCGTTTCCCTTCCCTAGATCCCATCACTTCCCTTCTCACAAACAGTGTTTTCCAAATCCTCTCTCTCTCTCTCTCTCTCTATCTCTATCTATCTAAGACCCTCAAACCACCCTTCCTTTTTCTTTCAAAAACATCCCAATAAAACTCAACAAATAAACTCCATATTAGCTTATACAATTACAAACCAACCCAATAATAACCAACAGGCACAAATTCCCAGCTCAAAACCCACAAGAGTTACTCTTACTTCAAACTTTGACCTACATTCAGCGTTAAGAAAACGTCAAGACTAGATCTCAAAATCCGTGAAATTCAAAGACTGGGTTTACTTTAACCAAAACCCAATAAATAAAATCAAGCATATCTTTAGTCTAAATACCCGGTTACCCATAAAACAAGCAACCCATTTAATTACCGGGTTGTATTTTTTTTTTCCTCAAGAATTAAACAGAGAACAAAGATTCCCAAGTACGGCGATATAAATGTGTGTTTGAAAAAGTATTACCCGCGAGAGTGTCTGAAAACTTTCTCCAAGCAAAGGCCAATAATCGAGATCTGGTTGTGAAGGCTAAGAAGAACAAAAGGAAGAAGAACAATTAGGAGAAGAGAAGGAAGAAAAGGAAGATCAACACGGAAACGCAACGCGTGTTATGACGAAATATGAACGGTAAAACCCCACTAATCTAAACCCAAATCTTCAATTTAAGAAATAAAAAAAAAACAAAACAAAACAAAACAAAAAGTAATGAATTTGTATTCTTTTTTTTTTTTTTCTGAGTAAGCTTCATTGCATTTTCGTCGTCCACCGAACACACACAAAATTTAAGAGATATTTTAATGCAAATCTTCAGGTCTGAAAAAAATAAAAAAGAAATGACAGAAAATTCGGTGCCGAAAAGCTAAGCTTTTTCATACTTGATTGGATATGATACAATAGCCGACTATAAAAGGAAACCAGCCATCAAACCCACATTCTGCTTCTGTTAAAAGTCGGTTTTTCCCACGACCAAATTTTTTTCCCCGGAAAAACAATCCAAACACAAAAAGAAAACTAACTTTTTCTGTTTTACCTTTTGTTCTTCTTTCGTGGAAAAAAAAAAAAAACAAGAAAGCTGTTCAATTATGGTGAGATCTAAAATCAGTGTCTCCGCACTATGAAATTAAAGATGGGGTTCTGAGTATTTTGGTTTTTTCATTCTGGTTTTGGTTACTTGCAATGTAATTGTGTTTTTTTTTTTTTTTGGTTTTGTTTTTACCAAACAGATCTAGCAAGTGTGTTTCCCGGCAAAATAGAAAAAAAAAAAAAAAAGTAATAATGAACATTATTATATTATGCTAGATTCCCCTGTTTGAGGACTTTTGGATAGCACTTTTTTTCTCCTTTGTCGTCATCTTCTTTTATGTGCTGGAGCGGAGAGTGGTTAGTTACGTGGCTATATGCCAAACGGTGATCGCACGCAAATTAGGGTGGGTTTAAAAATGCAGCGGTTTCGTGTAATTTTCATCCCTTTTTTTTTTTTTTTTTAAGAATTTGAAAGATTAGTGCCTTTTACTGTTTGTTTGGCGCTTAGGACCGAGACATAATTCCAACCATAGGTGTAAAAAAATTTTACAGTTACAGTGTAAAAAAAATAGTTAAAGCGTAAACTTTTAAATAGGTACGATGTTTTAAATTAATATTTATTTTAACTATAGTTTCAACCGCAGGTATCAAACAAAGGCTTCAATTTATAATTTAGACTTATTTTTATTTTGTCTTCTCTATTCATTGTATTACTCCAAACTTTTATTAACAAATGCACTTCCTATTAAAAGAAAGCAAAAAAAAAAAAAAAAACACTAGTAGTCTGCTCGAAAATATAGTTAAAGTTGGAACTATATTTTATAATGCTAACCAAAATTATTATCATGTTTTTTTTTCACAAAATTTAAACCAATAGTTATAAAGTGTTTGACACATTTATTCAAACAAATTGGTAGTATAAAACTCTCACATGCTATAATATAAGTATAAATTACCACGTTAGCCCCCAATATTTTAGGAAAGTAAGATTTTGGCCCCCAATCTTTTTTTCATTGAATCGATCTCAGCCTTTCATTTTGGTTGTTGAATGACCAATTTAACGTGATGGACATTAAATGTGCATCACGTGATGGACACTAAATGTGCATCACGTGATGGACACATGACCATTTTAGTAAAGATATTTTAATAAAATATGTAATATGTGTTGGAAAAATAGTACGTAGTGAAATTTTAAAATTTTTATATCAAAGTATTTTTCAAAACTCAAGTTTGGCATGCTATATGCATAAATTAACCAGATCTTAGTAACCTTTGAATACCGAAGAGCTCCTGCAATTCGTAAAGAGAAGTAACGTTCCAGAAGAGCCTCAACCAACTGGTCTTCTTTGCCATTCTCTATCCACGATAGGAGTGAGTGTGGGCTCACACGTATAGCTCTTCCTTTAGGTGACTCTCCTTCTAACCAATTGAGAGAACCCAAAGCTAGTGTTCGTGATTTGTGAACAAGAGCTCTCAAGGAGTTTCAAACTCTCACCAGCAGAGTATCACTCTTAATCTCTCAATTTAATCTAAATAACTTATGAGACTTACTCCTTATTTATAGAGGTTGAGTCTAAGGTCAGTCATTATCAGATTAGGTCTTAAAAATTCAAATCAGAATCAAATTCGAATCAATATTTGATAAAATTCACGTAAAATGTGTGATCTTTTTCTTCACGCATCGGCAGGCCGAACTTGCACCATCGGTAGGCCGAACTTGAGGATTGGCATGCCGAACTATCGAAAAAATATCTCAGTGAATCTTTTATTTCCACCATAGATTCTATAGGATAAAGTCTCAGTTTTAATTTAAATAACCCAATAGAGAAGTTATCTAATTAAAACAACTTTATCTAGATAATCTCTAAGAAAATAAATAAATTCCTAATAATTCTACAAGTTTATCTTGATTTAATTTTTTCAAAATTAAATCAACTGATAAATAGACAAGAATTATCCAATCCTAATAATTCAACAAGTTTATCTTGAATTAATTTTATCACATAATTAATTCAACCGATAAACAGACATGAATTATTTAATTTTTTTGAATTTCAACCAATCTAATAAATTTGACATAAGTCACCAATTATTGAAAAAGCACGCCGTATTGTTACAGGATTTTGTGAGCTAGCAAAGGGGACTAAATGGACCTATATAGTTCAAGCTCCCGATAATTACAAAACCCAATATCCCATATATATATTTCATAATTATCAACTCCAACGCTACTCCATTAAAAGCTTGGAGCTGCATTCTCGAACTACATAGAATTACGAAGCCCGCATGGCTAAGTCTCCATGACATATCATAGTATATCGTATCCCTACAGGATTATCCATAATCGGCTTAAGGACAAGTTCTGTCTTACCTTTCCGATTATTTTTATCTTACGTTCCATTATCTCACCATCGAAAAACTTACCATCCATAGACAATATACCATTTGGTTACACCTATGTATCCAAATGGTTGAGCGCTCTAGTTTTCCAATTACAGGATAACACATATAAGAGGATATCACTACTCCTAAAGAGGAGCTATTGTTGGAAAAAACAATGTGAGGTGCGCAGCGGGAATTTTAAAAATTTTAACATCAGAGTATTTTTCCAAAACACAAGTTTGACATGCTATATGTATAAATTAAACAGATCTTACTAACCTCTGTGTACCGAAGAACCTCCGCAACCTGTGAAGAGAAGTAACGTTCCAGAAGAGCCTCAACCAACTGGTCTTCTTTGCTATTCTCTATCCACGATCGGAGTGAGCGTAAGCTCACACGTGCAGCTCTTCCACCGATGACTCTCCTTCCAACCAATCGAGAGAACCCAAAGCTAGTGCTCGTGATTTGTGAACAAAAAGCTCTTAGGGAGTTTTCAGATGCTCACCAGAAGAGTATCACTCTTAATCTCTCAATTGATCTGAGTAACTCATAAGACTTACTCCATGTATATAGCGGTTGGTCTTGGGGTCAGTCCTTATCAGATTAGGTCTCAAAAACTCGAAACAGAATCAAGATCGGATCAATATTTGATAAGATCTGCGTGAAAACGCGTAATCTTATCGCTCGTTGATCGGCAGGCCAAACAGCCGCGTAAATATCTCTACGAATCTTTTATTTTCCACCCAAGATTCTATAGAATAAAGTCTCAGTTTTAATTCAAATAATCCAATAGAGAAGTTATCTGATCAAAACAAACTTTATCAAGATAATCTCTAAGAAAATAAATCAATTCACAATAATTCTATAAGTTTATCTTGATTTAATTTATCCAATTAAATCAACCGATAAACAAACAAGAATTATCCGATCCCAATAATTCAACAACTTTATCTTAAATTAATTTTATTACAAAATTAATTCAACCAATAAACAGACGTGAATTATTTGATTCTTTCAAATTTTAAACCAATCTGATAAATCCGACATAAGTCACCAATTATGGAAAAAGCATGCCGTATCGTTACAGGATTTTGTGAGCTAGCAAAGGAGACCAAAATGGACCTATAAAGTTCAAGCTCACGATAATTATGAAACCCAATATCCCAGATATACATTTCACAATTATCAACTCCAACGCTACTCCACTAAAAGCTTGGAGCTGCACTCTCAAACTTTATAGAATTACGAAGCCCGTATAGCTAAGTCCCCATGACATATCAAAGTGTATCGTATCCCCATATGATAATCCATAATTAGCTTAAGGACAAGTTCTGTCTTACCTTCCCGATTATTTTTATCTTACTTTCCATTATCTCACCATTAGAAAACTTACCATCCAAAGATAGTATACCATTCGGTTACACCTATGTATCTAAATGGTTGAGCGCTCCAGTTTTCTAATTACAGGATAACGCATATAAGATGATATCATTACTCCTAAAGAGGAGCTATGGATTCCATATCTATGAATAACAAGTCTACGCTATCAAGAGTCATGCCTCCAACGTACCGACATGCATACTACTATTGAGATGTGGGAGTCACCCTTTGGTACATCAAAAGACACAAGTCGAGACAACGGGCCTACTATCCATCTCAGGATTAAGATACAATACAAATGATTGTATAAAGTGAATCGATTTGCCAAGATAGAATTATTAATCCAAATCAATTCACTTTGTGTCCCAATCCAACACATCGTCACCTATGACAACGTGCCAATGTTTCTATTCACGGAGTCCAACTCCGATGGTCAAGACAAACCATCTACCAATAGGGATATAGACAACATAACAATCTTTGTATGAATAAAGCACTCAACTTTATTCCCTCGATTGCAGATCATATGTTTTAGACCGTCACCTTAAGAATCGTGTCTTCCGCATAATTAGCCCATCATATGCTCAATTCTTAAGGTTTGGACCGACAGTCTTAGACTACTGTTTGCTTAACATACATTCAAAAAATATGAACGTAAAGAGGACAAGATTTGGTATATATAAATGAATAAATTCTTTATTAATAAAAATATCTCCAAAAACGTATTACATTTTTACTCCTTAGGGCATACATGTCTAACAATCTCCCACTTGCACTAAGTGAGTAAATACACCAAATTTCACATCCTTATAGCTTCCACATGTTTCTCGAAGACTCTCCTAGTAAGTGTCTTCATAAATGGATCAGCTAAATTGTCTTCTGCCGCGATCTTGCACACCGTGACATGCCCGCCTTCAACGAAGTCCTTTATCACATGATACTTCCGATCAATATGCTTACTCTTCTTGTGAAATGTTGGTTCCTTAGCTACTATCCGATCGTGTGCAAAGCATGGCACACATGAGACTACCCACTGCTGAAGCATAAGGCACCTTCTTCATGTATTCTCTTTCTTCATAAGACTTTGGAGAGTCTTTCTTAGAAAGAGTAATTCCAGACCCAGATGGTTACCCACCTTTCTTGGAATCCTGCATTGCAAACCTCCTGAGAATTTTATCTATGTAGCCGGCCTGAGACAAAGCTATCATTTTGTTCTTCCTATCCTGAAAGATTTGGATACCGAGCACAAAATTAGCCTCACCCAAGTCCTTCATGTTAAACTGCTTGGTCAACCATAATTTGACCGATGACAACGCCCCAATATCATTGCCAATTAGCAGAATGTCATTTACATAGAGCAGTAGAAAAACCACATTCCCATCCTTAATGTGTTTGTAAATACATGGTTCATCCACATTTTGTGAGAACCTATAAGTCTTGATCACCTGATCAAATCTTATGCTCCAAGAACGAGAAGCCTGCTTAAGTCCATAAATTGACTTTAGCAGCTTACAAACCTTACCCTCTTGACCCGTGACCTTGAACCCGTCTGGTTGTTCCATATAAATGGACTCATCAAGATAGCCATTCAGAAAAGTCGTCTTAGCATCCATCTGCCAAATCTCATAGTCAAGAGTGGCAGCTATGGATGAGAGAATCCGGATGGACTTAAGCATGGCTACAGGCGAAAATGTTTCCTCATAATCGATTCCTTCCTTTTACGTATAACCCTTAGCTACCAGTCTAGCCTTAAAGGTTTCGACCTTTCCATCCACTCTTCTTTCCTCTTGTAGATCCACTTACACCCTATGGGTTTTACCCCTTTGGGAAGATCCACAAGTTCCCAGACATGATTAGTCTCCATAGACTTCATCTCTATGTTCATGGCCTCTGTCCAGAGTTTTGAATCAACATCCTCCATAGCTTCTACGTAAGAATAAGGATATCTGTCATGTTCATCCGGTTCAGCCAAGAAGACCTCCCCATTGAACATATACCTTTCAGGTTGACGCCCGATCCTCCCACTATGCCGAAGCCCCTGAGATTGTTGTTCAAGTTTGTTTGGTTTTTCTACACTGATCGAAACAGTTTCATTCAGAACCTTCGGAGTGATCTGATCACTCCTTAACTCCTCAAGCACCACTTTGCTTCAAGGTTTAAAGTCGTCCATATAACTCTCCTTAAAGAAAGTTGCATTAGTAGAAACCACGGCTTTATTTTCCTTCGGGTTATAAAAATAACCCCCTTTAGTCCCTTTTGGATATTCTACAAACACGCAAACTTTCAAACGTGCTTCCAACTTATTTGGATCCTTAAACAGGACATGAGCCGGACATCCCCATATGCGAATATAGTTAAAGAATGTCTTCCTTCTTGTCCACAACTCGTGAGGAGTTTTAGGGACCGATTTTGAAGGCACATTATTCAAAAGATAACATGCAGTTTGTAGTACATATCCCTAAAAGGATAAAGGTAATGATGAATAACTCATCATGGACCTGACCATGTCCAACAAAGTCCTATTTCTTCTCTCTGCTACGCCATTTTGCTGCGGAGTGCTCGGGGCAGTCAAATGGGATAAAATCTCATTCTCTAACAAGTGTCCCAAGAACTCATCAGAAAGGTATTCTCTACCTCGATCGGATCGAAGTGCCTTTATGGGTCCACCTAATTGCTTTTCTACTTCAGCCCGAAACTCCCTGAACTTGTCAAAAGTTTTGCTTTTGTGGTGCATTAGGTACACATACTAATATCTTGAGTAATCGTCAATAAAAGTGACGAAGTACTCATACCCTCCTCATGCCCGGATGTTCAACGGCCCACAAACATCACTATACACAAGTTCTAGAACCCCTTCGGCCCTATTGCCTTTAGACCCAAATGGTCTTTTGGTCATTTTACCCTCTAAACAAGATTCACATTGAGGAATAGATTTCACCTTTAAGTGACTTAAAGGTCCATCTCTTACCAACCTTTGAATCCTATTCAGGTTACTGTGACCAAGGCGCAAATACCAAAGATAAGTCTTATTAGAGTGAGAAGTTTTAAGTTTTTTAGAGTTATTCTCATTCATCTCAGCATTAAGCAATAAGTCCATCTTAGGTTTGATAAAATATAGATTATTTTGCATCCATCCAGAACAGATAAAAGATTTGTTTTTACGAATCATCACTTTTTCATTAAAAGATACCACGAAGGAGTCTTTAAATAAACAAGATACAGAAATTAAATTTCTTTTAAATTTAGGAACATAAAAACAATCTTACAAAAATAAATTCCTATAATTATCAAAGTAAAGATGAACGTCTCCCACTGTTTCCGCTGAGACCAAGGATCCATCGCCCATTCAAAGCGTGAAGTCTTCATGTAGCAGACTTCTCGTTTCTTTGAACCCCTGCAGAGAAACACAAACATGATTAGTTGCACCGAAATTTATGACCCAAACGTCACTGGATTCCTCAACTAAACGAGTTTCTAAATACAGAAGATCACACCTACCTCCTTTGGAAAGGAAGTCCTTGCAATGCTTCTTCATATGCCAGACTTTACCACAGAAGAAGCACTTAAGCTTCTTTGGGTTCTTCTTCTTCTTCTTCTTCTTCTTGCTTTTGTTATTAGTAGGAACAGAAGACTTCCCGTTCTTGGCCCGTTGCTTCTTTCCATTCCCAGAATTAGGATTGGAACCAGAAGCAGCTACCATGTTGGCCTCACCACCAGCAGGAGACTCCCTGATCAGTAGTTCGAACTCCTATAACTATTTTATTAGTTCTATTAAGGTCATATCCCGTCTATTGCTTAAATTAAATGTAGCTCTAAACAGAATAAATTCCTTAGACAGAGTCTCAAAGATCATAGTCATATGAGTTTCAGCATCGATGTCGGCTCCATTGATTTGAGCCTCAACGAGGTAACCCATGACCTGTAACGACCCGCCCTTACGTGGCCGTCACTTAACTTAAACATCATCATAAACTTAAACTTACTTACAATTAAGGTAGAGAAATTCGTGATAATTTTTTTTTAAAATGGATTCTTACTATGGAATCCTTAACATAAAACCTTAGAGGAAGTAATAACTGTTTTTCAAATCTTAATAACAAACGAATTCTTATTGATAAAGAATTCTTAACATATAACCTTAAAAATATAATAATCATTTCTCAAAACTTCGTTGCGTAAGCCTAACGTAATACATAAAATTCTCAAACGTGATAATAGCGTAATAATAAGCATTACGTCTTAACATAGTTGTAATTTCTAAAAGCATGATCCTTTACATAATTCATAACATTAATCTCTTGAAACATAACCATAGTAAGTTTCTTGAACTTTTCCTTTTTAACATAAGAGTAATTATTTAGCAACTATTACTTAAAAGACATTTCTCAATTTAAATACAACTATTCTCAAGATAATTTTAAATTAAATAATAAATAAAATCTCATTGAAATGCTCTTTAAAACTTTATTAGCAATTATTTATATATTTTACTTATAATTTTAACATCTTAAAAATAACATTGTATTCTCTTAAAAGTTAACCTTTTTAAACTTAATAAAACATAATTTCTTACAACTTAATCTTTTAAGCTTAAGTTACTAATTTCTTAAAGCTTTTCTTTAAGACTTTCATAATAACTTCATAAAAACATATCCATAACTTCATTTCTTAACTTAATGTAAAACTCCAATAATCCTTTGCAATTCCAAATAAACTTATAATTTCCTTTCCTATAAATTTTGTGCATTTGTTGCATCGTTTATTGCAACATCTTTAAACTTTGAAATCCTCTGAACCAAGGTTGCGTAATCACAAGCTCGGTTTTTAAAACATAATTACGTAAATTATTTACTTATTCATATGCATATAAATTTTCGTAAGGTGTAAACATACGAAATTTCGTAAAATAAAACATGCATAAATTCATAAAATACTAATGCGAAAATATTACATTGCGTGAGCGGTATCCATTCCCATCTTCACCATTCGTCCGCCGCTCACCACTGCCCATCAAGTGTCGCTGATAGGTTTTTCTTACCTACAGCATGAACATACTTAAATGAGCTTTCGCTCAGCAAGTAGGAAATTAACCTTGCAAAACATAATTAAAAATCACTTTGATAAAAATATGCATGAGCATTTTATGCTTGCTTATCAACTTGATTTATGCTTATTTATTTAAGCTGTACATTATCTTCTTACTTTGGGCCCGAGTGATCGTACCGGTTGCGCGCAAGTCTTGGGAAGTTAGGGTTCGCGAGGTCCCAACGACACCAAGATCATTCATTTCTTTAACATGGAGCCTCCCCGTGGGTCGGGAGGTTGGTACGACACCCCTAACTTGTCTCATAAGTTTCACTTGTCTTATTGTGTGTATGCAGTATGACTTATCACTACATGACATCACAATTTCGTAATTCATGAATCGTAACTCATAATCATAGATGAATCGTAAATCATTATCATACTTCACTTGAAGGTGATTAAACAATATAATTTATATATTGCATACATCACACATTAATCATATCATCATCATCATCATCATCATAATCATCATCATCATCGTCATCATAGCATTTCACATTATTTTATAACATAGCATATCACATCATAACTTATAACAGTGTAATAAATCACTGATCATGCATTCTCATAAATTTTATGAAAATATTTAAAATTAATCTATTTTTAAAACTATTCATACATTATTTTATAACTTATATATTGCATACATCAGTTGCATCTCGCTGTATCCACAGTCTACGCTGCATCCTCAGCAGTGCTCCTCGGACCATTGTGGATGGCTAGGAATGATCCATGGATATTTATTATTGTTGAAAACATCATTCTAAACTCCGTTATTGCAGTCTGAGTCACCTTGATCCGCGTGCAGTCGGTATCAGATGATTTTCATCGGAGTGGAATTAGCTCGAACGAAAGTCACCATTGCGTTCAGAGCATCGAAACAAGTCGAGAGGCGGTCTCGAATCTTCAATCGGGGGTCCAGATCACAAAAATCCAAAGTGGTGTTGACCGGTCGTTGACTAGCGTTGACCACCGTTGACCGGTGGTTGACCGACGGCGATTGGCTCCGTTGGGGGCTGAGCTCGAGCCTACCCCCCCTAAGTCGACCCTTCTGAGTCCAATGGTGGTGTCAATTTTACCATATTCGGCCTCTAACTATGTGGATCGAAGCCCGACGACGGCGGCAAAAATCGAGGCTCCGATCTTGTATCTCCGGCGGTGGTAGCTCCAAATTGGCTTGGGGGTTTTGTTTCCCATGGTGGTCTGAGCATGTTGGTGGCGGTGGTGCACCACACCACTGCTTAGAACGGTGGCCCGAAGCTCCTCACGGCGGCGCACAAAGGCGGAGGCCGATCGTGGTCCTCCGGCGGAGTTCCCATGAAATTGAGGGTTTGCTAAGCTTCACCGTGCATCACTGAGTGTTTTGCCTCAGTCAATTTTGGGGAAGAAGGTTGGGAATGGTGGCGACGGTAGCTTCCGTGGCGGCGCTAATGGCGGTCTTCGATCTCCGGCAGGCGGCGGCTGTGGCATGAAATTGGAAGGTGCTTCTCACTCCTCATCTCCGTCTGAGTCGAATGGAGGCGGCGGTGTCGATCACCGTCGCCGGAGGCGGCGGGATCAAGGGTGGTGCAACGGCGGTAAGAAGCGACTCTGACGAGGCTTCTCCTGCCAAAATCGAGGGGCATCACCTGCTGCATTTTGTTCTACTCATTGAGCTGAGTCTATAGACACTTAGATCGTGTCGATCGGTGCTCGAACGGCGAAGAAATCACGTCGAAAAAGTACTGTATTTCTGCGGCTTCAACCGGCGAGTGTGGCCTCCTCCGGTAGTGTTTTGGGCTGTTCAGCACACCGTTGGACTCGGCTCGACAAAAGCTTCCCATTGGTGTGGGAGGTGTCGAAAATGGAGGCTGGATTCTTGGAGCTGAGTTTGAGGAGAGAGAGTAGAGAGAGAAAGTCGAGAGAGAGAGGGGCTGTTTGTGATTGATCTGATTTTTTTTTATTATTATTGTGTCATGTATTTATAGGCCCTCATGTGGTCCACACAGTCTAAATCGTGCAGTACCGGGTAGATCAAATTTGATCCGTAAACTTAAAATTTTTATAGACATAACTGTACTTATTAAAATTGTAATATTCTCATTCTTTAAAATATTACATAAATTCTTAATTTTCTTGTTGTATCATTGTGTTACTAAAATATTCATACTGACTTAAAAAATCATTTTCATAAATTTATCCATACTATATGGATTTTGTGATTTAATTTTCAGACCGTAAACTTTGAAACATTTGTCTTCAAAATTGATGATTAACTATTTTTACAACTGTATCCATATTTATACATGTGTATATATACATATGTATGTATTTTAAGAAAATGTTATATGTTTAAAACTTTGCTCAATATAAGTATTTTTATTATTTTTAACTTTTTAAAACTTTTAAAATTTATAACATATACTTCTCATTAGAAATTTTCATATTGTAAACTTCAAATTTTATTATGAAAACAATAGTTGTAATTTTGTGAAAGTTTTATAAATTAAATTGACTATCTAAAAGTCAATTTAATTTAAAATTCTCAACTTAGCACAATTTCGTGCTTTACGGATATAACCTGAACTATTTCTTGTAAAGAGCTATTTATGGTTCCACAACTTAGTAATAGATTAACGTTTGTAGGCCCCATCAACGCCCTTTTTCTTCTTTACTATTACTATGATAATTGTTATTATTATTATTGTCTTTACAATAATAATATTAAACTTTACGTAATTATTAATGTGTATAATAATTAAACATACACATTCAAAATATTGGAATTCTTGAATTTCCAATGATTCATATAACTTGCTTAAAATTCTTATCTTACTTTATGATCTCTATAAATTTTGAGATCAATTATAGTAAAACATGTCATACATCTTGCATACTTGAACTTGGTGCTCACCATTTTCAATTTATGGTATGGAGCTCATGATCACTTTTGATCTGGGCTTCTTTTACTGAACTGTTATCATGTAGGAATTTCCACATAATCTCAGTATGTTGGAAATTCCACTTTTGTCAAATAATCCCAATTTAAACATTCTGATTGAGATTCTTATAAAAATCATTTCTTTGGCTCGTACATAAAATCAATAAATCATAAACTTTTAATTTAGCACATTAAATAATTATTTTTAATTATTTTAATGTACTATCATATCATTACATTGTTACATGTTTCATCAATAAAGCACATAAATTTGTGCATTCACAACATTATTTATTTTTAAGGTCTTACAACTATTAAGACCTTTAAATTTGCGTATTAATAAACGCTAAACTTATACCTTCTCAAGTTCTTAGCTTAGTAATGATGGAAAAATCCTCAATTAATCATACTTATTAATTTCTTGATTTTTTCGGTCATTACATGACCAACATCATGTGCTCCTTTACAGATGTCCCCGGCCTCTGTCTACAGTTTAAGAGTTTTCTAAGCGGCCCTTGCCACTTTATTATGGCCTGGCCTCCAAACATATCCTCAAGATTATCCAAGATCTGCTTTGCAGTCTCATAATCCTGATGTTAAGCCTGTAGCACATTATTCATGCTTGCCATAACGTAGCAGCAGACCTGATCATTAGCATCTTTCCAGCTGTCATACGCTTGGAATTGCTCATTAGATGAGTCTCCCATAGGCTCGGGAGGACAAGGGGTTGTCAGTACATATTTTAGTTTCTCAAATGACAGGACGATATCCAGGTTCCATTTCCAATCATTGTAATTCTTACCAGTTAATAGGTTTTTGTCAAGTATCAATGATAAAGCGTTTTTAGACATTTTTAATCTACAATAAAGAATCATATACCAAATATAAGCAAACATATCATAATTTAGTTAGATAACACAATCATGTAAAAACATACAAATGTATTTATGTGTCAAAACCTTGAAAATATCACAACCTTACAACGATAATTCACAACTCATAATTTAACAAGCTCCTAGGGGAGTCATGCCAAATTCAATCAAGAACACGAATCCCCTCCTGATTAATATATGTCATCTAGGACCCATATGATCCAGCATATATTAATAATCGTTTATTTGGCCATTAATTTTATTAACAGAGCTCCTAAGGGAGGTTAATAATAAAATTAACATGAGTGTATAACCATAGTTTTAATATTTTATCCATGGTTTATAATCACCACCTAGGGATGTGCAACTATAAATCATGCTAAAATACCTTATCTTCTCAGAGATCCAATCTGGTACATGATAGAAATCCCTTCCTAGGGGTCGGGACCACCATATTCTGCCTATGGACCAACGATGGAGGCCTTAGGCTCTCTCTTCGAAAACCTTCTCCCACTCAATCTTTTGAAATCAAGGTTTTATTTTAAGAACATGCATGAACAATTTTAATATGAGCGGCACTTCCAATTCTATATGACATGTTATCAATATACATGGCAAATCATATTATAATGCAGACAAGCACAGCAATCAAGCAAAGCTACAAGCAAAATAAAAATAACCGTAATATTATGGCTCCACCCTAGAAAATAGAAAACTAAGATTACAAGAGAATAATCGAAAAATATATCAATTCTTCATCCTTGAATCCTCAAGTTGTATCCTTCTTCGCGTAATTCCCATCTTCAAGTCTTCAATCCCATATGAATTGAATACTTCATATTTCCGGTCATATCCAATTTTAATGTTTCTCAGAATCATCTCAAAAATAAAATTAAAACTGCACCGTAAAAAATTGTACCTTTTCTGAAAAATTTGCAACTCTCGATCGGTAGGTCGATCTGGGAGATCGGTCGGTCGATCAAAAAGATCGGCCTGCCGACCCATGAAAGTTTGGCCTGTCAAACTAAAAGCTCGACCTGTTGACAGAGCCAGCCGATTTCTACCCCAGTGATGGCCTGCCGAACCACACGTCTGGCCTGCCGATCTATGACCATCGGCCTGCCGAATTGGAGGGTTCGGCATGCCGACCAAGTAGAAATCTCCCATTCCAGAAAATACAATTTTAATGCAATTCATCAATTTTATTTTTAACAATTCAAAAACATAAAATTAGAGACTCAAGAAATACCTGGGTGCGCCATCATCCATCTTCTAGATCTGCCTTCTAGATCCGTCTTTTCTAAATAATTATTTAATTATAAAATTCTTACAAATTTAAAATTAAATAACAATTCTTAGACGGAGATGATAGTCCGCCATCTAATTACATGAAATACCTAGACACATATTCTAACCTCTAAGGAACCATAACCGGTATAAATTAATTAATTAATAATTAATTAAATAACAATTTAATCAACCATAATTAATTAATGAACATTCACCATATAATCCATGACAACATATAATTATATAGAAACCAAGAGTGCCAACTCTCTATAAAATTAAATTCAAGCATAGGAGAGATTAAGATCACAAAATTTATACATATAACATGATCACAAACTCGTAAATTTATGTAAAAACCTATGGCACTGATACCAATTGTTGGAAAAAACAATGTGAGGTGCGTAGCAGGAATTTTAAAAATTTTAACATCAGAGTATTTTTCTAAAACACAAGTTTGACATGCTATATGTATAAATTAAACAGATCTTACTAACCTCTGTGTACCGAAGAACCTCCGCAACCTGTGAAGAGAAGTAACGTTCCAAAAGAGCCTCAACCAACTGGTCTTCTTTGCTATTCTCTATCCACGATCGGAGTGAGTGTGGGCTCACACGTACAACTCTTCCATCGGTGACTCTCATTCCAACCAATCGAGAGAACCCAAAGCTAGTGTTCGTGATTTGTGAACAAAAAGCTCTTAGGGAGTTTTCAGATGCTTACCAGAAGAGTATCACTCTTAATCTCTCAATTGATCTAAGTAACTCAAGAGACTTACTCCCTTTATATAGCGATTGGTCCTGGGGTCAGTCTTTATCAGATTAGGTCTCAAAAACTCGAAGCAGAATCAAGTTCGAATCAATATCTGATGAGATTCGTGTGAAAACGCGTAATCTTATCGCTCGTTGATCGGCAGGCCGAACAGGCCCCATCGGTAGGCCGAAAACGTAGATCGGCATGCCGAACTGCCGTGTAAATTCTCCGCGAATCTTTTATTTTTCACCTGAGATTTTATAGGATAAAGTCTCAGTTTTAATTCAAATAACCCAATAGAGAAGTTATCTGATCAAAACAAACTTTATCAAGATAATCTCTAAGAAAATAAATCAATTCACAATAATTCTACAAGTTTATCTTGATTTAATTTATCCAATTAAATCAACCGATAAACAGACAAGAATTATCCAATCCCAATAATTCAACAACTTTATCTTAAATTAATTTTATTACAAAATTAATTCAATCAATAAACAGACTTTAATTATTTGATTCTTTCAAATTTTAAACCAATATGATAAATCCGACATAAGTCACCAATTATTGAAAAAGCATGCCATATCGTTATAGGATTTGTGAGCTAGCAAAGGGGACCAAAATGGACCTATAAAGTTCAAGCCTACGATAATTATGAAACCCAACATCCCAGATATACATTTCACAATTATCAACTCCAACGCTATTCCACTAAAAGCTTAGAGCTGCACTCTCAAACTTTATAGAATTACGAAGCCCGTATAGCTAAGTCCCCATGACATATCAAAGTATATCGTATCCCCATATGATAATCCATAATTAGCTTAAGGACAAGTTCTGTCCTACCTTCCCGATTATTTTTATCTTACTTTCCATTATCTCACCATTAGAAAACTTACCATCCAAAGATAGTATACCATTCGGTTACACCTATGTATCCAAATGGTTGAGCGCTCCAGTTTTCTAATTACAGGATAACGCATATAAGATGATATCATTACTCCTAAAGAGGAGCTATGGATTCCATATCTATGAATAACAAGTCTACGCTATCAAGAGTCATGCCTCCAACGTACCGACATGCATACCACTATTGAGATGTGGGAGTCACCCTTTGGTACATCAAAAGACACAAGTCGAGACAACGGGCCTACTATCCATCTCAGGATTAAGATACAATACAAATGATTGTCTAAAGTGAATCGATTTGCCAAGATAGAATTATTAATCCAAATCAATTCACTTTGTGTCCCAATCCAACACATCGTCACCTATGACAACGTGCCAATGTTTCTATTCACGGAGTCCAACTCCGATGGTCAAGACAAACCATCTCCCAATAGGGATATAGACAACATAACAATCTTTGTATGAATAAAGCACCCAACTTTATTTCCTCGATTGCAGATCATATGTTTTAGACCGTCACCTTAAGAATCGTGTCTTCCGCATAATCAGCCCATCATATGCTCAATTCTTAAGGTTTAGACTGACAGTCTCAGACTACTGTTTGCTTAACATACATTCAATAAATATCTGTTTGCTTAACATACATTCAATAAATATGAACGTAAAGAGGACAAGATTTGGTATATATAAATAAATAAATTCTTTATTGATAAAAATGTCTCTAAAAACGTATTATATTTTTACTCCTTATGGCATACATGTCTAACATATATCACTAGTCTTAATGAGGAGCTATGGATTCCATATCTATGAATAATAGGTCTAAGCTATCAAGAGTCACGCCTCCAATGTACTGGCATGCATACCACTATTAAGATGTGGGTGTCATCCTTTGGTACATTAAAATACACAAGTCAAGACAATAGGCCCACTATTCATCTTAAGATTAAGATACAATACAAATGATTGTATAAAGTGAATCAATTTGCCGAGATAGAATTATTAATCCAAATCAATTCACTTTATGTCCCGATCCAACACATCATCACCTATGACAATATGCCAATATTTCTATTCACGAAGTCCACCTCCGATGGTCAAGACAAACCATCTCCCAATAGGGATATAGACAGCATAATAATCTTTACATTAATAAAGCGGCCAACTTTATTCCCTCAACTGTTTATCTTATGATTTAGACCATCATTTTAAGAATCGTGTCTTCTGCATAATCTGTCCATCATACGCCCAATTCTTAAAGGTTCAGACTGACGGTCTCAGACTTTTGTTTGCTTAACATACATTCAACAAATATGAACATAAATAGGACAAGATTTGTTATATAAACAATAAATAAATTCTTTATTGATAAAAATGTCTTCAAAAATTTATTACATTTTTACTCCTTAGGGCATATATGTCTAACAATCTCCCACTTGCACCAAGTGAGTAAATATGACAAATCTCGCATCCCCACAGCTTCCACATGCCTCTCGAAGACTCTCCCAGTAAGTGTCTTCGTTAATGGATCAGCTAAATTATCCTCTGACGCGATCTTGCACACCGTGACATGCCCGCCCTCAACGAAGTCCTTTATCACATGATACTTCCGATCAATATGCATACTCTTTTTGTGAAATCTTGGTTCCTTAGCATTAGCTACCGCCGCACTATTATCTCAGTACAGTGATATCGCCTTATTCATATCAAGAACTACCTCAAAATCCCTAAGGAACTTGCGGAGCCACACTGCTTCTTTCGAAGCATCACTAGCCGCCGCATACTCGGCCTCCATCGTTGAATCCAAAGTACAATCTTGCTTCACACTTCTCCAACTGATGGCACCGTCACCCAGAGTAAACACAAAAGCCGAAGTCGATTTCCTAGAATCTAGACAAGATTAAAAATCTGAGTCAGTATATCCTAGTGGAGTTATGTCCTCACCCGAATACACAAGCATATACCCTCAAGTCCTTCTCAGGTACTTGAAAATATGCTTAACTACAATCCAGTGGTTCGGTCCTAGGTCCACCTGAAATCGGCTTACAATCCCAATCGCATAACAAATATCCAGTCATGTGCAAAGCATGGCATACATGAGACTGCCCATCGCCGAAGCATAAGGCACCTTCTTCATGTATTCTCTTTCTTCATCAGACTTTGGAGAGTCTTTCTTAGAAAGAGTAATTCTAGACCTAGATAGTTGCCCACCTTTCTTGGAATCCTGCATTGCAAACCTCTTGAGAATTTTATCTATGTACCCAACCTAGGACAAATCTATCATTTTGTTCTTTCTATCCCGAAAGATCTAGATACCAAGAACAAAATTAGCCTCACCTAAGTCCATCATGTCAAACTGCTTAGTCAACTATAATTTGACTGATGACAACACCCTAATGTCATTGTCAATTAGCAAAATGTCATCTACATAGAGTAGTAGAAAAATCACCTTCCCATCTTTTATGTGTTTATAAACACATGGCTCATCCACATTTTATGAGAAGCCATAAGTCTTAATCACCTAATCAAATCTTATGTTCCAAGAATAAGAAGCCTGCTTAAGTCCACAAATTGGCTTTAGCAGCTTACAAACCTTTCCCTCTTGACCCTTGACCTTGAACCCGTCTGGTTGTTCTATATAAATGGACTCGTCAAGATAGCCATTTAGAAAAGCCGTCTTGACATCTATTTGTCAAATCTCGTAGTCGAGAGCGACAGCTATGGACAAGAGAATTCAGATGGACTTAAGCATGGCTACAGGTGAAAAGGTTTCCTCATAATCAATTCTTTCCTTTTGCGTATAACCCTTAGCTACCAGTCTAGCCTTAAAGGTTTCGACCTTTCTATCCACTCCTCTTTTCCTCTTGTAAATCCACTTACACCCTATGGGTTTTACCCCTTCGGGAAGATCCACAAGCTCCCAGACCTGTTAGTCTCCATAGACTTCATCTCTGTGTTCATGGCCTCTGTCCAGAGTTTTGAATCAACATCCTCTATAGCCTCTGCGTAAGTATAAGGATCCCTGTCATGTTCATCTAGTTCAGCCAAAAAGACTTCCCCATTGAACATATACCTCTCAGGTTGACGTCTGATCCTTCCACTACGCCGAAGCCCCTTAGGTTGTTGTTCAAGTTTGTTTGGTTTTTCTACACTGATCGAAATGGTTTCATTTGGAACCTCTGGAGTGATCAGATCACTCCTTAACTCCTCAAGCACCACTTTGCTTCGAGGCTTAAAGTCGCCCATGTAACTCTCCTCAAGGAAAGTTGCATTAGTTGAAACCACGACTTTATTTTCCTTTAGTTTATAGAAATAACCCCCTTTAGTCCTTTTTGGATATCCTATAAACACACAAACTTCCGAACATACTTCCAACTTATTCGTATCCTTAAACAGGACATGAGCCAAACATTCTCATATGCAAATATGGTTTAAGGATGTCTTCCTGCCTGTCCACAACTCGTGAGGAGTTTTAGGGACCGATTTTGAAGGCATATTGTTCAAAAGATAACATGCAGTTTGTAGTGCATATCCCCAAAAGGATAAAGGCAATGATGAATAACTCATCATGGACCTATTTATGTCTAATAAAGTCCTATTCTTTCTCTTCGCTACGCCATGCTGCTGCGGAGTGCCCGACGTAGTCAAATGGGATAAAATCTCATTCTCTAATAAGTGTCCTAAGAACTCATTAGAAAGGTATTCTCCATCTCGATTGGATCAAAGTACCTTTATGGGTCTACCCAATTGCTTTTTCACCTCAGTTCTTATCATTCATCTCTGCATTAAGCAGTAAGTCCATCTTAGGTTTGATAAAATATAGATTATTTTGCATCCATCCAGAACAGATAAAAGATTTGTTTTTACGAATCTCCACTTTATCATTAAAAGAAACCCAATAGGAGTCTTTAAATAAACAAGCTATAGAAATTAAATTCCTTTTAAATTTAGGAACATAAAAACAATCTTGCAAAATTAAATTATATAATTATCAAAATAATGATGGATGTCTCCAACTGCTTCCGCTAAGACCAAGGATCCATCGCTCATCCGAAGCGTGAAGTCTTTATATAGCAGACTTCTCGTTTCTTTGAACCCCTCCTTTGGAAATGAAGTCCTTGCAATGCTTCTTGATGTGCCCGACCTTACCACAGAAGAAGCACTTAAGCTTCTTTGGGTTTTTCTTCTTCTTCTTCTTGCTCTTGGTAGCAGCAGGAACAGAAGACTTCCTGTTCTTGGCCCGTTGCTTCTTTCCATTCCTAGAGTTGATATTGGAACCAGAAGCAGCTACCATGTTGGCCTCTCCACCCGTGAGAGACTCCCTGATTAGTAGTTCAAACTCCTGTAACTGTTTCATCAATTTTGTTAAGGTCATATCCCACCTATTTCTCAAATTAAATGTAGCTCTAAACGGCATAAATTCCTTTGATAGAGTCTCGAAGACCATAGTCATCTGAGTTTCAGCATCGATGTCGGCTCTATTGGTTTAAGCCTTAGCGAGGTAACCCATGACCAACATCATGTGCTTCTTTACAAATGTCCCCGGTCTTTGCTTACAGTTAAGAAGTTTCCAAAACACCCCTTGCTGCTTTGTTATGACTTGGCCTCCAAACATATCTTCAAGATTATCCAACATTTGCTTCGCAGTCTCATAATCTTCATGTTGAGCCTGTAGCATGCTATTCATGCTTGCCATAACATAGCAGTGAGCCTGATCATTTGCATCTTTTCAGCTATCGTACGCTTGGAATTACTCATTGGTGGAATCTCCCGTAGGCTCGAGAGGGCAAGGGATTGTCAGCACAAATTTCAGTTTCTCAAAAGAGATGACGATATCCAGGTTCCGTTTCCAATCATTATAATTCTCTTCGGTTAATAGGTTTTTGTCAAGTATCAAAGATAAAGCGTGTTTAGACATTTTTAATCTACAATAAAGAATCATATACCAAACATAAGCAAACATATCATAATAATTTAGTAAGATAACATAATCATGTAAAAACATACAAATGTGTTTATATGTCAAAACCTTGAAAATATCACAACCTTACGACGATAATTCCTAACTCAGAATTCAATAAGCTCCTAGGGGAGTCATGCCAAATTCAATTAGGAATACGGATCCCCTCCTGATCAATATATATCATCTAGGACCTGTATGATCCAGCATATATTAATAATCGTTTCTTTGGCCATTAATTCTATTAACAGAGCTCCTAGGGGAGGTTAATAATAAAATTAACATGAGTGTATAACCATCGTTTCAATATTTTATCCATGATATATAATCACCACCTAGGGGTGTGCAGTCATAAATCATGCTAAAATACCTTATCCTCTCAGAGATCCAATCTAGTACATGATAGAAATCCCTTCCTAGGAGTCGGGACCACCATATTCTTCCTATGGACTAACGATAGAAGTCGTACGTCTTCTCTTCGAAAATCTTCTCCCACTCAATCTTTTGAAATCAATGTTTTATTTTAAAAAAGACATGCATGAACAATTTAAATATGAGCAGCACTCCCTATTCTATATAATATGTTATCAATATACATGGCAAATCATATTATAATGCAAACAAGCAAAGCAATCAAGTAAAGCTACAAGCAAAATAATAATAATCGTAATATTATGGTTCCACCCTAGAGAATAGAAAACAAAGATTACAAGAGAGTAATCAAAATATATTATTGATTCTTCATCCTTGAATCTCCAAGTAGTATCCTTCTCACGTAATGCCCATCTCAAGTCTTCAATCCCGTATGAATCGAATACCTCATATTTTCGGTCATATCCAAGTTTAATGCTTATCATAATTGTCTCAAAAATAAAATTAAAACTATATTGAAAAACTGCACCATTTTTGAAAAAAATTCCAGCTCTTTGCCTGGCAAACTGATCTAGGTGATCGGCTTGTTGGTCATGACCTGTCGGCCTGCTGGTCTTCACAGATCGGCAAGCCGATTCACAACAAATCGGCCTGCCATATTAGAAGTTTGGCCTACCGTCAGAGCCTCTTGATTTTTGCTCTGTTGTCAACCTACCAAACTTCACGTCTGGCCTGTCGATCTGCGACCATCGGCTTGCTGAACTAGATGGTTCGGCATGCCGACCGAGCAAAAAATCACCCATTTTAGAAAATATAATTTTTTAATGCAATTCATCAATTTTATTTTCAACAATTCAAAAACATAAAATTAGAGACTTAGGAAATACCTTAGAGCGTCATCATCCATCTTCTAGATCCGCCTTCTAAATCCGTCTTCTCTGAATAATTATTTAATTACAAAATTCTTATAAATTTAAAAATAAATAATAATTCCTAGACAAAGATGATAGTCCGCCATCTAATTATATGAAAACCTAGATACACTTTCTAACCTCTAAGGAACCATAACCGATATAAATTAATTAATTA